>JARHVA010000561.1:4635000-5078689 GCA_037957365.1 Torreya grandis | reverse complement strand
CATATAGCTTATTGTCATACTACCATTAAATGTTTCTCACTAAGGCACAAAACTCAAGACTTGATTGATAATAACAAAATATAAGTGGAAGGAAACAATAATAATTTGAATGAATAAATTTATCAATCAAATAAAAATTCAAAGTATTTAACAAACCTCTTCCAAATAATTCCACTCAAAATAATTAAAACAAAGATGATGATCATATATTAAATCAATAACAATTTCCACTAATTTCTAGTGTTCATCCTCTAAGCACATTCATAGGTGTGGTCACAAAATCATGTAAGGAGATTCATCAAATTTCATTATATTACCATGATATCCCATGTGAAAGTTATAATAATGGACCACTATTTATATGGGACTTATTTGATACACATTTTAGGTTAATAGAAGGTATTATGGTTGATAATGTTTTAAGTATAAACATGTGTACAATGCAATTTATTACACCTCGAGGATACTCTCAAAAGTATTTATAGGGTATAACTAATTTTGTTAAAGGATATGATGGAATTAATCATACACCAGTCATGGGGATAAAATTACCTATAAAAATAGGTATTAATAACATTTTACTGTGGTTTCATTTGTTTTTGGATAGTGGGACATATGATGTATTACTTGGATGGCCATGTCTCAATCAAATGGAAGTGATCCAATCCACATTACATATATGCTTAAATTTTGTGAAAATATGAAGGTTATTATTATTTAAGGCACCGGTATAATTGAGTCATTAGATAAATAGGTACCAAAAGAACAAATCATATAACCTCACATGTCTACACCTAGAGTTCAAGTACCTACTCATCTAGGGACTAAGGTAGTCTTATCACAACCTTGTATGTTTATATAAGATAAATAACCTATCAAAGATCTAAACATATGAAACATAATTAAAACTAAGATAATTTCTCCTTTATAATAAAATAATATAGTTATCGTATCTGCTTGTGATGATAATTATTACAATATCAGTGGTAACATTTCTAGTTACTGTAAGGCTCCTAATTATATTGATGATGATTCTTGGGATATAATAGACTAATGGTCCTTGAAACATATAGATATTTAATATGAATATAATATCACGTAATTTTATGCAAAAATATGGTCATATAGATAATTAGTTAGATAGTTTTTTGGTTAGCATTGCTTGTTAACCCCATGTGCTGAAAATAAACAATCTATTATTCATATATTTTTTATTTTTATTTTCATCTATTTTTGGTGTATCTCTAGTGAGTTTTCTCTTTCTTATTTTGAGTAAAAATTTTGGGTTCATTGTGATTCTTTATATCCCCCTCTCCTCTTATTATTCTCTCTAGAGTTTTTTTTTACTTCTAGATACTTCTAATTTTGATAACAATCTTAGTTGAATTTTGAAGTTACCTTCTTTCATATATTTAGTTTTTTTTTATGTTTCTATATTTAGTTTTATATTTCATTCTTATATACTCTTATTTTATGATTGATTACATTATTTCTTTGGCCCTTGATTTTGATTATTGTGTCACATCACAAAACATTGCACATATTTTCCAGTGATGATAACACATACATATTTAGGCCTGCCACCCTAGAGAGCACATAATTATGAGGGAAGTTTTAGCTTAGTAGGGACCCTTATCTTCTTGTTTATTCTCACTTTTTTTTCTTGGATTGTTTAATTCATTGATTTATTTCCTTTGTTTCTTATTTCAAGTCTTTTTAAAAGGTGAAATAAAGTCAACAATTGTTTTTAATTTATCTTTATCTATTACATTATTACTTAGTTTAGAATATTCTATTTATCTACCTATTACTATAGGTTTACATATACATTGTTTACACATGTGATAATGATGGTAAAATTGATGTAGATGTTGGATATAAATGTTTATGTATAATTATGGATTTAAAATTGGTCAGCAAATTCATCATGCCTACATTGGGGGAATCATTACATTAGTAGTATGCGTACATTGGGATCATTTTTAATATGCTTCAAGTTATATATTTATTATTTTTTGTTATCACATTTAGTTTTATATTTTAGTGTACGTATATTGATCTATCATATATCTTGTGTACATCATTGCATGATTACTTTGTGTTAGTTCTATATTTATTGGCATGGTTGTTATATTTCATACCTATATTGTTTATTATATGATTTCTCTTATTGTTTGCGCTTTGATATTTGGTTCATGTTCCCTTATTATATTATTTATATAAGATCCTATAGTTGTATATTTTTTTGTCAATTATGTGTCATATATTTCTTTATTGCTTTTGGTTGTCGTGTTTCACTTGTTTGCTACAATAGTCATATGTTGGTTACATGATTGTGCATGATCAAATTTATTAGCTATCCTATGTCAATAAATGTTTGGTGCTATGAGATATATCATACGCACTATTAATTGATGGATTATATGATTTTTTCCTATATTTCCATGGTTTCTACCGTGCATCTACTGGGACATATTATTATTATGCTTTATTAATTATATATTGCTAATTTGAGAATGATTCACCCATGTGTCTATAGATTATACATTACTTATATTTGGTCATGTACTTGACATATGTCCTTTATTAAATATTAATCACATTAAAACATGCTATTGTTGTGCCTTTATTTCTATATATTGTCCACACTAAGGCATATCATTACATAATGGCAAATCACTTTCCCTTCCTTTTTATTCCATTTCTTATATTTATTTTGATCTGATATATTAATATTGGGTTAACGATAAGATTTACTTATGATTATTTTTCATAATTATATAGTGTTACAAATATACTTTAATGATTACTATAAATTTTTATTTCATCTATTTATTTTGAGACAAGTGATGTGCAGTGACATCCCTCACCTCAAAGGGGGAATATATTTGTCTTATTCTATTTTCAGTTATGTGATTTCAAGAAGTTACAAGACATTTTAAATGTTAGTGTATTAAAAAAAATTATACACTATTTCATGGTTTAAGAGAACTTGATTTACTTAATTATAAATATGGATATGCAAAAGTTATGTGCACACTTATCCATATCTTATTATTAAATAGTATTATCAATTAGTTAAATAAATTGATTGACTTATAATAATAATATAATAAAGTCTTATTTTAAGAATACTTCTTTTGAAAGTAAACTAATCTCCAAAACCCTAACCTTAACCTTCTCTATCATATATATAAGGATAAAGAAGTGTAGTGTGTAAGGTAGATTTTGAGATGAGAGTTTCAATTGTAATGTTGGTAAATTTATGCCAATAATTTTAATATAATGATGTAGTAATGCTACTTGGATAAATCACGTGTCTTTTCTTTTTATGATTTATAAATTACATGCATGTGGGTGATAAAATTAAAGTAGTTTATAATATTTTGGAACCTATCTAATAATTTTTCATGGTATCAAAACTACTTAGAAGTTTCACCTCTTACATTGATTTTATGTGGAGCTTGTTCAGATTTGTTGTTTTTATGCTCATAAAAATAAGGTATCAAATATGCTTTTTCTTTTATTTTACTCTTTTTTAATAGTTATAATATTATTTTTAGTGGCCTACTACAACCCATTAGATTTTCTCATCTCATCCTTACAAAATCTTGGTGACAAAAAAGTGGTGAAAGTACTCGAGTACTAAGGGGTTGGTATTGTTTTTAATGTAGATCTAATTTTGGTTAGAAACCTTGTATCAGGGGATTTTAAATATTACATAACACTAACATTTTAGACTAAGCATGTATTTGTTGGAATTTATAGTGATATATGTTTCATTGATACCCAAGCTTCAAAAAACACTGTTTAAAAATTTAGCTTCTATATGTAATAAATTAAGATAGATATAAAACTTATCCTACATAATAAATCCAAGCTCGAAGAAGGTAATCAAATGAAATATATTTAGATACTTTTTATATCATGATCATGACCAAATTATAGCTATTAAACTTAACTAAGGGGGCACTTATCACACAACACCAAATTAGAGGGTTACAAGCCTCTAAGCAAATAATATCATGCAATAACCCTAACTGTGTCTTATAATGTATAAAATGAAATATAATATAGTGTTACCAAATATTATAACACAAATGGGGATGGTTTAAAATAAATCAAAAAAATAAGGGATCATGGTAGGCAAATGGGGGCCTACTTCACCTAAGGTGGGAGAGAGAGAGCCTAAAAAACCCTATAGATACACTAAGTTTAATTGTAGAGGTAATTTAAGCAATGAGTTATACATTAAAACCTATTATTTTGACATATATATATATATATATATATATATATATATATATATATATATATATATATATATATATATATATAATGAAATAACAAAATTTAGAGATACTAATCTTTGAACGAACCTATCAAGTCTCAATCTTTCCATTGACCATTGGTACTTTACAAGATATTATTGTGGATTTATAAAGATCATTACAGTTAAAATCAATTATAGGATAAAATATTATTACTTGCATCTAAGACTTCCCACAAGAAAAGCTAACTTTCTTATAAGAAAAACCTTAAGCAATGGCTCCTTCAAATGCAAATGTAGTAGAATTATGACCTGTAATAATTCAAAAATGAGTGTTCTTATTAAAATATTTGCCAAGAATCAGATTAAATGTTGAATAAATAATAAAAATTAAGGAATAATGTTACATTGAAATGAGTACAAACCAGAAATTTGAGGTAAATGTGACAAGTGGAGAAACCTTCATATGTAGAAAAACTCTACAATCTATTATAAGTTTTACAACAAAACTCATTAAATTACAATAGCATGAATAAGCTATAAAAAATAAAGAGAATGGATTTAGACCAAAGAAAATAATAAGGATGCAAGAATAAAAATATAATTGTAGAACATGAAGAATGAAAAAGATAAGAGCTCAATAAATAGAGCTAGAGGGAATAAGGAGTTACAAGTACAAGCTCCATCATGTGTGTCATATATCACTAATTTTATTACAAGTGAGAAGGATGTGTGTCCTTTGTGGGAGGAGAGGAGTTACATGAAAGTAACTCTAAATCTAAAAAGTGAATTAGAGAGGTGAGTGACACCTCAAAAGACTATAATAAAGTGTATTTATAAATATAATAAATGCACACATATATAAGACTTAGGATAAGCCTATAAACCTATAGAAAGGATCTAAATTAAGGTTAATTATTTAACACTCCCTCTTAAACTTAATTTAGGGTTAAAGTAGAGAAAAATTTTATAAAGAAGAAGGGATTTGAAATTACATTAATCTCCCCCTTAATATAAACTTCCTTCAAGAGGAATTAAAAAAATTAGAAAATAAAGAAGAGAAGGTGTAGTTAAAAGTTGCAAAGAAAAAAATGTGATCAATAAGAAGATCTAAGAATCTTATTCAGACAATATGGTCGATTCGTAATGGAATAAAGATGATCAAAGAGTAATGATCCACAAACTTATAAGACAAACCAACTAACACCAATCTTTCAAATTAAACAATCAATATGCCAAAAATATGATCTACATACATATTATAATAAAAGTAGATGTACAAAAAAAGGTGAATGGAGTAAAGATAACTTCCATCATTAAGTGCAAAAACCTGCATGAAAATAAGTAAGTCAAAAGCATTTTTCCTTTACAATAAAAATCAAGGAATGTATAAAAGAGATTAGGTTTAATCAAAAGAGAGACCATTTTTTGCATTATTTTTAAGTTAGGGTTGGTAAAAGAAGTGTTCAAAGATGTTTTAGGTGTTTGAAAAGCACAATAATTTGTATCAATAGACCCAGTAACATGTGCAAAAGATGTGAATTTATCATTTAAAGTGTTTAAGGAAGATTGTATAGTTTGTATTTACTTAATAAAAGAGACTTGTAAAGCATGTAAAATGTTATTTTGACATGCAAGTTGTTTCTTGAGTGTAGTAATTTATTTATTTTGAAAGAATATGATTTATTTGAAAATAAACAAAATGGTCAATTGAAAGGTCGTAAGAGCACAAGAAAAAAAAATTAGTTATATTTGAAAAAATTCCATTACTAATAATATTGAGTGATCCAAAAAACATTTAAAAATATTCATCTTATAAAAAAAAGATTTGAATATACTCATCTCAAAATTTAAATCAATTATCTTGTAAATGTAAGTCCACACCAAAATATTAAAATGCCAAAAATATAATGTTATATAAAAAAAACTAAATTTGTTGAATGATTTATGATTAAAACTGGATTTTCAGAAAAAAAAATTAAGCATATGAAACAACATAGACGTAATGATAAATCATTAAAAGCTTTATAAAATATCAGTGATAAAAAAAGCTTTATGAAAGAAACTTATTAAAAAAACTTATCATTATAACATAATCTTTATGTTAGAAAGAAAAGACCAAAAAAAAATCATTATGAGCCACGTGAGAAAGAAAGGCTTTTGTATTATTTTTTTAAAAAATGTTATGCATAAATTATTGTTGATTTGATATAATAATCAAACAAGTATGAAATTAAGATTTTAAATCTTTAAAAAAAAACTATGCTTTATAATTTTGTAAGCAAATTTTATTAAAAAAAAGCAATGAGTCAAAAAGATTTCACAAACCCATATTACTACAATAAGAAAAGCCTTTTATATTAAAAGTTTTAAAACAGTGATTTTAAAACAAAAAAATCATTTTAATTATATATATTTAAATTATCAACAGATATTTTTTATGATTTCTTAAAAATGGTGATTTGGGTTTTTTTGAAATTTAAAGAATATATTCTTAGAATGTAGATTAATTGTTAGAAATTTAGCTTTTACATTGAGTAAATTTAGGTGTTAACTAAATGATAAATAGTTAAGTTGATATTTATTAGTGGTAAATAGTAAATATTTAGTGGTTATAATTGTATGATTAATACTGTAAATTTATATAGGTTAAAATATTATGTTGTTAGATATATTGTTATATGTTATAACAATATATTATATTTAGGTGTGTGATTAGTTATAGGATTCGGGTATGAGATATTTTAGGAGAGAAGTTATGGGAAATATGTTTCTTATAAATATGTAACATGTCTCAAATGAATTAATTCAGAAGAAAAATGATATATTGTGTGTTGAAGAATTTGTTTACGGTATTATGTTCAGCGCTTTCATGAGATAAATCTTTGTATCTACTCTTTAAATTTATATCATAAGTATCAGATTAAGATGGGCTTATGAGAATTTTTGAGGGGCAGCCATTAGTTTATCTTACCCCTGTTGATGAAATATTGTTGTTTCAACGAGATCCATTTATTATGGTAGGTGTGAGTTTTAGTTTAGTTTTACAATAGATGTGCGTAACTGTGAATCACATGGCATTTTTTTTGGGGGATCTACTGTATTTATTACCACTTACAAACTCTTTCAGACAGTTGTTTATTAGTAGATTCTAACTACAATCTTGGGCCTAGATAGTGTGCACCTTGTAGCATGCCTTTGCATCGATATATGTGGGATCAAAAATAATATAACGTAGAATATTTTTGTGTCTATTTGTATGTTCTCAGCTATTGTGATGTCTTGTTTATCAACCAAAAAAAATATTGAGAGATCTGCTCATGAATCATAGCATGATTTTTGTTCATTCACTCGCTGAGTCTTGACTTGTGTATGTCATCACCTAGACCTGGTTTTTATTCAGAATATTTTTCAACTTGCATTCTATCCATTCATTGATGACTCCATTAAGGATTTGGCATTGCATCATTCTACATTTAGTCTGAACAACTCATACCATCATTGTCTTCCAGCTTCCATTACATCACCGAGCTTACTACGGGAATCCACGAGCTGTCACATCTTCAACAATGAACTGTTAACTCGAACCTCATGTCAAGGAGCATTATGATAGGTTGGTTTAGTTTTTAAATAGTGATCATTAACTTGGCACGTCAAATATATAAGTCATTTGGTCCATGGTATTTTAAGTTTTATGTGAGTCAAATCTTTAGGTTTTATAATGAATCTTAGTTTATATATTGAGCTTTTTAGATTTATGTTTAATAAGTATTATGTGTCAACTATTTGTTTTAGTCTTATTATTAAGTTGTGTCTATATAAAGTTATATTGAGTGTCAATATAAATATAGTTAGATTTTTCTTTGCATCAAAAGATAATTTTTAAGTTTATGAGTCAAAAATTAAAAGTCGTCAATATTAATGTTTTAGTCATAATTATGTGTCGATGTCAAAAGTCCTTAAAATATTTTTTAGAATTAAAAATTCATTCTACGTCAAAATTATCATTAGTTTTTTGGTCTTTTATGACAAAAATTCAAAAATGTCAATTGCAATATAGTAAGTTTTGTATATTGACAAAATGAAAAGTCATTTTCAAAAGAGTTGATTTTAATGTGTTGAGAGTATAAGTCCTTTATGTCAGTCATTTTGTCAAAAGTCTTAGAGAATTAAAAAAATGTAAAAAAAAAAAAATTGCCTTATAAATGCATATTTGCTTGTACATGATGTATGAACTATGAGGGGATTTCCATCAAAAAAATCATGAGCTTCATCAAGACGTTGCCTCAGTAAGCAGTGAAGTTGTAGACACCTAAATCTGGCCACCAATGACCTCCAACTAGGTTTTTGACTAATTTCCATGAAAGTGCATAATTTAGTCTAAAAACACTAAAGCACATTAAATGAGTTGAAATTTACATATTCAAGTGCCAATTTTGGCCAAGGTATCACTAAATAGGGCAATGCAATTTATGAGTCAGCTAACTTTGATCAGATCATTTCGAGTTAAAATGTCAATTTTGCACTTGGGTGCTCTAAATTTCTTTTTCCTATCAAATTTCTTGTATGAGATATGTGTTTTTGTTATTTTGTGTTGGAAATATCCTAAATGGGATAACAGATCCAACACATCTGGCATTAACTTCTAATTCTAATCTAGTCAAATTTTAGACTAATAACAAGGTATTTTGATCAATTTGAGTAATTTCTGCATAAAGTGTTTAGTCATGCTTAAGAGCTAATTAAACCAAATTAGGACCTAATTAATAATTCCATGGAAACTTATTGAAAACTTGTTTTTAGAAATGAATATCGAATATCTACATCATCGGGTGACTTCATTTCTTGGGAAGACATCCCTAGGCCATAAATAACATAAATATTAGGATTATGGGCCTCCTATTCCTCATTAATGTCTCTTCTTTCAAAATCATGATGAGGATAATTATGGATTTTAATTACATATTTCAATTAATCCATGACCACACATCTCAATCTTGAGATGGATGGTTATGGTTGATTCTAGTCATTCTTGAAAATCTATAAGTTGAAAGGCCATGAACATCATTTTTAAAATCTTAATTTATGCAAAGTTACCATGTCAAATTGATTCTAAGATATCTCACATGCCAAAATATTAATCCAAGCCAAGCCAAGCCAAAGCCACAAGGTACCAAGGAGAAGAGGAGATAACTAAGCCTCATTTGATAAAGACTTCATGAGCACAAGTCGAGCAAGCCACTACAACAAGCATTTAGAGAATCCAATGAAGGTGAAGGATTCTTGTTTTTATTTACTTTTTAGTTGTGATTTTTATTTATTTATTTTATTAAGCTCACCCTAGTAACTAGGCCTAGAGATGTATGCTAATTAGTGTGTTTTTATCAATTTGTTTACATTTTTGGACTAACATAATACTAATCACCTCTCTTGAGTCAAATTATTAGTTCACATAATGGCATGATTATTGGGATTTCACCCCACAAATTTGATCAAATAGTACCTATAAGTAACATACTAACCATTTTTATGTAGGATCTTGGAGTGTGGAAGCAAAAAAGGTGAAGATTTGAGTAAAAAACTTATTTTTTGGAGCTCATGGTTTTGTTCTCAAATTCCAACTCACCCTAACTCAGATCCCAACTTGCCCTGACTTGGATCCCAACTCACCCTAACTCAAATCCCAACTCACCCTTACTCAAATCCCAACTTGGCCTGACTTGACCCAACTCACCATGACTTGGATCCTAACTCGACTGTGTCAACTTGAGAGTTCATTTTCCCAAGTTAATTATTTCATCTTTAAAAATACTTCAAAGCTAAACCACTTTCTAACATTTTTCTTACAGGACCAACTTGTAAAATTGCTAAAAAGTATTTAAATCATCTTTTGAATGCTTTAAAATGAACTAGGAACATTATTTTGGTGCTTAATATAACATTTAGGTGCTTAAGTAAGTTTTTAGCATTAGTTTTCAAAGGTTACAATTTTAAGACCAATGGGTCAAATGAACACCACCAAATCTTTTATTTGGGCTTAAAATTGAACAAACTTATCAATTTTATTTTCATTGTTTCAATTAGCACTTTGTTTTTGTAAAATACAAGGATGTTGCATGTATGCTCTTTCATTTGTCCCCTTTAGGGAACCTTTAGAATCAAAAGGGCTTTCCTTATTTGCAAATTACATATTCCAAGGCATAGAAAGAATGTTGTCTAAATAACTCCCCAAAAACTTACAAAAGTATTGGGTGACCTTAACAACAACCCTAAAGTCTTTTTATTTTATGCTTTCTTTATTTCATGTAAACTTGGCTTTTGAGGAGGACATCATTACCTCATATGAGTTATTTAGGGAAGCTTTGACCTGAGGTTTCATCTTGTAGCATTGAGTTCACTTACTCCTTATAAATTGCACATGGGACATATCTGCATTTAGACATCACACTACACTAAATGAATAGCAGGATGTAGTGGTTATAAAAAGGACTAGACCTTTTTACAACTAGCCAATATCATGGTCACCTAATTTCCATGCTTATCTTTTGCATCATTTGACATGAAATTCATTTTGAAATTGATTCCCCTAGAAACATTCAAAATCTTGATAGTTTAGTCACCCCCACATTGTCATACCCTTGTTAGGATTTGGACGATTATACTTAGTGTATTTTGATCATTTTTGCTTGGTATGTTTTGAGACCTAAACTTATTTGTTTGTTCATAAGCCATGTCAAAATAAATTTATTTATAAATCACTCTTTTGTCTAAAGAGGCATTGTGTTGGCCATTTTACACCACACTTGTGCCTCAAAATTTTCTCTAAACTTGTTTGTGTGTGTCATTTGAGTTGAAGAGGGTAGTGTTATGCTACCCAAATCATGTCAAAACATTTTGAGCCTTTTAAGTCTTTGAAATACAACATAAATCACATCATTAAAGTATGTTTATGCCATTAGTTTGCTCATTTTTTTTTAAGACTAATTTACCTTATATCAAAAATCATTATTTCAAACCATTTTATGTATACCATGTAGACCTTTGTCTTGTGTTGTCATGTTGTCCAATCTTGTCTAGCTTGTTTGGTCAAATCCTAGTTTTCACCATTGACTTTTCAATTAGCCTTGTCAAGTTTAGATTCAAATATTGATTGATTTCTATTTAGGTCGTAATTCATGGGGCTAATACATAGATCTTTCTCTTTTAGGTTGTATAACTTCGATTAATCGATTACTTAAATTTAAAAATTATTGATGGTTTATTTGTTTAGTACCTATCTTTATCATTGTTTGTAATTTTATTTGGAAAAACATAGTCTTTCTTCAAAGATAATTTTGTCTTATGCCAACTGATCATGTTTATGTTTGATTTCATTTGTCGATTTTATGTCAAAGTTGTTTCCAAACTTGTTAGATTAAATCAAATCACATGATACCTTTATTTCAAGTCTAGCTTTTGAAACCATTTGGCCAAAAGTCCTAGCATATGATTTTTTATTTGAGCCTAGCATTTGACTCTGTGTTTGGACAAAAGACCTAGTAACTCAACTTTCCCTTTTCCTAGTTTAGACCTTATTTGGAAAACTTTGACCTAGACCTTTGACATGTCAGTTTTTATTCAAATGTTTAACCTTTTATGCAAATGAAATTTGACATTAGACATTTGATGTTAGATTGTTTTATTCTAAGTCTTAGCATAAATCATTTTGGAGATAGAGCTCCACTTTCAGACCATATTAGAGATACAACTCCACCCCGTCGACCAAGTTAGACCAAGTTTGAACCATTTGTCCTTTGGATAGTTTTTTAGAGTTTGTAGATTTCTAGGCCTTTTTATTTTGGATCTTTCATTATTTATGTGGATATGTATAGCTACACTTATAGTGGAGTCACATACAATCTAAATTATGATAGAATGGCTGCATAAAATCCCACTAGGGACCCCTATAGAGAAAGATTTTTTAAGGATTTTTATTATTCTCCCTATAATACTCCATATGGGGAACATAGTCAAAATCCACAAAATTCAAATCAAGACCTTGATTGTCATGAAGAGGCTTGTGACGAGGACTTTAAAGACCCAGCTATAGATAATGTTTTTTGGGATATGAATTCATACCCTCTTTACAATAATGAATACATGGAACATAGTTGTGAACCAACTTATGAGCTAGCTGACAACTGGGATGATATGGTTTATGAAGAAGACTTGGATGCTTTGGCTTATGAGAGTAATCAGGTTCCATAATGCCCCTTCATCATTCTAGGACCTAGTCCTTTAACTTGTGTGAACAATCAAACTCCACACCACCCTATCATTACCATTTCAAGACTTCATCCTTTGGCTAATGTGAGAAATCATACTCCCCAATGCCCTACCATTATCCAACCACAATCCATTTCTCATCTAAAACTAGTACCATCCAAACCTCAATTGATCTAATCTTTCTAAGACCAAGCTATGTTCAAAATTGGTATTTTCCAACTCATTGGAAACCAAAGCCTAGACAACCAACCAATCCAAGATTTTTCTTTTGAACCAACCACTTGTGATAAGTTAGCCTATGATGAATCACCTATTGATCCTATATTAGTTATCGAGGAGTCTCACACTAATGAGCCAACATTTGTTGAGTCACCTCTTAATGATTATAACTACCTTTGGGTAAATCATTACCTTGAACATGTACCTATTTTTTAAGAGCCTCCTATTGACAAGATAGTCTTTGAAGAGTTGTCTCTCAACCTTTTTGCCATCTTAGAGAAGTCCCTCTCTAACAAACTAGTGTTTATGGAACCCATTATGCCATCATAGGTCATTACTTATCCAAAACTAAATATTCTAAAAGACATCATTGTAATAGAGTACCCATTAGATAAAAAATTAGAGTTAGAGTTAGGTTATATTATTTAACCAACATCATATTTACCATCAAAATCTAAATCAATATCAAATTTGTAGTCCCTTGAGTTAGAATCAAATTCAAAGAAAGAATATGTTTTTGGATGTTACAACATTGATTATGCATGCCTTACAAATCAATTTGAATACATTTGTGATCCTTCTATAATTTTTGAGGATGATTACTTTAGCATCAACACAAGTTATCCTAGTATTTTCTAAGAGGATTATGCAGCCTCTCCCCATTCTATTCCCATTCCATAGGCCATTACCATCAACCAAAATAGCCATATCATTGACCTTCCATCTCCCACAAGTGTCGATTGGGATCTACAGAATCATACTTTGTTGAACTACATTAATGTTGACATAGTAGTTGAAGAAGAGTAAGGACACCAAGACCACATTCATATAGTAGAAGAACACTCTCCTAGTGAAATTTTTTTGGAGGTGTTAGGATACAATCAAAGTCAAAAATTAGCATCTTCTAGTGAAACTTTTCTAAAATTGCTAGAAGATAATCAAAGTCAAAAGTCAGCATTCCTTAGTGAAACCTTATCAGAGGTGATATGGGACAATCAAGATAACTTCATTAGTGAAAACGTCATCAAGGCACTGATAGTTGAGCACAATATTTTTTCACTACTTGATGAAGAAAAAATCAAAGATCAAATCAAAATAGCTTTCTATTTACAACCTAATCAGATGGTAGCTACTCTCAGGCCCAAACAACAAAAAAAATTGATCATCCTATCAATAGGATAAGTCTTTGGCCCTACCACAACCAAAATTATGTTGAATTTGGTATTAAAAACATTACGTGTGACTAAACATCTTGATCTTCATTTTTTTCCCAACCATTCCATATTTTATTATCATCTACCATTCTATTTCACAGTCAAACCTACCATCCATTATTTATCCTTGTTTACCATCTATGGATACACTTTCCTTTGTATAGGCTACAAAAATACCTTGTCTTTATGTTTGAAGGAATTAGAATCAATGACCAATGAAAATCATAAAAGCATTCTTGGAATCCAAATCTGTGTTGAGTTCTTGATAAAGCAGCTTTTTAGATGAGGTATGGGCTAGCAATTAACATGATCAAGTATTTTATTTATATCATTTGTTGATTAGGATGTGTATCTCCCCATCAATAGGAACAATAGAATCAAAAACCACACCTAGGCCAAAAATATGTACCATACCATTTCATTGCCATGTCATAGCCATTGTTACATATCCTTTTACCATTGTTGCATATCCCAACCAATCACTTTCTCACTTAGGGGAAACCCTCTTACCATTTTTTTAATCTATCAAAAACCATCATTATCCTTAGCAAGACCATACCATCCTATCATTCCATTCCTATCTAGATCAAATCCTATTTTTTGTCATTCTACCCAATCTTATTTTGATCTTAGCTACTTTGGTTCTCCCTACACTTTTTTTGAGAGGATTCTGATCAAGTTTCAACAATAAATCCAATCCATATTTCAAATAGTCTATGAAATTAGGGTGACAGTTGATCTGGAAATATATATTTTATTTTCTATCATGTATCAAGCTTATTTATGTGAGCCTAATTATAACTACCTATGGGCAAATCAGTGTCTCACTAATCTTTCTACTAATTATAACTGCCTATGGGCAAATTAGTATCATTGAGTTATTCCATCGTATCCTAGTTATAAATTTTTGTGGATAAAATAAGGGCAACACTTGTTTACCATGTATTATCACATCACCTTATCATGATTTTTTTCATTTGACTAGCCATTTTCTAGATTTGAGAACTTATTGGGACCTAGTTGGTTTTTCCTCACCTTTTGTGTGGATGGAATTACTATGACTTTAGGTCATTTCAAGACTATGCACGTCATGCTTAATTCATGTTGAGGTCACCTCAGTCCCCCTTTCTATATGCCCTCACTATTTTGTGAGCAACCTAAGTCAAATGCTCTCATCATTTTGTGAGCATCCTAAGTCAAATACTCTTATCATTTTGTGAGTAGGTATCTTGTCATTCTCTAACTAGTTAAGATACCTTAAAATTCCAAAAATATTTATCTTGTCTAAGCCTAGTCAATTATCCTTGATATGCCTTATTGGGGCATGGTCATTGCTAGGATGCTTTCTATTTGTTTGTTTATTTTGTTTATTTATTTTTCTATTTGTTTATTTATTCATTTGCCTATTTTTTTGCTTTCAGTATTGTTACCTCAACTCAGTCTATATGCAATCATGGGTGATTCCTCAAGCACAATATTCTTGAGTCTATCCATATTCATACGTCAATATTGTCATCATGGTTTTTATCATTAGTGTATTATTTTTTAGTGTTTATTAGATCGAGAGTCAGTCCTTATGCATGTTTTTGGATATTATTCATGGTGTTCTATCATGAAGCCTACCATCATATGCTACAACAAAAATTAGCATTAGGAAGGTATACAATCAATGGAGGCAAGTTTCTCCTTAGCACCTTGCAAATCCTTCCATCTCACCCTTGATCAAATTAACCCATTGGCCATTCTAGTTGTATCATTACTAATAAAGATGAGCATCTCCTCATTGGTAGGTACAACTAAATCATTTCTAATGATCAATCTTATTCCTCTATCCATCTATTTCATCACTTTGTACCCACTCATCTTTAATCTATATTCCAGGTTATATCTTTGAGTTATGCTTGTTAATCATCCCTAACTGGGGTACCATCATCTTTATCCAATCCAATTCATCTTAATGATTATAATTGCCTATGGAAAAATTATTATTTTTGACTTTTTCTTGATTATAACCACCTTTAGACAAATCAATAATCCTTTTAAAATCAATGCATGCAAGCATATTTCTCATTTGGATGAATCTCAACCATGGATTAATTCCACCTTTCTTCTTATTTATTTTTGAGGGATTGTCCATCAACAAATGTGACGGCCACTCCCTCAAAGGGGCATCATCATAAGCTTTCCAAAACCATTTAGAGCTTTTTTCTTTAGTCATCATCTTTTTTTTGGCATATAGGCCATTTCTCATTCTTTAAGAAGACATTTTTTTGCCTATGGTTTGTAACATCTTCCCAAATAGGGGTAAACTATAGACACCTAAATTTGACCACTAATGACCTCCAACAAGGATTTTGACCAATTTCCACCAAAGTGAACAATTTGGATTAAAAACACTAAAGCACATTAAATGAGTTGAAATTGACATATTCAAGTGCTAATTTTGGCCAGGGTATCACTAAATGGGGTAATGTAATTTATGGGCTAGCTAACTTTGATCAGATCATTTCAAGTTAAAATGCCAATTTTGTACCTAGGTGCTCTGGATTTCTCTTTTCTATCAAATTTCTTATACAAGATGCATGTCTTTACTATTTGGTGTTTAAAACATCCTAAATGAGATAACATATCTAATGCATCTGACATCAACTTCTAATTCCAATCCAGTCAAATTTTGAACCAATAACAAGGCATTCTAATCAATTTGAGTAATTTGTACACAAAGTGTTTAATCATGCTTAATATTTAATTAAATAAAATTAAGGAATAATCAATAATTCCATGGAAAATTGTTAAAAACTTATTTTTATAAATTAGTATTGAATATCTGCATCATTAGGTGACCTCATTTCTTGGGAAGACATCCCTAGGCCATAAATACCACAAATATCAGGATTATGGGTCTCCTATGCCTCTTTATTACCTCCCATGCCTCATTAATTTCTCTTATTCCAAATTCATGATGAGAATAATTATGAATTTTAATTACATAATTCAATTAATCCATGACCACTCATCTCAATCTTGAGATGGATGGTCATGGTTGATTATGGTCATTCTTGAAAATCTATAAGTAGAGAGGCCATGAACATCATTTTTAAAAGCTTAATTTGTGAAAAGTTACCATTTCAAATTTATTATAATATCTCTCACATTCCAAAGTTATGATGCCAAAATATTGAGCCAAACCAAGCCAAAGCCACAAAGTGCCAAGGAGAAGAGGAGATAACCAAGCCTCCTTTGATGAAGACTTCATGAGCAAAAGCTGAGCAAGCCACTACAACAAGAATTTGGAGCATCCAAGGAAGGTGAAGGATTCTTTTTTTTATTTAATTTTTATTTGTGTGTTTCATTTGTTTTTGTTATTAAGCTCACCCTAGTAACTAGGCCTAGAGATGTATGCTAATTAGTGTGTTTTTATCAATTTGTTTGCATTTTTGGATTGATATAATACTAATCACCTCTCTTGAGTCAAATTCCTAGTTCATATAAGTTACTAGAGGATGGAGGATATACAGATGATGGTCTTTTAGTGACCTCTCATCAATTTCCAATGATAGGACTGCATCAATGTTTTGGTGATGTGTGTGTTGTGTTTTTTTTCATTATAGTTTCTACTATGTATTTTTAAAAATAATAATACAATAATATATATGTTCATGATATGTAATTTTTTTTCAAATTATAAACATAATTCATTCAGGTGAAGACATTGTAAAAAGACAAAAAACACCAAGTTAAGTTAGTTCATGGATCTTGAAAATGTTTGTGGTGAGATCTAGAAAACCACCAAAAGATGAACAGTGTTTTGGCAATAGTTAAGAGAGTGGGTATTACATAGATCCCATGATTACCTTATTTATGAATATGACCCTCAGTGACACATCCATTACAGTCATGTAATATAAATATGAGATGTATTTATTTATATATAATGGTCATGTACAACAAGATTACATTAGTAGTATGTAGACCTGTGAGTATGCAGTAGCATATAGTTCTTTTTGTGCCAATTCTTGGATGTAGATGGTGTTCTTATTAATTTCAAGGTTTGTGATAAACTTGTAAAACCATGAGAGGAATAAGGCTCTCTATATCAGGGTCATGAACCAAATAGGGCATGCTATAGGAGGTGAGCATAATGCAAATAAGAGTGTGAATGTTTTTGCACCATGTAAAAACTATGGGGGAGAATGTTAGAAATTTAGATTTTAAATTGATTAATTTTAGGTATTTACAAAATGGTAAATAGTTAGGTTGATATTTACCATATGGTAAATAGTAAATGGTTATAACCGTATGGTTAATACGATAAATTTGTATAGGTTAGAATATTATGTTGTTAGATATGTTTTTATATGTTATAACAATATATCATATTTAGGTATGTGCTTAGTTATAGGATTCAAGTATGAGATATTTTATGAGAGAAGTTATAGGAAATACATTTCCTATAAATATGTAACATGTCTCGAATGAATTAGTTCAGAGGAGAAATAATATATTATGTGTTGAAGAATTTGTCTGCGTATTGTGTTCAACTCTTTCATGAGATAAATCTTTGTATCTTTTCTTTGAATTTATATCATTAAAAAAACTCAAAAATATTTTAGAGATTAAATTTTTCAATAAAAATATATAACTTTTATTTTAGATAGGTTTTTTCAGTAAAAATGGCTCTATTTTTTTTTAAATCTCAAAAAAAATCCTTAAGAACATACAAATAAAAAGGTTAAGAAGTAAAAAAAATAAACTTTGAATCAACCAAAACAAGATTAATATTTAGAATTAAATGTTACTCTTAATTAAAAAACTACCTATTCATTTAAATGTAGTTAAAATATAATTAAAATGCAAAGCAAAAAAAAGGAGATGGATGTAGAAAAAAATCTAAGATTCTTCTAAGAAAGCCTTGCATCACACTCAAGATCAATGTTAAAAGACCATAAATCTAATACTATATTAGAATATTTACCAAGAATCAAATTAAAAATTAAATAAATAATAAAAATTAATGAACAATGTTACTTTGAAATGAGCATAAACCACAAAGTTGAGGCAAATGTGACAAGTAGAGAAACCCTACAATCTATTAGAATTTTTTCAACAAGAATCACTCCAAATAAAATAACATGAATAATATATAATAAATAAAGAGAGTCACTTTAGACCAAAGAGAATCATAAATATGTAAGAGTAAGATTAGAATTGTAGAAAATGAAGAATAAAAAAGAGATCTCAATAAATAGAGATAGAGGGAATAAGGAGTTATAAATGTAAGATTCAGCTTGTGTGTCATATATTCCTAATTTTCTTACAAGTTGGGAGGATGTGTGTGTCATATAGATGGAGAGGAGTTATATGCAAGTAACTCCAAATCTAACAAGTAGATTAGAGAGTTGAGTGGCACCTCAAAAGGATAGAATAAAGTGTATTTATAAATACAATAAATGCACACACACATAATCTTTCTTAAATTTTATCCTACAAGGTGATCCTACAACAACCTAATTTTAAAAATTTATCATTCAGCTTCAAACTAGGTCAACCTAGGCTAGCCTAATTATATAATGTGGGCCATAATTTTTGTAACTAGGTTAACCATGGTTGATCTAGTAGGAAAAATGTGCTTTTGCTTAGTGAAGGACTATTTAGAGGAGAACTTCCTATAGATTTGGATAAATAGGATTTTTAGTGGGTATAGGTATGATAGGATTAACCAGCAATCTTACGAAGCACTAATGATCTACCCACCCCTTTCTTGATGCACCATTTTAGGCATGTACTTAGAGATTAAAAAAATATAGGTTCTTGCAAGAGATAAAACATCAGTAAATGATAATGTTTTACTCAAATTTTCTCCTTGTTTCTTATTTTATGAAAGTAGAAGTAAAACTGCAAGAAAGGGGTGTGTACAGGTACCTAGTTGAAAGTGCATGTGCATTGATATCTAAATAAAGTGAGAGCTCCTCTTTGGCTGGGGAGGAAGACCTAAAATAAGAAAGCACTAGATGGAATTTGTTAGTTACACAATAAGATGGGGGGATTGCCTAATGTATGCTAGATCCAAGAAAGCAATAGCTCACTAGGATGGTTGTCAATCCCATTTCTGATAAAAGGTTTGATACAAATAAAAGAAATGAAACTTGCATATAATAAAATAGATGTAAATGTTATTTCATGCAAGAAAGATAAAATTCTTGTTTAAAAAAAATAACTAATTGTATCAAAAAGTTAATCAATGCCTATGCTAAGGTAGTTGGGGGCGGGGGGGGGGGCGGGGGGCGGGAGGAGGAGCGGGGCGTCTGATTATGTTTATAGTCTATCAAGTGATAGGGACATAGAAGATATAATTTTGGTTGTGGTCTAGTTAGTGGTTTGGTTATAGATAGGTAACCAGTGGTGGTTAAGGTAACCGTCAATGGTTAAGGCTAATTGGCGGTGATTATCTATCAAATTCTAAGAATGTAGAAAACAAGGGTTGTAGGTTAGGTAAATGGTCAGATAAATGTTTGGGTAAGGGTTTTAATTCAATAGAGATTTTATATGGGTCTAGAGGGTATAAAACAGAATTTAAATAGAAGATTTTGATCAAAGCATTTAAAGCTTAGGAAAAAAAATAAGGAAAGTTGAAAATAAAGATAAGAATACCTATTATTAAGAGCAATGGGGAATGGGGGAGAGAAGACCTAGAGGAAATTCATTAGCATAAAAATAATCCAACCTCTGAGAATGATTTAGGTAGAATTACGGTAAGGGTGGATACCTGCAAAAACTTTAGTAGTATGTACTTACAGATTTTCTCCTCCATTATCCTTCCTGTAGCTCCCTTTTTATAGGAAGAAGTTGCCAATTGTAAGTGGAATAAGCTACTAAATGTTCAAGAGGAAGTTGCTAATTAGATAGGTAGATAAAGATGCTAATTTAGGCACCACAAAGCTAATTTATATCACAAAATGAAAGGTTATTAAGTTGGGTGTAAATATAATTTTATACCCAACTAAAAATTGCTTTGATACAGGTTGGGGAACCTAATCGTTGATAGTTAGGCTTAATCATCAATGATTAGAATAATTGTTGATGGTTACCCTAACCATCGGTAGTTGAGGTCTGAGAGGAAAATAGGTGAAAAGTGGTTAAAATTAAGTGGCTTAAAAAGGTTAAGTTAGTAAGCTAAGTGGGCGAGGTTAACTAGGTGGTTAACTAGCTCCAATATGGGGTAAGGGTTCAAGAGTGATTCGACATCAAAAATAGGGTAGTTTTTTAGTGTCTATAGATAAATTTTTAAAAATATTATGTATACATTTTCCCCACTCTAAGCTTATTATATGTCATGAAAGTGTAACATGGGATGGTGATTCAAGAAGGAACATAGTAACACATGAAATTGGGCTAAAAAATTGTGGTAAAATATAAAAATTAAATGATAGTAAGTAATTTTTGGAAATAATTGAAAGTACCATACCTTGAATTACCTTTATCATTGAATGGATATTTTTTGTCTTTTTAGTCTTGATTGTGGTGGGTGCAATAAATACAATGGATAAACCTTGGGGAAACAAGGCTAGAGAGAAAAATAATCAAATGCAAAAAAATCATGGTAAATGGTAAATTCTCATAAACTGAATGAGTCACTTGGAAAATTGGAAATTTGGGATTAAAAAAGATAAGTTAGAACTAAAAGACCAATGAAAATGAATAAAATAGGGTAAATCAGGGAACCAAAAATCCAAGGCTACTAAATGATAGAAAGATATGAAAAGTACATCATAAGTAAGAAAAGTAACAATCTAGATAAAATCAAAGACAAGTGAAACTAAATAATTAAACCAACATTAATATAAGATAAGTAATAATTCATACTCAAACAAAGATGGAAAAAATGAAAATGATAAAGATGAACAACATCAATGAGAGAGAAGTAAAAATCCATACTCAAAAATACAAATGTAAGCAACATTGATGAAAGATAAGTAGAAATACATAATCAATAATGAAAAAATAAAAAGTGATTAAATAAATAGAACAAAATAGCCCAGAAAAGGGTGAAAAATAAAACTCAAGTTTCCAAACATAACTAAGGGTAATCCGAGAAGGATAAGGTAATGATTATGAAATATCTAACAACAATTCCAAGATGCAGCTTCTAGTTTAATGATGGATGAACTAAAATATCCGTATTCTAAGCATGTCTAAATGAGATGAAGAAAAAGAAATATAAAAATAGGAAAAGCTTAAGGAAAAATAATCCTATCAAG
Source organism: Torreya grandis (assembly GCA_037957365.1). Taxonomy (NCBI): domain Eukaryota; kingdom Viridiplantae; phylum Streptophyta; class Pinopsida; order Cupressales; family Taxaceae; genus Torreya; species Torreya grandis. The sequence continues at coordinate 5,056,463 of JARHVA010000561.1, read as the reverse complement.
GGGGAAATGAAGGTAGCACCAAGGTAAAAATAGAATCTTTATCATAGATAAGACACTAACATCAAGTTGGTGAGACTAAGATATTTTTGACATCAAGGACCTTTAGAGAATTTGACCAAACCACACAAGTGCAGATTAACTAGTGAATTATAAGTAACATCCCATGAAAGCTAGTATGGATGAAAATTAAAATGTACCTACCCTCCCACAACATGTTCCACATTATTACATGAGAAAATAGATGGCACTTATGAATGTATATGATTTTGAGACCTCCTATCCCAATCTACTTGCCTATCACACACCAATGGACCTTAGCTCTACCATAAAGTCAACTATGGAGTTTGAGCTTTGACTAGAATAGGAGATGTGCTAGATAAAGATAATATTTTTTGGTGTGTTATAAATTGTATAAATTTTTTATTTTGATCATTACCTTTTTTATATGACATGGATTTTAATTATTTTGGATTTTGTGATTCCTCCTCCATACGAATTCATAAAACTGAGCATGGGTGGTAAAAATGACTATCAAAATAAATTTTAAACTTGGTGGTTAGAGAAGATAACTTAAATACCATAACATCTAAAACTCATAGACTTGCATGTTAAAATTGAGTGAAATATCAAATCCAACCTTGGTGTGCCCAGAGTGATGTGGATGAAGGGGAAATTATGAAAATGAGCATCGAACAAGTGGGCTTCCCCAACTCACAAGAAATGTTTTTAATGAGGATGGTACAATGATAGGTAGGAATGAATCATCATCATGATAAATGTTGAATGTGGATGAATACATGAGAATAGACCATTAGATTTTTTACAACAAAATAATATGACTAAATTTAAGAAAATAAGGACATAACTCTTAACCATTGCCTTATTTTTCAAGGAAGACACATAGCTAAGGTTTAAAATAAAATAGATTTATGGAATGATAATTTGTGAGGAAGACCTTACAATGCAATTCATGAATTGAAAAACCAGGAGGTGCAAATCATGCCAAGAAATGATAGTAAATAAACCAACAATTTTGAAAATATTGAACAATCAAATGGTGGTAATAATGACAAAGAGTAGTAGAAATGACTAATACTATGAATAAAAACTAATGTGTAAAAATATAAACCCTAGGGTGTATAAATAAGTGTAAATCATATCACGCTGCATAATAGAAACTCTGAGTAAGTCTTGCAAGAAATGTTAGCTCTAGAGTATATATAATATTAATTATCAACATGTAAGTAAAGCATACTATAATATTAATACAAAAATAACCTATAATTAAGAAAAATATTTCTTCAAAAATTGAGCATTGATCGGTTCTTTGAATATATATCCTTTGTTAGTTTGTAATTTGTATGTACTAGGTCTAAGAATGCCTTTGACTAGGTAAGGACCCCACCACTTTTGGGAATACTTTCCTTATTTATTATGGGTATAATCTAATTTAAGGACTAAATCACAAATATTGAAGGTAAGCCTTTGACATTTTTTAATGTTGTTTGTTAATTTGATCTTTATATTGGTGGTTATGTTGCAAATCACCCATACAAGGCTCATCAAGAAAGTTTAAAGCTTGAAGGTGGGGTTCATGAAACACTTCATCAAGAATTATGCCAGGAATATAAATGTGTAAGGAAGGTAACTCAAATTCAAGTGGTAAAATAAATTTAGATAAATATACTAATGAGAAGGTAATTACCCCAGTGGAAGTATGAACATTAATATGATAAGCCCAAAGTGCATGAAAAAATTTGAGGTGCCAGTCAGAGTGAGAATCACAAATAATCTATTGAAAAAAATTAAGAATTTAATTGGTGACTTCCACTTGACTATTACATTGAGGGTGAAATAGGGTAGAAAATTTATGTGTAATTTTTAATTTTACATAGTTGTTTCATGTCCTTAATTTTTAAATTCCCACCATTATTTAAAATAATGGTGTGGGGAATTCTAAAATGAAAAATGATTTGATTGAGTATGAATTTATATATAGTGATACTTGTAACATTAACAAGGGGAATAAATTCAACCCATTTAGTGAAATATTTAGTAGTCATAATGATGAATACATAACCATCTTGAGAGTAAGGTAATTTACCAATGAGATCTTATATCCACATGGGAAAAGGCTAAGGAGTTTCTAATGTTAAAAGCTCAGTCGGAGGAGAGTGAATAAGATCATCATGTAGTTAGTAGGGATTACACATTTTAACGAATGTGATAGAATATTTTTTGAGTGTGGACCAGAAGTATCACATGTATAGGCATTTATGGGCTATAGCATGTCCACTACAGTGACCATAATAAATACCCCATGTGCTTATTCTAGAATATTAGGAACCTTGTATTGAGTAACACAACAAATCAAGGTACCTTTAGCATTATGATAATACAAGGTGTCATATTGAAGGACATATTTATAAGTTTGATTGTGAATTTTGGTATTTTCTCATGAATCAACCTTGAGAGGATAAGGACATATTCAAATAGATGTATCTTGTGAATCTAAGGTATTTTTAGGAGTAGAGGTAGAAAGTTTTTTAATATAATATGGTATCGAGATAGTAGTATAAGCATTATTGGTTGTGGTGATATAATTATGAGTAATAGATATAGGATTGGTTTGGTCAATATGATCTATTGGAAGTGATAAATCCTAATGCATAAAGTGATATGATCAATGCAGATAAGAATTGTAGGTTGGATTGTATTAGGTTGGTCATTTTTTGGATGACCATAGAGTATCGACCAAAGATGCATTAATAGGTGGTACATAACCTTTAAGTTTTGATTCATTATCAGAGAATATGTGAATGAAATGAACATCACGATTAAATTCATGTATTTTTGCTAATGTATTTTGATAATGTAGGACATCTAAATCTCATGTTTGAGTTTGAGCCATAATGTAAGTATCCTCATAAGATGGAGATATAACACATGTATCAATTTTAGTAGGAACATATATAGTGGAGATGACCATATTATTGAAGGTATGAGGGGAAATGTCTAAAGGATCTTCAAATAATTTGGACACCCCTTACTCATCGCAAGTAAAATCATCATCTATACAATAGGATTCATGTCTATTGTATGTGGGAGGATTATCAGTAGAATCATCTATGAAGGGTATGGTTTAATCTCATGAAAGGAGAGGAGGGATCCATTTTTTGATGTAGGTAGGTAATGAGTAGTATTTAAAATGTTTTAAATTCATTAGGTTCATCATCAAATAAATCTACAAGATTTACATCTAGGTCAAAATTCATTTAAAAAATTCAAGAAGGGGAGGACTACTGAACTGAGGAATAGTAGGGATATGATATTCAGATTTGGGATTTAGAAGTTGGATGCATTAAGGATTAGGATCAACCTCATCTTTGTAACATTTCCCATAATATATGAATTTCATAAATTGGAAAGTAAAAGATGTAATATCTCACATACGATGAGTCCATGGATGACCTACGAGCATGTTGTAAGATAAAAGAAGATCAAGATCCATGAGCTTGGCGTAGATTGTTTGGGGCTTAATAGAAAGAATTAGCGAAATGCAACCAAGTGGTTTTTTTATTGGTTTTATCAAATCCATGACACATGAGTTTGGTTTGTTTGATATTTTATTTGAAATGTATGATTTTTTGAATTAACCAAAGAGAATTAACATTGATGCTAAATCCTTTTTTAACTAATACTTTTTAAATTAAAGTATTATCGATGTATTTTTTATAAAAAGAGGTGGATCATCAACCTAAAAGATAATTTCATCATTCATCATATCATCTTTAGGAAATTCTATGGAGGGTTTGATATAATAAATTATTTTGATATCATGCACCTCTCTAAGTTGAAGAACATCAAGAGGAAACTCAGAATCATTAGATAAAGGTTCATATATATCTTGTACTTATTGTAGAAGAAACTTATGATGATAAGGATAAGTTATTATTAATTTTCATAAGATTAATTTTACAAGGCATAAAATTAAGTTCATCTATGAAATTTCAGTGAGGTTTAGAAGAAGAGTGAGCAGGTTGATTAGGTGGGGTAATTTTTTCAATTTTATGAGGTTTCATTGGTGGAGGTGGATTGTCACTAGTGGTTGGTTCTGAAGATGAGGGATTAGAATTTTTAGTATATTTAAGAATTTGGTCTTCAATAGATGATTTATTAGGTTTGGTAATAGGGTCTTTATGAGTAGGTTTATGATGATAATTGACTTTAGCCACATTCTCATATTGAGAATTAGTGTAATATTGATCATAATTAACATCAATAGTATAAAATTTTTCATTAGAGTGTTATACATTGGGATCAAAAGAAGGTTTTTGATATTTTTGGGTAGTATATTTAGCAATTTTTTTCTCTTAAGAAGTTTTGAGACTATCTAGATGTTGCGATTTGATCAAAGCATCATGATCAAATGCATCACCTAACATGAAATAAATCTTAATTTTATAAATGCACATCATGTATCATGAGAGTGACCATTGTTGGTGTGGAACCAAAAAAATTTATACCATGATGAGGGAGCATTATTGTTATATATGAAAGGTTTAGATGGAGATAATATCTTATTCATTTCCAAGTTCATTAAGGGTGGGTTGGTGGGAGTTTGAGTATCTGATTTGACTACTCCCATTTTTTTGGAGTAAATTTAGATTGAGAATTTGTGATGGTTATTTCATTAGTTGAAGTTTGTAAATATTCTTTGATTGAATTATGAGATGGTTCAAATTGATTCATAAGGAAATATTATCTTTTAGCTTGATCAAAAGCCTTTTCTAAGGTTTGAGGAGAAATGATTTTAAGCTTATATTGAAGAGAGACCTTAAGAGAAGTAATTAAAATTTTAGAAATATTATCATCACTCATGTTGGTCAGCCTTATGAGCTAATATTTTCCATGATTTGATAAAAATATGAACATATTTAGTGGGTAATTACTTAGCATTTATGAAGTGACTAAGACAATTTTTAGGAAGATCATTTTTAAACTCTTCAACTAGAACATTTATAAGATCCTCTAATTACCATATAGAATATTGAGGGAGTTTGTTAAACTATTCTAAAACATCCCCCGTAATTTTTTTGATAATAAGTTTAGTGTTAGTAAAAGTGTTGGTTTGGACCCATTCTTTATGGAGATTAGTAATTGATTTAATGAAAATAATAGGGTATTTAGTTCCATCATACTTATTAGTTGGAGAGATGTTTCTAATATCTATGGATATTATGAATGGAGCTAAAGGTTCACTTTGAAGATGTTAGATCATTTTTTATGCATGAGAGGTTGAGGAATGATACTTACATTGGCATTTATGAGAGGAGGGGGCCAAAATTTTGACTATTTTGAGGCATGATAATATGTGTTTGACTAGTCATTTTTAAGATGTGATTTTGCATTTAGATCATTTGGGAATTGTTATTTGTTTTCATAACAATCATTTTTTGAACCAATTGAGAAAGAATTTGAGTTGTATATATGGGTGGATTTTGATTTCTAGTGGTAGGAGTTGGAAAGTTAGTGTTGGTAGGAAGATTAAGGATAGGAGGATTTCCTATGGGAGTATCAATTACTCCACTGGAAAATTAAGGAAGTTTGGATAAGGTACCATTCATGTTAGGGGTATGAAGGTCATTGTCATCAAGGTTTTTGAATATTTTAGAATAATCTATATCATCATTTTGAGTAATGTGTACCATGTTGCATTCCATTTATCTAGATGGTGGTTAGGGATATTTTCACCATGAGGGGTTATCCTCTTGGGTGGCTAAAGTGGGTAAGATAAAAAAACCCATGTAAAATATGAATGGGTTAAGATTCTCAAGTAAGATTTTTATAGATGATTTCATGACGATAATCAATATGGGAAAGGAAATAAAAAATGAACATTTTTTACCACCTACTAAAATAGGTCAACCAAGGTTGATGTAGTTCAAAACTTAGAAAACTTTAAATGCACTAGGTTGACCAGGGTTGATGTAGTTACATAGGAAGGTATAAATAATAGTCTAGAAATATACTAGGTTGACTAGGGTTGATCTAGTTGAATCTAGGAGATAAAGATAGTAATTTTTAAGTTTATTAGGTTGACTTGGTTCAATATAGTGAGACATGAAGGTAAATATAGTAGTTTGGGGTCTACTAGGTCAACCTTGGTCGATATAGTTAGACAGATTGGTAAACAAAGAAGACTAGGCCAAGCTTGGTTGACTTAGTTTTATCTAAAATAGTTTTGATAGTAAATTGGATGATTTAGTTTTTAAAATAGAGGTGAAAAAGATAAAATTCAAAACATTGAGTCAATCCTAGTCAACATAGTATATTCACACATAGTCAACTAGGTCAACATTGGATGATTTAGTTGAAACATAGCACATAATTATATCAATGTTGCCTGATATAGTTTGTAATAGAAAAGATAATAGAAATATATAATAAAAAATGAAAGTTTATAACTATTATTTCTAACTAATTATCCAAAAGGAAGGTCAGGTAGATGTGCTAAAAATATTTGACTAATTTGTAAGCTCTCAAATATACTTGCTTTTTCATTAGATAGTGTCAGCCTAGTATTTCAAAGCATTGACTATGGACCAAATATCATTCCTATAGCCCACCAAACTCAAATTCAAGGGTAATATGAGAGTAAATTCTTAGTGATAATTGCTAACCTATGCACTATAGGATTATATGGATGGTTGGATCCTAAGGTTTAATTAAAAATGTAATCTTAGGCATTTCTTAAATACTGTGAGGTATGTGTAAAACAAATTTTGTGTTTAAATTTATACTGTCTATGAGTTTTTTTAAAATACCATCACACTATGATATCTATAAATGATAGAATAAGACCAGAAATAGAGTATCATGTAGCCCTTCATGACAATAGCTAAGTAATTTTAAAACTATTGACACACAATGTCTATGGAAATCAAGACAAAGTGAAAAATAAAGGTGAAAGCCAAGCATCAAAAACTAATTTTATAATTTTTGAATGTAAATAAATAGGCATCCAAATATTTTCAAAGCAAAGGTAAGATTTATTACTATAGAAAAGAAACTAAATCACCTTGATTATACAATAAGTAGAAAAACTTAAAACTAGGTCAGGCATGGTTGATCTAGTTGAACAGACAATAAAATAAGGTCTATGTTGGTCGACATAGTCTATTGTGAAAATAGGATAAAATAAACTATATTGGATAAGGTTCACTTAGTGTACTATAAATAAAAGTAGACATAGAACTAAGTCAGTTAGGGTCAACTTAGTTTACTCTATAGTAAAATTTTAAAAGCATTGAAAACCTATAAAATAGAAGTGAAAAATGAAATACTGAGTTGTTTAACTAGAAAACATAATTACAAAAATTGTTTAACAATTATTTTATTGATCTAATAAAAAAAGCATAAAATGTAGTCTAGGTTGGCTAGGCTGATCTAGTTGGTTGAAAGAATCTAAGAAATATGAATAGGTAGACCATGGTCAATTTAGTTGGCTGACTATGAGTGTTTTAGATTTAAATGCTAAAATTGGATCATCTTGCATAATAAATCATGATATAAAAACATAGTTAGAACTAGATCATCCAAGTTCAATTTAGTCATACAAAGGCAAAAACCTAAAAAACATAGATTAAACAGGGTTGACCATGGTCGATTTAGTCTGCATAAAATTAAAAATAATGAAATAAGACTAGGTCAACCTAGTTGGTTGAAATTGAAAATTGAAAACTATATAAAATGAAATAGATCAACCTGCATCAACCTAGTTGGTTGTATGAAAATCTGAAAAATAGAGAACGAAATTGGGTTGACTTGTGTCAACTTAGTTAATTATAGATGAAAATAAAAAAGTAGATATTATAACTTGGTCTACTTATGTTCACCTAGTTGACTATAGATGAAAATCAAAAATAAAATAATACAATTGGGTTGATCTACATCAAACTAGTTTCTTGTTGATGACAACTAGAAAGTATTAAATAAAATTGGGTCGACCTACACCAACCTAATTGACTATTAGAATAAAAATTGAAATGTAACGGTTATATTCATGTCAAATTCACTATAATGTATGCAATAAATTAAGATAGATCTAAAAATTATCAAACTTATTAAATCCAAGCTCAAATAGGGTAATCAAATAACATGTATTATAAAAATTTATATATTGGGAGCATAACCAAATTGGATCTACTAAACCTAATTAAGGAGACACTTATTACATAACACTAAAGGAGAGGGTTTCAAAGCCTTTAGGAAAATAATATTATGTAATACCCCTAACTTGGTCTTCTAATGCATAAAATGAAATCTAATCTAGTGTTATCAAAGCTTATAACACAAAGAGGGATGGTTTAAAACAAACAAGGGATGACGGTAGGCAAATGGGGGCTTAGATCACCTAAGGTGGAAGATGGCAAGCCTATAAAACCCTATAACTACACTAAGTTTAAGTGTAGAGGTAATCTAAGAAATGATTTATACATTCAAACCTATTACTTTATGAAATATCTATCTATCAAATAAAATAACAAAAGTTAGAGATAATTACCTTTGGATGAGCTTGTCGAGTCTTAATATTTCCCTTGGCTAATGGTGTTTTTAAAGAGATTTTTATGGATTTATAAGGATCACTATAGTTAAAATCATATATAGGATAAAATATTCCCACTTGCATCTAAGACCTTCTCGTAAATAAGTTATCTTTCCTCTAAGATAAACCCTAAGCAATAGCTCCTTCATATGCAAATGTAATATAATTATGAGTTATAATAATTAGAAAATGAATTTTCCTCTCTATTATATTGAAGTGAAGGCTGTATTTATAGTAATGGATAGGTCCTAACTCTTCTATAATTTTAATTTACAATGCCATCCCTCCATGAACTAGTTTTAAAAATTTATCCTTTGGCCTCAAACTAGGTTGACCTAGGCCGACCTAATTGTGTAATGTGAGCCATAACTTTCACAACTAGGTCAAACATGGCCAATCTAGTAGTAAAAATGGGTTAGCTAGGGGATATTAAAAGGATAATTTTTTTATGTATTTGGATAAATGGGATTGTTAATGGTTTTAGGTATGATATAATTAACCAACAATCTTATGAAGCATCAATGGTCTGTTCACCCCTTTCTTGGTACACCCTTTATGGCATGCACTCAAAGAGATTGAAACTTGATAGGTTCTTACAAAATAGAAATCATGAGTAAATGATAGATTTTTAAAAATATTGTGTGTATACACTTTCTATGTACATATAATATAATAAAAACATCATAAGTATTTACCAATGCATAAGAAGTTATTGACCATCTAAATCTATTGTGCACCAGTAACTGATCAACCCCAAGAAGCCATTCTCTTTGTGCATTAGAGTCAGAATAGTGTAGTTGTAGGTAATTTAAACCCTACATAGTTATATCTCTAAAATATTAATCCAAATCACTATTTACAAACATGATAAGTATATCATAGAACCCACACACCTCACACAATCTAATCTAGTTGTCCCTAGTTAGTCTTGGACATATCTATTAGTAGATTAGAAAATTTGCACATATTTTTTTGGTTTAAGTTCAAGGAAACATATTGAAAATGTATACAACTTTGACATAACACTATTTTTGTAAATATGTCGTAAAATGTGAGTAATTTGACCATTCTAATAGAAAAACATCCCTAGTAGATCATAAAATAACATTTCCACATAAAATTAAAAAAATAAACGAAAATGTTTTTCATCCTTCATGTGATTGCACCATTATGATCCTCTCATTGACTTCATCATTTTTATATGTAAATCTAGAGATAGTTTTTCAATTTTTTTGGTGTTAGGGATACTATACCACTATTATCCTCTCATTGAGTTGATCATTTTGATATAGAAATCCAAAGACCTTTCTAAAAAATGAGGCCTTTTTCCCCTTTAAAAAATCTATGTAAATTTATTTTACATTATTTCTATATTTTTTTGTACATTCACATTCAAACATGCCAAAATATACAATTACTCTCTTAACTGCACATAATTTCCACACATGGAAGGATTCCATGATAGAACAACTTAGAGGAAAATTTTATATTGGGTAACTATATGCAAAGAAATAGAACCATTAGAGTATGCTAATAAGTTAAGATTATTATATATTTGTGATGAAATGATAATCATCTCACTTTATTTAGATCTCAAGTTTCACATTCATGACATAGAGACTCTTGATACAACTTAGATGAATCTTTCAAAATTATTCGATAAGATAAATATCATCAAAGGACTGATGTTGGAGAATGCTCTCATTACCTTGAATAATTAAGACTTTACCACTATTTATGATTTCATATCTCAATTAAATTTGATTTGGATTCAATGAAATGATTTTAAAATTGAGAATAATGATGATCAAATCATCATGGAAGTTATTTATAAGCTTGAAGAAACATATAGAATATTTGTCTCCACTTTCTACAATAATATGGACTTTGGAGGTGACAAATTCATGTTGCCCACCTTTGAAGTTTTTTGTGAGAATTGAGATGCAAATAGGAAAATCTCATAACCTCATAGTTATATAAATAATTCAATTTTAAAACAACAACATATTTTAAAGTAAACTAAGACACCATCTAAATTTTCAAAATCAATTAAGGATGGTCCATCTAAAGGTGTTCAATCAGATTCATCTTAATTGAATCCATAAAATAAGAAATATTCCCAAACATGTACATATTACACTTTTTAAGGTCGCACATAATTGCATGCTTCAAAAATAAAATGGACAAACTCTACATTGCAAGAACACAACATCTAGTGGGATGAAGACTACACTCCATCACAATATTCTTCATGTGACAAAATTATGGTTACTTATGTTGCTACAAATTGTCATTATAGATTTTCTCTATTAACTACAACTAAATTTATTACCTCATAGGATTGGATGATTGCCTCGGATGCAACATATAACATGACCAATTCAAAATTATCTTTTTAACTCTTAATCATTATAGCGATGAAAAAATACATTTGATGATAATTCATTAGCTATTTTAGAGATTGGAAATGTTGAGATAGGTAAGGGAAAATTATATAAGGTGTTCTATGTTCTTAATTATTCACAAAAACTTCTATCCATTTATCAAATTATACATTTAGGAAATGGAAACATTATTAATTTCTTACCACATGGTATAGTCATCAAAGATTTGAAAGCCTAGTTGGTCATTACCACTAGTAAAATTTTTTATTTATCCTAAATATACAATTTTTATAACTTTGGGCCTTCACCATCATCTTTGGTCAAGTTTTATTAGGTTTGCATGCCCACATATTTTGATTTATTCTCCATACTTCATCTAGGCACATTAGATGATGATTTTGAGGAGAGCATCCCTTGGTAATCCTCTAGAAATTGAGCCAACAATTACATTTTCTCTAGTTTCTCATTGGAAACAATCCCATGGAGATAATATTACATTAATTTTTCACACTAGTTAGAGTCTGACATCTTGAATAGTCACTAATCCATCATAGTAGATCATATAAAAATAGGCATCATTGACAACTCATTATCGAGTTGTTGATGCATGAAAAATAACACTTGGTTGACAAAAATGGGCACATACACCAAAAATTATTCTCATATGACACTTTTTCAACCATTACTCACATCTTCATGTAGGTTTTTTCTATCTACATCTACATCTCAGTTATTTATTCAAGTTGAAGGAAGCAATTTTCAATGGGGAGGATGTTATAGTGATTCTTCATTTTTTGCTTCTCATATCTATAGTTAGGTTGTAAGAATATGTCCTTAAGGGGAATGTTATAGTAATTAACCCTTCCTCCCCTCTATCAAATCACATCTTAAGGGGGATGTTAGCACATTAAAAAATTATTACACTATTATATGGTTTAATATATACTCGTATAATTTAATTATAAATACAGATATGCAAAAATTGTGTTCACACTTTTCCATATATTATTATAAATTATTATCAATCAAGTAACTGACTTGATTATTTATATTAATTAAAATAAATTTTATTTTAAAAAATCTTATTGTGAAAGTAAGATACTCATTGTATCCCTAATTGATGCATTCATAGTTTAGGGTCTCAATGAATTGATACCTTTGACCACATAATATTTATAATTACACAACAAAAAAAATTACAAACAAATGAAATAAAAAATAAACTCTATTATTTATTATATTTCAATGGTTGTAAATAAGTAATACACACACATATGATAACACAATAATATTGAATGAGATGCATTATAATAGATCCTCATCTAATTGCTTATTATCTCATAGTCTTTGCAATTATATATATCTCTTAGAATACTTATTATGATTTAAATTATTAAGCTTTATGACTAGATGGCTTAAGCATAGGGACATGATAATATAGGCACAAGACCCACCTACTTATAACAATTCTAATAAAAACACCAAAATTATTAAATATTTGTAACACATAAATTTGCACTATAAATATCAAATGGTCGTTACAATTTTAATGCATATTAACACTTCACAACATAATGCATTGCAATCTTGCACACTGAAACTCATAATAATTCAACTTTTCACTCCCTATACAAGACAAAAAATACATTCAAAAAAAACTTGAGAAAAGATTTACAAGATGATCCAAACTGACCCAAACTATGTACACCATCAAAGGTTGTGAAAAACATTAAAAAGGATTGGCATGCACATAAAGGCGGCACAATATAACAAAAATAATATTTTGCACAACTCAAGACTTGTGTAAACTAAAAAAAATATTATTTTTGGCTAAGTACTAGGCAAGAATTTTTGGTTGATGTAGGATTAAAAGTGAACTTGATGCTCCTACATCATACACATTAGGTAATAGAATAAACATGATCTCCTAATTAGGGACCTTCTAAGAGATCTACTATTGGTATTTATTTATTTTTAAATTATGATGTGCTTATCCATGTCACATCCTTAATTTTTTAGCCCTTCAATTTTACCATATATTCATTATAATCTTTTTCATGTGTTCACTTTCTAACTTTTGAATTAATTAACCCTTTTGTTTGTTCATGTACTTTATCAATAATTTGTGCTCTCCAATCAACTTATTTATAATCTACATTTATGCTTTTAATTTTTTTCCATAATGATACAGATAAAAATATACCATATTTAGAGTAGGTGATACATATATCCCTTTAGGTAACTCTATCTCATATGAATTTGTCACAAACTTTTGTAACACTCTCCATGGCCCAATCTTTTTCTATTTTAAGTTGTCATAAGTTCCCTTCATATATTTTTTATCAAATGTGCTAAGACTAATTCTCCTACCTGATATTTCACTTCACTTATCCTTATATTAGTGTGTTTTTTATTGTGTTTATGGACTTGATAATGTAAATCATGCATAGACTCATAAAAAAAATACCTTCAATATTTTTTCTTATTACATGCCTAATGTCACATAATTATACGACTCCTCTTGGACTCTACCCTTAAAAAAATAGATATGTTGTCTTTTTATTATTCCTATTAACTAAATTCTTATAAGAGAATTCATCTTGTGTTAGATTGAATCCCATGCACTTGGCTTTCCTTCAATAAAAAATTTCAATCATTTCCCAAACTTTTATTGACTACCTCTGCATATCCATCCATTTAGGAATAATATATTGAATTAAATTGTAGCTTAATATTTTTATTCTTATACAACGTCCTCTATAAATGTCCAAAAAATTTCACATCATTTTCAAATACTTTGCTACATTGTAGTCCATGTAATTTCACAACTTCCCTAAAAAATAAGTTATCAATGTGTGTCACATCATTAGTCTATATTTGAAATTCTATCCATAATATTAAAAAAAATGGAATCACATCCTCTCTATGTTCTAAGTAATCCTAAAATAAAATCCATCTAGATATCCTCCCATGGTCCCTCTAGATTAGACAATGGTTGATACAACCTTACATTATGACTTCTTTCTTTCACCAATTAGAAAAATCTACACTCCTACACATACATGCTCACATCCACAATCATATTTAGCCAATAATAGTTCTCAACCACTTATACATATGTTTTTTGATAACTAAAATGACATGTTAAACCTTTGCTATGATCCCCTTGATCAAATTATGGCACATTGAACCTATAAGTATACATAATTGTCCTCCTTGGAAGAACAATCCTTCTTTCATGAATTAATCCAACCATGGTGTTCTTCACCACTTATTGGTTCTATGCATGGTTTCCATGTAGCTATGAAATATTCATCTTCTTCATAAATCTCTTTCATAAAATCAAATCCCATGAATTCCACTCACATATCATTAAATAAAATAATTCATATAATCAACATGTCTTTGTTTGACTTAACACTTTCATATTTCAACAAAAATGAATAACCATGGAAGAATTAAACCCACTTTATATGTCATTGATTCAAATTTCCTTGACTATTTATGAATTATAATGCCTGATGGTGGGAACAAAAACTCTTTAAGAAAAAAATAATGCCTCCACTTCATGAGTGTTGACATTATGGCATAGAACTCCTAGTCATAAATTGATTAATTCTTCTTGGTGTTATTCATTTTCTCAGAATTAAGATATATACCTATCTTATTGATTCATCACTACTCTAATTATTGTGCCACTCAAATGTAAACATACCTAAAATACCTTTGTATAATTTGTAAATGTAAAAACTTGTTCAATAACTTTATTTTTCAATTACTAGAAACTGTGTATTGCTTATATTATCCATAATAATTCTTTTATATCTTTGTGCATCACATTGGTGATTATTGTGCAGGTTCCATTGAAATTATTGATGAGCTTCCTATAATTTTTTTTAAGGCCATGAAATATTCACACTTAAAACATGTTTGTAAGTGATGACCAATCAAGTATATCTCACACCTTTTTTAGATCCATCTTCAACCCTTCTGGAGATATTACAAAACACAAGTATACTAACTTATTTTTTTGAAGCTAAATTTATTCAATTTTAATAGAAAAAATTCATTTCATAATTGTTGCAGTAGTTATCTCAAATGTACTAAGTGTTCTTCCAATATTTTACTAAAAATCAATATGTATTATAGACATACTATGACAAACTTACCCAAAAATGGTTATAAAACTTCATTCATGAGTCTCATTAATTTAATCAGTGTGCTACTCAATCCAATTGTCATGACTAACCATTAATATAATCTTCCATGCATTTTTAATATAGTGTTCCACTCATCACCTTCACTTATGCAAATTTCATGATATCCACTCTTCAAGTCAATCTCCATGAAATATTGTGCTCCACTTAAGAAATACATCAAATCATCCATGTGCATAAATGGAGATATGTACTTGATAATAATATTGTTGATGATTTTTTAAGTAGTGCACATCCTCCATTATCTATTTTTATTATTTACTAACACTACTATAAATGTGTATGGGCATAATTTTCTCTTATCAACCCTTTATCTAATAGCTCTTGTACTTGGTTTTTAACCTCTATATTCTCATTAGGTGTCAACCTATATGCCACTTTGTTTGGTAGACTCAAAAATAGAATAAAAACCATTTAATTAATTATAATCCTAATGGGTGGAAACCCATATGGTAGATCATTATAAATAATATTTGAAATTTTGATTAACAAGACTTTCACTTTGTGGAATTACTTCTTCTCCTATGTTTGTGCTCATTAATTTCATGGGATTTGAAACTAATGCATAACATGTGCTCTCCTTCCTTGCCTCTTTTAAGAATTCAATTCCAAAAATTATCAAAACCTTTGTACCATTGTCCATGTCTTTTCATTTATCCTTCAAAGTATTTAAATTTTGTGTCAACTCCATATTTTGTTAATGTACATGTGTTTGCATGGCCTTAATATTGTGTCATTTTATCAAACTTCCAATTCCTTCCTAGTAACACATGGAAAACATCCATGGGAATTATATCACATATAACTTCATCCTTGTAGGAATTAATCTAAAATATTACAAGAAATTAGTCATTCACAAATCTTGATGTCCCTTTAACAACTAAGATAACCTAAAGGGATTTGGATATGCAATCCACTTTAATCCAAACTTATCAAGAATCTATTATGAAATAAGGTTATGTGTAATACCACTATAAAAAAATAACTTATAGCCTTTACCTCCATATTTTAAAATGACTTTGAATAGAGTTTTAATCTATGTGGCACTATTCTCTTCTTTTACTGGTTTAAAAGAACCCTTTTCATCCTCATAGATTCTCTGGTATTTTGTTCATATATGTCATGAATAGATGCAATACTCTCCTCATCCACTTTCATGATATGTGAATTCATATCATTCCTCCTACTCAATTCATTATGAACATGTTAATAACATAATGCTCTATGTCTGGTTTCACCAAATTTGAAACATGTACCCATGAATCCTCTTTCTCTACCTTTTCCATAGGAAACCCTACCTTTAGTAAAATTTCCTTTGCCTCTTTGTGCACTAGTATCATTGTGTTGAGAAGTACTAGTTTTTCATTATTATGAAGAGTAATCTTTGCCACTAATTCCTTGATCTTTTGCATGTAAAAAAATTATTTTTCCTCACGTTATGCCTTTCATTGGTGTTGAAATTTTGCCTCTACCTTTAACACACACTAATAGGACTATTCAATAGATTTCAATTGAATCATAACATGCTTGTCTTGATTGGAAATTAATAACACATTTATGTAACTTGAAATTTTCTTAGTGTCATATTCAACATGAGCCACTTTGATGGTAAGACTATAAAAATCCTCGGTGTAATATTTCACATTCATCTCCTTCTATTTCAATTTTTTCAAGTTGTTCTTGAATAATGTTAACTAGTAATCAAAAGATATGCACTTAGACTTTAAATTCACAACTAGTCTATCCTAAATCTTGATATATCCTTACCTCTACAAATTATTTTTATCTACACATGATCCCACTATAAGGATGTATTCCCCTTTAAATTTTAGAATGTAAATTTGACCTCTTTGGAATATTCTATACTTTCATATTCAAAGTACTTTCTAACATAGTGATTCAATAAATACTTTGAGAAACATGTGGAAAAAGATGCTCATGGTGATACCAAAATACCTCACCTACATCTTAATAATCATTTAAATATGTGAACTAGGAAGATATGGAATTTAAATAACCCTTAGAATGGATAAGGACAAGGTAATGGAGTTCTTGATTGATACTAATCTCAAGAAACTAGGCAAAGTTGGGTTGAAGGACCCTTGGGATTTTATCGGCTTTATTGGGTTGGTTATGACCAGTCAAATTCATCCAAAAATTAAATGATAAATGATGAAGTTAGATTCAAGGTATAAATAGTGGGAAGGGGGAGGCTCAGATATGAAGGTTTTTGATTTGGTGTGTTAGTATTTGATTGGGATTACTATTGGGTTGTTTTGATAATCATGAGCATTAAGTTTGTCAATGATAAGTTTTAGGAGATAAGTGAATAAAAATATTATATTATAAGCTCTAATTTAATGTCACACTAAATGTTTATCACTGGTACGAGAGTAGAGACTCTAGGTAAAGTTTCTACTTTGTGAAGATTGGCTTGTTCAGGAAGCATCATCCAAGAATGAGGTAACATTATTTGAAGGTTGAATATTGTTTTTATTTGATTTGTGAGATGTTAACTTGATATTTATAAAGGTTGAGTGTTATGTTGTAACAACATTTTTACTTGTGCTTGTTTTGACAAGGTTTTTGATTTGAGCATATTTTGAGTTTTTAACAAGGCTTTATAAATGGAAAAAAAACAATGTTATTTGCTGAAATAAAAATGTTTGGAAATAAATGAAATGAAAGATATTTTTATTTTTAATTATTTTTTTAATATTTTATGAATGTAGTGCAAGTTAAAACTGAAAATTCAACTAACAATTCATCGTCTAATTTTTAGCTTTTTCCTTGATTTTATGAATGTACAATTTCACCTATATGCACTAAATGAATGTTTTGTGTTTTTATATTTTTAATGAAAATTTAATGAAAATTTGAACCTTGGATATGAAAATGTGAAACAAGATTTAAAATTTAGATTTTATCTATGTAAATGTAACTTCTAAATTTTCAAGAACTAGTTTATTTGTGCAAGCTAGTATGCAAGTTTTGGGGGTTTTCATTTATTTTATGAACTTTATTTGTAGCTATAATGATTTGTATTTGAATGGATGCAAGTTAAAAAATATTATTTATAAATTTAATTAAATTTATTTATGTTATTAGATGTTCTTAGAAATTCCAATTAGAACATGCTAAGGTTTGTGTGTACGAAGTGAATTTCAAGTCAGAACATATAGGATACATGTATTAGTAAGTTTGAGTTAATACTTATAGTTGTGTGTATTTGTGTGTAAATACTTTTATTTATTCTTAGGGAATATTTGATGAGCTCAGAATATAGCTCATTCTGACATAAGAATTCTTTTGAATCATCTCAAATAGGATACTATCTTATGAAAATCATAGGTTGTTAAGTAACTGTTATATGAAAAATGGGTATTTGTTTTGTTTATGATTAACCAAAGACTAAACCTGCACTTTGCCATTAACATCTAAAACAATTGCATGTTTTAGTGATTATCTGATTAAAAGGGATGCTCAAAGATAGGTGATTCCAACAGCATATAAAGGAAGTTCAATTTTGATTTCCATTTGACAAAGTTTTAGACTCACAAGAAACATCATTCCTTGGAAAGAACAAAACTACAGACTCCGCAGGCTCAAAACTACAGACTCCGTAGGTTCAAATCTATGGACTCCGCAAGCTCAAATCTATGGACTCCACAGGCTGAAATCTACAGACTCCATAGGCTGAAATCTACGAACTCCATAGGATGAAATCTATGGACTCAACAAGTTGGAATCTATGAACTACATAGGTCACTTCTTCCTACTTTGCAGGGTTAACTCTAAGGACTCAATGGAGACAAGGAGTTGAATGAGCCAGCTGGAAACTAAATAAAAGGAGAAGAATCATTCCAGCTGGTGTTTTCCAAGAAGATTGATTGTTTTCTATTTTGAAGGATTTTTTCATAGTATTTTAAGACATCTAGATTCTAGTTTTATTATAAATCGATACTCCTATTTTCTAGTATAATTGGATTTCTAGGAAATCCAATCTCCTATATTCAGATGATTGGATTAACTATGAATCCCTATTTTACTACATATCTATTCTAAGTTAGTTGTATCGACATATATTGAAGAACATGTTACAATCAAACATATAACATATAATAGAGAATAGAGAATACAAAAGACAGTTTTAAGAAGGCATGTTACAGAATATAGTCTAGCAGTAATTGTTTGTATAAATTATTATTTCCAAGGTTGATTAAATTCTGTTCCTGAATCTAAAAGGAGCAAGGGCCCACTCTGCTCAAAATCAAGAATTGTTGTAGGTATTTATGTAATCTTATGTTAATTCTTGAATTCAAGTTAATTAGTATTTTGGTAATAATTGAATTTCTTTAATACAATCAGATTCAGAAAGCACAAAGTATTCCTTTATTCAAAGTATTTCTTTTCCAACAAGTGTGTTATCTCTTTTCCAGCAAATGTGTTATCTCTTTTCTAGCAAGTGTGTTATTTATTTTAAACAACAATTGTGTTCTTTCTTTTCCAGCAAAGTGTGTCATTTCCTTTTCAGTAAATGAGTGGCTTGCAAAATTCTTTTGTTTGTTTCTAGCAAGAGTAAATTCATTAGTTCTAGGAACATTTCTAGATAAAGATAGATTAGAACCAGCACAACACCCCCACAAAGTACACATCTAGATCTAATATCCTAAACCTTACTGCAGATAGCTTTAGACACCAACCCTAATTGATAAGACATCAATTTGAGTATTGAATAAATGAGAGTTATAACGATAGCTCGTCATTTTTGGCACCATTTTTGGGGATCACGGTGTTAGTAAGGTAACCATTATTGGTCTAGAATAAAAACAAAAAACAAATAAAATATAGAAAATCTACAAAATTTCCAAAAAAATATTCAAGTTGATGAACCATCCTAGAGATTCTAAAGGATGATTCATTCCAAAACCTCCACCAAAACCATAGGTTGAGACTCCTTCAACATCTTCACATAGTGAATCAAAAAACATAAGTGAAACTCATCTACAGGGATCTCTAGAAACAAGGATAAAAACTAGGATACTACCACAAGCAAGCTCAATCGAACAAATTCCTGAAGATCAATCTCTCATAGTAAGACATCACTTAGGAATTGCCAAAGATTTGGAAGAAGAATTTCAAAGATCCATAGCTAAGGAAGATTTTGAAAACCTTGAACAACCCACAATCAATACCACAAACATCCAGTGGGAAGATAACCCTAGTTTTGAAACTTCATCTGAAGAAGAGAATATGGATCTTCAACAAAATCTACCAAATCCACAACTGGCACAGGAAAGGACTTTCTCTTTTCCTATTGTTACAGATCCCACTGATCAGACCCCCATGAAAAATATTTCACCTGCAAATTTTCCAAATTTTTGGGGGAGATCTACTGAAGATCATGATCATTTTTTGTTTGAATTCAAAGTGTTGTGTCAAACCTATGACTATATCACAGACAGCCAAAAAATAAAACTATTTCCATCTACACTTAAAGATTTAGCCATGAGATGGTTTATGGGATTACTTGGTAATTCCATTAAAATGTGGGATGACATGGAAACAAAATTATTAAACAAATACCAAGATTGCTGTAGGGTTCGAGAGAGAAAGGAAGACTTCTTCAAAATTAAACAAAACAAAGATGAATCTTTAGAGGATTATTTGGACAGGTTCATGTTCACTCATAAAAGGAGTAATTATCCACTCACTGAAGAAGTCCAAAAATTGGTCTTTTTAAAGGGATTAGATGAAGACACTAGGGATGCTTTAAACCTGATGGGAGGAGGAGACATAAATAAACTAGCCTTTAATCAGATTTTTGAGCTATGTACCAACTATTCTCGAACAAAACCTAGAATTAGGAGAGGGAGAGATGGGAAATCTAATGAAGTTGGAAAGCTAATGGAAGAATTTGAAAATCTAAAGATAGATATTTTGGTAACATTAAATAGTACTTTAGATGGCCTTCAAGCTAGGGCTAATGCAATAGAACCATTAGCAATTTACTGTCCTAAGTGTAGATAAAAACATGCACTTAGAGATTGTCCCTTAGACAAAACCAACGTTTCATCATGTGGGATCTGTGATACCATAGATCATGACACTAAAATTTTTTCACTATTGCCTATTTTGAAGAATCAAATGAAAACACAGAGCCAATCTATTGAATAAATAAATTATATACAGAGACAAAACTTTGTCCCACAAAACTAGGCACAAGGACAATTCAATGCAAGAAACCAAGTTAACCCATGGATGGCACCATGGAATGTTCCAGTCCTTTCACCCTTTTGGAATCAACCACAAATTCCACCAATCCAAAACCCATGGGGGGGGGACAATAGTGGACACCAACATCTCCTTGGATGATGCCACCATCACAACAATAATGGGCACCACAACAGTAGTGGATGCCACAGCAATATCAGCCATGGAATCAATAGTGGAACCCGCAGTGGGGTCCACAACAGCAATTTTCCCAACCAAGGAAACCACCCCAATAGCAAACTATTATGCCACCTCTAGTAATTTAGCACCAAGGGCAAGTAAACCAACCTCCAATGCCTGCTCAGCCAATAGCAAATCCAAAAAACAAACAACCAACACCTATTTATGTCAATGAACAGGAGGAAAAAATGACTGTTAGAGCTATTGAGTGTTTTGATATACACTTAAGGTCGGGTAAAACCATACAAAACCTCCAGTCATCATTTCTAAGATACCTTATGAAAATGAAAAAATAAAGTTATCTCAGCCAAGTACTCAAAAAACTGAAAGCAAGATGAGTCCTAAAGAAAGGAAAGAAAATACTACTATACTAGTAGCTCCTTTTCTTGAAAGTTTAAAAGAAATCAATATCCAATTAGATTCAAACTTGGTCCGTGAATTGCAGAAGATCAATATTGAGGTACCCCTATTACAAGCTATTAGGGATATACCTGAATTAAACCAGATCATTAAGAAACTCTGTATCAAAACACTTGGAAGGAAATCAAAGTATCCAAAAACCATCCATGTAGATGGCAAGGTTGCTGACCTATTGGCAGGGAAACTGTTAGTTCTGAAGTATGTAGATCTAGGAAGCCCAGTCATTACAATCACAATTGGAGGGAAATAAATTCCCAATGTCCTAGTGGATCTGGGAGTAGTAATTAATGTCATGACAATTGATACCCTACAGATGTTGTCTCTTATCAGAATGCAACCCACGAGTACCATTTTACAAATGGTAGATCAGTCAATAACCAAACCCGAAGGGACAATAGAAAATGTGGAAGTGTTAATAGAATCTTGGAAATATCCAATAGATTTCATGGTACTACAACCTAAAACAAAAAACTTGGGATATCCCTGTTGGGGATCAACCAATAATAGATTACACTTGTGAAAGCAATAAACGCGGAATTAAATCAGATAGGCAAGTAACTAGAATCAAATAAATGGCAAGAACAAGAGATACAAGAAACCACCCTAAAAACTTGTATTAACAAACTCTTTACAAAAGGAATACAATTGAAGAAACTTCTTTCTTCCACACCTCTCCTAGATGTATAGATCTCTCACTAGATCTCTATTCCTCAAGAGCTCTCTCTCTCAAGAACAATCAACTCCAACAAACCTAGATTGATTCAATCCTGTACTATTCTTCAACATACCAATTCTACAATTACTACAATAAGCTAGGAAGATCTAATTCTACATATAGAATTAGGAGACTTGAGCATGCACTTACAACAAACAGTTAAGCCTCTTAAATAAGGGCTCTAAAAATAATATTACTAATAATAGAGACGCGATCTTAATACTACAACTTAAACTCATCATGCAAACACTCGCTTCTGTCCTTGGAAATAGCATTTTAGACGCACAGGTAACCGATGCCGGTTCCTGCTGCTTGCCTGTGACTGTCGTCGGCCGACCCACTGCCAATGTCGATGCCTCTGCAACTACGCTTGACCGACATTGATCGCTCCTGACTGATGCCGGCGACTGTGTAGACTCGAACCTATTAAAGTGTGCTCCTTGGTGAAGCTTTTAGCTCCACACCCTAACAATCTCCCACTTGGAGATAAACAGCTGCACCAGTACCTGTACAGCAATATCTTCTAGCTCCTCCATCTTCAACTCAATCATGAAGACCAACAGAAGTTGAATGAAGATTCAACTTCTCCTTTGTAACTGGCTTGGTTAACATATCAACAGGATTCCTATCTGTATGAATCTTCTCCAGCTTCAACTCACCGTCTTCCAATACCTGTCGTATGAAGTGATACCTTAGCTGTATGTGCTTTGTTCTTGAATGAAAGGCTGAATTCTTAGCCAAATAGATTGCACTCTGACTGTCACTATACAATCTGCAACTCTCATGCTCACTACCAAGCTCATCCATGAACCGTGTCATCCATATCATCTCTTTGCTAGCCTCTGTGGCTGCAATATACTCTGCTTCTGTAGTTGACAAGGCAACAACCTTCTACAACTTAGATATCCAGCTAACTATTGTTCCACCTACAGTGAAAACATAACATGTAATGCTTCTCCTGCCATCCAAATCACCTACCATATCTGAATCTACATAACCATGTAGAGAAGTATCTGAACCTCTATAGCACAAGTGCCTACTGTTGGTTCCTCTCAGATATCTAAGGATCCACTAAACTGCTTTCCAATGTTCCTTACCTGGATTGGCCATATACTTACTTACCACTCCCACTGCTTGGGCAATATTCGATCTAGTACACACCATTGCATACATCAAACTTCCTACTACGGAAGAATATGGAAGCTTACTCATGTACTCTACCTCATCATATGAATTAGGACATTGTTCTTTACTTAACTTAAAATGTCCAGCCAAAGGTGTGCTTACCGGTTTAGCATCCTGCATATTGAACCGTTTCAACACCTTGTCCACATAATCTTCTTGAGACAATATCAACCTGTGATTTTCCCTGTCTCTCTGAATGCTCATTCCACGGATTTTCTTTGCTACTCCCAAATCCTTCATAGCAAATGTTTGAGCTAATTTCACCTTAAGCTCAGAGATATCCTACATGTGTGATCCTGTAACCAGCATATCATCTACATACAACAATAGAATAATATATCTACCATTATCAAATATCTTCAAATACACACAATGGTCATATTGACACCTACTGTAGCCATGCTCAGTCATAAACCTGTCAAATTTTAAATACCATTGCCTAGGAGCTTACTTGAGGCCATACAAGCTTTTGTTCAATCTACACACAAACTTCTCCTTACCCTTGACCTCAAATCCTTCCAGTTGTTCCATATAAATTTCCTCATCCAGATCTCCATGAAGAAATGTTGTCTTAACATCTAGCTGCTCAAGATGCAAATCCTCAAAAGCAACCAAAGACAATACAACCCTTATAGAAGTCATCTTAACAACAGGAGAAAAAATCTCACCAAAGTCAATACCTGGCTTTTGTACAAATCCTTTCACCACCAATCTGGCCTTATATCTCATCTGTCCATTCTCATCTTCTTTCAACCTGTAGGTCCATCTATTCTTCAGTTTTCTCTTACCTGATGGCAACTCAACCAAATCCCATGTTTGGTTCTCTCTTAAGGACTCCATCTCCTCAACTATGCCATGCTCCCACTGACTCTTGGACTCCACCTATATTGCTTCTTCAAAACTCTCTGGTTCTCCACCATCAGTTAGCAATAAATAAAATAAAGAAGGAGAATATCTAATTGGAGGCTTGCTTACCCTTTTTGACCTCCTGATGGGTGTCTGAGACTCGTTCACAACACACTATCCACCCAAATTCTCTGACAGTGACTGACCTCGGTCACCTCCAGACCTGTTACTGGCCAACGTCAGTTCTGCCTGACCGACGTCGATGCCTATCCTACCGACGTCAGTATTTGTATGGCCGACACCGGTCTCTGTACTACCGACACCGGTTCCTACCCTACCGACGTCGGTCTCTGTGTTTTCTTGCAAGTGATTATTTCTTTTTCCCGCGAGCTCATATTGGACCTTCACCTCATCCAAATCACCATTGCTCTGCCCAGATTGATTCAGCTTCCTTAGCTGATCACAATACATCACTCTTTCGTTGAAAACAACATCACGGCTCCTAATTACCTTGTTAGTTTCTAGATTCCACAATCTGTAACCAAAATCATCTGAGCCATAGCCAATAAACGTGCACCTCATAGACTTAGCATCAAGCTTCTTTCTATTTTATTTATTTATGTGCACAAAGGCTTCACAACCAAAAACTTTGAGATATGAGAGATCTACCTTTTTACCTGTCCATGCCTCTTCTAGAATACCACCATCCAGAGCTGTAGAGGGTCCTGTGTTAATCAGGTATACTGCAGTGTCAACAGCTTGTGCCCAAAACTGTAAGGGCAAACTGGCATGCAATCTCATACATCTTGCATGCTCCATTATTGTCCTGTTCATCCTTTCAGCAATTCCATTTTGCTGAGGTGTCCTTGGAACCGTCCTTTGCCTACGGATTCCATGCATATAACAATAATCTCTGAACTTATAACTGTAGAACTCACCGCCATTGTCAGATCTTAGGCACTTCAATATTTTACCTGTTTCATTCTCAACCATAGCTTTCCAAATCTTAAAAGTCTCAAATACATCATATTTTCTTCTAATACAATAGATCCATACCTTCCTTGTAGCATCATCTATGAAAGATACATAGTACTGTGATCCTCCAATGGAAGCAACTTGAGCCGGTCCCCACACGTTTGTGTGAACAAGCTGCAACTTATGCCTCTTCTTAGTAGACCCAGTCTTGAGAAAACTAACCCTTTTTTGTTTTCCAAATACACAGTGCTCACAAAACTCTAGATCTATGCCTTTTAAATCTGAAAGCATACCTTTGGACTTAAGAATTGACATCCCCTTCTCACTCATGTGGCCAAGCCTTGAGTGCCACAATTTAGCATCCACATCTGAAGTCGATGATACAGAAGGAGATTTGTTAGTAACACAATTACACAAATAGAGAGTACCTTCTCTCTTACCTCTGGCCATAACAAGTGCACCCTTGGTCACCTTCCAAGATTCTGCTGTGAGAGTTACTGTACAACCCTCATCCCCTAGCTTTCCTACAGAAATCAAATTTCTCTTCAAGCTAGGAACATGCATCACATCTCTCAACACCCATGTGTTGTTATTTTGCATCTTCAGCTACACTTTATCTTTGCCAATTATTTTACAAGGCTCATCATCCCCTAGATACACTATTCCAAAATCTCCATGGATATAGTCACTAAAATATTCCCTGTTAGGGGTAGCATGAAAAGATGCACCAGAATCTAACACCCAAGATTCTATATTATTATGCAGAGAGAAAATTAAATCATCTTGTGCAATACCTACAACCTTGGCTTCTTCCTTTCCTTCGTGCTGATTGTCCTCCTTAGGCTTTGACCAGCAATCTCTGCTTATGTGCCCAATCTTTCCACAATTCCAGCATTATGACTTCCTACCATTCCTGGATTTGGATCTTCCTCTCACCTTAGACTTTGATCTTGATCTCCTCTTGCTCTTATCTTTCTGCCTCCCCCTGCTCTCAAAACTTAAAGCGTTCCCAGATGTCTCTTCTGTTCTTTTCCTGCGTATTTCCTCATTCAAGATAACACTAACAACATCCTCTACTTTCAAAATATTTGATGCAGATGCAGTATTACTTACTGCCATTACTAAGCCATGCCAGCTTTTAGGCAAAGAATATAATATTAAGAGAGCTTTTATTTCATCATCAAACACTATATTGACTGAACTTAATTGATTCACAATTCCATTGAAATCATTTAGATGAGTAGAAATAGATCCACCTTCATTCATATGCAAATTAAATAACTGCTTCATAAGATATACCTTATTAGAAGCAGAGGGTTTTTCATACAAATTTGCTAACGTAGTCATCAACTCTACCGTAGACTTTGCCTGTGATAAATTAGATATCACAGTGGATGCTAGACTCGGTCTTATAGACCCCAGAGCCTTTCTGTCAAGAACTTCCCATTCTTCATCCTCCATGTCTTTGGGCTTCTTTGCAACCCCACCTAACGGTAAGTAGAGATCTTTCTGATACAGATAATCCTCTATCTGCATTCTCCAATGTTGGTAATTTGTGCCATTAAACTTTTCCATTGTCAGTTTACTTTCATCTGCCATTGCTTCTCCCACTCAAATAGAAATCCCTGCAGAAACCCCTGTGAGAACCTGTAATCAATACACACTACACAGATCTGAACCACCTGTTAGTGAACCTGAGCTCTGATACCACTTGTTGGGGATCAACCAACAATAGATTACACTTGTGAAAGCAATAAACGCGGAATTAAATTAGATAGGCAAGTAACTAGAATCAAATAAATGGCAAGAACAAGAGATACAAGAAACCACCCTGAAAACTTGTATTAACAAACTCTTTACAAAAAGAATACAATTGAAGAAACTTCTTTTTTCCACACCTCTCCTAGATGTATAGATCTCTCACTAGATCTCTATTCCTCAAGAGCTCTCTCTCTCAAGAACAATCAACTCCAACAAACCTGGATTGATTCAATTTTGTACTGTTCTTCAACATACCAATTCTACAATTACTACAATAAGCTAGGAAGATCTAATTCTACATATAGAATTAGGAAACTTGAGCTTGCACTTACAACAAATAGTTAAGCCTCTTAAACAAGGGCTATAAAAATAATATTACTAATAATAGAGACGTGAGCTTAAGACTACAACTTAAACTCATCATGCAAACACTCGCTTCTGTCCTCAGAAATAGCATTCTGGACGCACAGGTAACTGACGCCAGATTCCTGCTGCTTGCCTGTGACCACCGTCGGCCGACCCACTGCCGATGTTGGTGCCTCTGCAACTGCATGCTTGATCGACGTCGGTTGCTCCTGACCAACGCCGGTGACTGAGTAGACTCGAACCAGTTAAAGTGTGCTCCTTGGTGAAGCTTTTAGCTCCACACCCTAACAATCCCATCATCTTAGGTAGACCATGGTTAGCTACTGTGGCAACTTTCATAGATTGCAGATCAAGAGATATGACCATCTCCAATGGTTTAAAGTCTAAATGTATCTCTTTGTATCCTCATACAAAACCATCAATTAATCATATACAAGAATTGTGGGTGGATGAATCAGATGACACACTAAACAATGTGTCATCTTTAGCCATGATCACTATGAAAAATCACTTGGAAGAACTGAATGAAACCATATATCCAAAATCTATGAACTTTGTCAGACCAGAATCTACGGACTCTGCCATGCTATAATCTACAGACTTTGCCAGGCCAGAATCTATGGACTCTACTAGGCCATAATCTACAAACTCTGCCAGGGCAACATCTAAGGGCTTTTGCAGTATAGATTTTGTTGAACACTATGGAGCTTCCACTTCACATTCTATTGACACCTCCTCATTTTATGACCATAGAATGATTCAAGAAAGTGTGAGAGAACTAGCTAAACAACAACAAACACACTTCTTAGACATGTTCCATTATTCTTTAGCATGAGTAATCCCTCCTGGAGAATAATTTCTTGATAACATTGCCATGTTCCAAAATTACTTCCTCATTCATGTCCTCTGAACTCATTAATGAGTGAATTCAAACAAATTGAATCTAATCATCTAGGCACTAAACCAATCATGATACTACCTAGGAAGATTCTGAACATCAACATTTGGTTGACAAATGAGGAAGAGGAACAACTTTTTGAAGTATTAGAAAGACATACCAAATATTTTTCTTGGGATTATGCTAACATGAAAGGGATCCATCCTAGTGTCTGCATTCATCACATTTTTATAGAATATGTCAAACCAGTAAGGCAACCACAAAGGAGGATAAACCCAGCTTTAAGTGAGATAGTTAAAATAGAGATCTAAAAACTGTTAGAGGTTGGGTTCATTTACCCCATCTCAGATAGTCAATGGGTTTCACCTCTGGTTATCATACCAAAGAAAAATGGGAAGTTAAGGGTATGTGTAGATTATAGGGAAATAAACAAAGCTACATTGAAGGACTATTTCCCTTTACCCTTCATTGATCAAGTACTTGATAATCTATCAGGAAAAAAATACTTCTCCTTCTTAGATGGGTTTAGTGGATACAATCAGATAATAGTAGCAGCTGAATACCAGGATAAAACTACATTTACATGCCCCTGGGGAACTTTTTCTTATCGAGTACTTCCATTTGGACTCTATAATGCCCCAGCTACTTTCCAAAGAGTAGTTCTAGCAATATTCTCTGACCTTACACATGATTGTGTTGAGGTATATATGGATGATTTCACTGTTCATGGTGAAACATACGAAGAAGCTCTTACCAATCTGGAGAAGGTACTAATCAGATTTGAAGAACATCAGTTATCTCTGAGTCATGAAAAATGTCTATTAATGATGAATGAAGGGATAGTATTGGGACACCATATCTCTGCAAAAGGCATTCAAGTAGACCTAAAGAAAATTGAGATTATTTCCAACTTGCCCATTCTACAAAACCAAATTGAAATTAAAAGCTTTTTGGGACATGCTGGTTATTACAGGCATTTCATAGATAACTTCAGTCAAATAGCTACCCCCATGTTTGCCTTACTTACAAAAGAGAGTAAATTTGAATGGGATGATAGATGTCAACAAGTCTTTAAGGCTATTAAAGCCAAACTTATCACTGCACCATTATTGAGGGGACCAAATTGGACTCAGTCATTCCACATCTATACAGATGATTCCAACATAGCAATAGGAGCTATTCTTGGATAGAAAGATGAAGATGACCACATGTACGCCATTTACTATATTAGCAAAAACATGACACCTGGAGAAAGAAATTACACCACAACTAAGAATTATTGGTTGTAGTCCATGCAATAAACAAATTCAGACATTACATAATGGGCTATAAGGTATTTGTCTACACAGACCATTTAGCCATACGATATCTTACAAACAAACCAATTGTAGGAGGAAGAATTATCAGATGGTTGCTACTTTTACAAGAATTTGACATTACCATTATTGACAAACTAGGCAGATTTAATGTGATTGCAGATTTCTTATCTTGGATGAACACTACATGTGAAGAGAACCAGTAAAAGATGACTTTCTAGATGAACAATTATTTTCTATTTCAGCAAAATCTCTGTGGTTCACTGATATAGCCAATTATCTTGCCATAGGGAAGTTTCCTATGCATTTTTCAAAAAAAGAAAGAAAATGATTAATTAGAGAAATTTCTTTTAAATGGATTAATGAAATGTTGTTTAAACTCGGTCCTGATCATGTGTTCTGTAGGTGTGTGACAGATATAGAAGCTTATGATATCATGAGAGCATGTCATGATGAACCAGGAGGAGGCCACTACTCAGTCCATTGAACAATACATAAAATTCTAGGGGTAAGATATTATTAGCCTCAACTCCATCGGTAGGTGAAGAGATACGTGAAACACTGTGATGCTTGCCAAAGAATTGGACAACCAATTCTTTCAATGGAAATGCCTCTTCATCCTCAGCTGGTTTTAGAACCATTTGAGAAATGGGGGATTGATTTCATAGGCCCTGTGGATCTACCATCTAGAGGAAAAGAGTATCTACTAGTATGTACTGATTATGTAACTAAATGGGTAGAAGTGGAAGTCCTAACCCATGTAAGAGAGGAAATAATAGCTAATTTCTTATACTTTAAGATCATGCAATGGTTTGGTGCTCTGAGGGAAATAGTTTCAGATCAGGGACCCTAGTTTATGTCCAATATGATAAAACATTTCATGCAATTATATCAGACTCAGCATAGGAAGACATCCCCATATCATCCATAGGCTAATAGACAAGTTGAAGTCACCAATAGGGAACTGGAAACCATCTTGACCAAAATTGTTGACTCAATTAGAAAAAATTGGGCAGACAAGGTACCAAAAACTATTTGGGCCTATAACACCACTTGGAAAACAACAACTAGATTTTCACCATATGAACTGGTTTATGGTAAGAAACCCCTCTTTTTTTGAGGAATTTGAATTACAAACCCTAAAGACTGCTCTTGAAGTAGGAATTGAGTTAGAAGACATGCAGAAAGAAAGACTATTACAGCTCAATCAACTAGAAGAAATGAGGATGGAAGCATTGCAAAGAATAGAAATGGTACAACACCAAAGAAGGATTTGGCATGATTCTCAGATCAAAGAATGGGAATCCCATAAAGGAGATTGGGCACTTTTATTTGATTCCAAGTTTCAACAATTCAAAGGGAAACTATGAACTAGATGGTTGGGACCCTATCAAATTGAGGAGATCTTTGACAATAGATCTGTTAAGCTGATTCCTATTGATGATAGCAGAAGGGCTATGATTTTAAATGGACATAGGTTGAAAATTTATCAAAAATCTATCAATAGAGAATAATTTCTCCTAGAAATAAAGGATCAGGTGGTTGTTCTAGAAGAGCTTATTTCTTCAAAAGAAATAACTTTCAGTAAAACCGCTAATCTAGAAGGCTCTGCTTCTTCTAGCAACACTTGATCTCTGAAAAAGTTTTAAGAAAAAAAACAAAAATGAAAACCCTCGGGCATTGTTGGCAGTCTTGGTTTGAAAACCAGCTTGCTAGCGAGCCAAGTACTGGTAAAATAAGCCTTGTCTAGAAAACTAGTTTTACTATCTGAGCAAGGGCAAAAGACCAAAACAACAATGCAATAAATATGAATAAATTATGGATGTCTAATCATTCCCTACACTTGGCTTCCTTAGAATAATCAAAATATTCTTTTCTTATCTGTAACTGATCCATGTGATTTGTTGTGTAGGATAGATGGCGGGAAGGGCATACATCTGAGGTAAAGGTATGTAGAATAGAATCTATTTATCCATAATTAGTTAATTAACAACTTTGGATTTGAATAATATTATTTCTATTAAGATGAATAGGCCTTGAATTAAATTTGATCCCTTCCAAAAATGGAGGAACCGTCAGATCGGATAAACATT
Source organism: Torreya grandis (assembly GCA_037957365.1). Taxonomy (NCBI): domain Eukaryota; kingdom Viridiplantae; phylum Streptophyta; class Pinopsida; order Cupressales; family Taxaceae; genus Torreya; species Torreya grandis. Next base: position 5,024,226 of record JARHVA010000561.1, on the reverse strand, counting down.
CAAAGCGGATGGTTTGGTAATGACTATGTGTAATGATTCAATGGACACCTCATGTGCTTAATCTTATAATGATGATGATGTGATGTCCTCAAGTCACTTTCAAAAAAAAGAGTTACCACTGCAAATGTTCACGTCACCATACCCCACTGACATTTCATTATATGACATGATGTCTGGCACACTCTATAGAAAATCAACGCAGGCCGCAGAGCAGTGCATAACAATCATTTCTATGAACTCACTTATAATTGGTACACTATTTTCACTTCAACGAATGACATTGTTATCAGTCTCAAGTAGGTTCAAACCATATTTTGAAAGAGAAAGCCATTTTAACTAGATCACAATTAGTGCAAGTATTTCATTTTGAATCAAAAGAAAACAATGGGACAGAAGACGAGATTAGAACCAAAGAAGGCTGAAAAATTTAACAAAGACAAAGCTTTTGTGGAGGTATTCAGGGAAAATGGATGGTTACCCTTCATCAACAAGTTTCAGGGCTTTCATCAAGAGCTGGTAAGTGAATTTGTTGCTAATCTCACTCCTGATAACTCAACTATTCATGGTGTAGTAATTCCAATCTTGACCCAGATTATAAGCGAAGTGATTGAAGTTCCAGAAGAGGGAATGAGGGTAACAGGGAGGACCCCATTTAATGATTTAATTACCCAATTCAATGGGAATGAACAAACTGGCACTTCTTATCAGTAGAAATTCACTTCTCGAACCCTGGAGGTCAGTAGCCAAATGGGTTATCAAGTATGTTACCTGTGAGGGACAGACTAGTTTGTTAGGGGGAGAAGCCATGAAAATATTGATACACATAAAGCATGGAAGATATAACCCCCATTGCAAAATGAACCCTCCATACTTTTTTTATGAAGTCATCTAGGTCTTGGCCACAACTCTTAATGTTGCCCTAAGACATCATGGTCTCATCCACCTGCTCATTTGGCATCATTTCCTTCAACAGAGTACTGAAGCCTGGGAGATGTTTCTAAACAGTGTAATACCAAATGTTTCTACCTATGCCTAAATCTCCAGACTTACCTCCATCTGCTCCATCAACAAGAGGAACAATTCCAAAGCAACAATCATAGGCTGAAACCTCTCAAGCCATTCCTTCTACTTCCTCAAGGAGGGTTACAAGGTCTCAAAGACATCAAACTGTAGAACCTTCTCGGTCACCACAAGAACCTCAGGTATCTAAATTGTAGCCAAATCCCCTATCTAGAAGGAGAAAATTGAAATGGAAGGCTACTTCAGAACCTAAGAAGACCAAAATCCCTATAACAGAAAAAGACACTCAGCCAAGTGTGGCACAAAGGGTGACCAGAAGATGAAGATGGTTGATTCTAGCTGATGATGATGAACAAGAAGTTGTAGATATCTTAGGTAGCCTTAAGATATCATCTCATTCTATTGAACAAACAAATTTAGATATTGAAGAAATTCCTGTTGGACAGAGTTCTCCACTTATCATAGAATAACTTAGCACAGAAGAAGTTAAAGATATGGACCAAGAATCAAAAATGGTGGAGCCATCACATGTTTCAGTTGACATTCAAAGCACTAAGGGAAAAGTTGTGTATGAAGAGAAAGGAGGACCATCCACTCCAAATGATCCAATTGTACAGTTAACTCTGGAACTGTCCCAACTTCAAGCTCTGATCCAACAGCAAGCACTTGAAATTGTTGAGGTAAAAAGTCAACTTCAAACCAAAGAACATATCAATTCTTTGTTACAATAGCAACTAGATATTGCATCTTAAAATCACATTGCATAAATATAGCAGTTAAATACAATATCTTTTGAACATGAGGCAAAAATTCAAAGATTGAGAGTAGAAGTACAGATGAGAGATGTTGAATAGGTAGATGTTTGGGTATATGTAGAAAACCTGAAGAAGGAGAATAGGAAACTACAGAGTATTATAAAAAAAAATTGAAAAGCCCTGTAACACTACATCTGTTCCTTCCAAGACATATGTTGACCAAGGATGCCAAACCACCCAGACAGGTAATTCTTCTTTGCAAATACTGGATCAAATTCAAGAAGAGTACCTTAAACTCAAACAAAAAAATAAATATGCACATTCTTCAAACAAAGAATTAGAAAAAGAAAAATAGGCATTGGAAATTCAAGTCCAACAATTAGAAGACAGATTATAAGATGCATGCAAACTAGGAGAGTCTCTTTTGGCCTACAGAAATCCTTCTCCTGCATACAGTCTATTCTTGTTTAAACAGTTTTATAGATGGCAACTCCTTACAATTTCCTGTAATCTTCCTTATAAAATCTTGTAGCCAACCACATTCCTTGAAATTTTCTATGATTCACAGCCTGACCAACATGATTTACTCTTTGAATTCTATCTACATGATTTCATCTTAGGAGACTATGACCACAACAAGTTCCTAATAAATCTTCATGTGGGGGAAGTTCAGTTGAGGGCATTGCACTCTAATTTCAAGAACCAGATTGCATAGAAAATCCAATTTGAGGAGTAGACAAACCATGCCAAAACCATAGGATTGTGCATTAGGCCAGCATTCTCTCTGCCAAAGTTAATTAAACAGAACTTCATCTATGATTGCAACAGAGATGAAGTAAAGACACTTTATTTGCAAGCTTTGTATGACTGCATTGTTTCCTTTGATTTATTTTCTAGGTAGCATTTTGAAGCAGTAGTTTCTATAGCTATAAAGAGATGGGATCAATTATCAGTACCCCTGAGAAGAAGAGAAGTCATGTCTCCAAACAATATCAGGTGGAGAATGCGAAGAGAAACCTCAATCCTTGAAATGCTGATTTAAGTCATAAACTCAGGAGGTGAAAAGAAATGGATTGGAATGAGATATCGACCCCCTCTGTTCATTATCCCTATTCTAGGATGGCAGAACTAGTCTCCACAGTCTGATGAACAACTTGATATCTGGAAACAAATGATTCAAGAGCATCAAGGCTTTACCAACAATGCAAATAGGCACATCGCAGATGAATTTGAAGATTATGACTTGAGTAAAAATTTTGAAGATAGATTCAAGAATCAACACCAAAGATAATCAATTTTCAATGGGACTTGCAAAAGGTAAAGTTTGGGGGGAATGATGAGCTCAAAATATAGCTCATTCTGACACAAGAATTCTTTTGAATCATCTCAAATAGGATACTATCTTATGAAAATCATAGGTTGTTAAGTAACTATTATATGGAAAATAGGTATTTGTTTTGTTTATGATTAACCAAAGATTAAACCTGTACTTTGCCATTAACATCTAACACAATTGCATGTTTTAGTGATTGTCTGATTAAAAGGGATGCTCAAAGATAGGTGATTCTAGTAGCATATAAAGGAAGTTCAATTTTGATTTCCATTTGAAAAAAATTTAGACTCACGGGCAATGTCATTCCTTGGAAAGAACAAAACTACGGACTTCACAGGCTCAAAACTACAGACTCTGTAGGCTCAAATCTATGAACTCCGCAGGCTTAAATCTACGGACTCTGCAGGTTAAAATCTACAGACTCCATAGGCTGAAATCTATGGACTCCACAGGTTGAAAGCTATGGACTTGACAAGGTGGAATCTATGAACTGCATAGGTCACTTCTTCCTATTTTGCAGGGTCAACTCTAAGAACTCAATGGAGACAAGGAATTGAATGAGCTAGCTGGCAACTAAATAAAAGGAGAAGAATCATTCCAGCTGGTATTTGCCAAGAAGATTGATTGTTTGCTATTTTGAAGGATTTGTTCATAGTATTTTAAGACATCTAGATTCTAGTTCTATTATAAATCGATACTCCTATTTTCTAGTATAATTAGATTTCTAGGAAATTCAATCTCCTATATTCGGATGATTGGATTAACTAGGAATCCCTATTTTACTGCATATCTATTCTAAGTTAGTTGTATCAACATATATTGAAGAACATGTTACAATCAAACATATAACATATAACAAATAATAGAGAATACAGAAGATAGTTTTAAGAAGGTGTGTTACAGAATACAGTCTAGCGGCAATTGTTTGTATGAATTATTATTTCCAAGGTTGATTAAATTATGTTCCTGAATCTAAAAAGAGTAAGGGCCCACTCTGCTCAGAATTAGGAATTTCTATAGGTATTTATGTAATCTTATGTTAATTCTTGAATTTAAGTTAATTAGTATTTTGGTAATAATTGAATTTCTTTAATACAATCAGATTCAGAAAGCACAAAGTATTCCTTTATTCAAAGTATTTCTTTTCCAACAAGTGTGTTATCTTTTTTCCAGCAAGTGTGTTATCTCTTTTCCAACAAGTGTGTTATTTATTTTAAATAGCAAGTGTGTTCTTTCTTTTCTAGCAAAGTGTGTCATTTCCTTTTCAGTAAACGAGTGGCTTGAAAAATTCTTTTATTTGTTTCTAGCAAGAGTAAATTCATTAGTTCTAGGAACATTTCTAGATAAAGATAGATTAGAATCAGCACAACACCCCCACAAAGTACACATCTAGATCTACTATCCTAAGCCTTACTGCAGATAGCTTCGGACACTAGCCCTGGTTGATAAGACATCAATCTGAGTATTGATTAAATGAGAATTATAACGACAACTCGTCAATATTCATCTTGAACACAATTTATTAGAATAGAACAAATATATTATTATATATAAATGGTATAAATTTAAACAAATTAGAGAATGAAGTGTGCATAGAACCATACACAAAAAAAATTGAAATAACCATCAAGTAATCTCTATTATCTCACAAGTTGGAACTCTTTTCATTTACAATTTTTTCCTATTTATAAAGCTTATAAAAACTCGGTCGCTTTGCATTACTTATCCTTTTGTTTCACTCAAAGGAGTCTCTGTATTCTATAGAATTTTGATATACATCATGTGTTGAATATATCCAAAATAATATATATTATACAAAATACTATATATTGCACTCATTCATACATAATCTATAATTTTTCACTCCTATATCTACTACCAACAAATTCCCAAACTTAAATAATTATCTCAACTTGAGACAAAGTCATAAGAAGTGTGCTAAATTTTGAACTGGTGGAGTTCCTTATGTTACACTAAGAGTTTGGTCCAAAATCATTATTTTTAGTAATTACTCAAGGTTTTGTTTACCAATTTTCAAATCTTACACACTACTTAGCTTCCCTTTTAGGTTTTCAATAGATTGACATGACTACAATTCCACCATTTACGAGTTTTCAACCATCCTGGCCATGTGTCTAATTTTTGTGACCTTCCATACTTCAAAAAATATTCAAATATTATAAAATTGAACCTTAAAGTACCTAAAGAGAAGGTGGAGACACGGAGTGCACATCTTGAATTGAAGGAGTCTACAAAGATGGCAATGTGACTAGGTTTATGTCTAAATATGTTACTACCATAAAATATGGTGTTCTGGAAGCCATAATTGAGGAAGATGTAGTTATAGAGTTTGTTTTTTGAGGTGGTTTCTATGTTTGACTGACTAGATACACTAATTTGGCCACTTTTTTAGTTTTAAAATCCTATGTGAGCTATCTTAGTGGTATGAATTGAGACTCATTGATTATTATATTAATGAAGTTATCCAGATGTGACAAGTCTTATTTAAACTACCTCTAATTGACTAAGGCATCTCAAACCATGTTGATCAATGTGTGTAGTGAGGCTTGCCTTCACAAGATTGTCTATATGGCTTCATCCTCTATAATTACAATGATATCCCTTTATTATGAAATCCTCTATTGAATGTCTTGCAACATTTCTTCCAGGTTGTTTGTGTATCATTGATTTTTCATGCCAAAACACATATTCTTGAGCATTTCATTCTTCCATGTAGACTTTTTGTCTATGGCATTGTATCTTAATCTAAGAGACTCCTTCAACACAATTTCATTTAACTCAGTGTGGATGTATGATCTTCCATGACTACCTTGGCTTTGTTGGCCTTGGAAAAATATGGTTGTACATCACTCAAAGTGTCCAACTACTATTTCTAATCAATCATATTATGATCAATTTGTGTATCTTGTTATGTATTAATGTCTAAAACTTAGTCATATTATTTGAGGAGCTCTAAGATTATCTCTATTTGGGCCTTCAAGTGTTGACTGTGTGTTCTAAGCTTTTGTAGTTTCTACGTAGCCACCTAATCCTTGATAAGTCAAGAAAGGAATGCAGTGAGTTATTTATATTTAAACATCAAATGGTATCCCAAGACTTGGATTACTAGCGCTAGACAAGTATCATCAATAATTTCATAGGCCTTGGTTAGGCATGTATGTAGATTTGTGTTTTCTTCTAATGGCTAAAGGTTATCTTGCTCCATCTTGGTGCCCTTCTGTGTAATGGATTCATGAGTGTGGCAACTCCCATGATATGTTTGGCCAATATGATTTGGGTCACATCAAGTGACACTTCCTAATTTGGCATGGCTAAATAAAATGAATTCATAGTGGATGTGGTTGGAGTTATCCAATGTTAGATTTATGCAAGTGGGAGTGTAAAATTTGTTCATCTAGGGGTGGGGCTTGAGTATAAGATAACCATTAGCTAGTTTTCTAAGGTTTTTCTATGATGCCTCTTCTTTTACACCTCCTTGCATTGATATTGAGCCTTAAGATGTGTTGGAAGGCTATGGGGCATCAAGAATTGGTTGTTACTTAGCATCTTCTTCTAGCTTGGTATTTTGTTTTTGTTCCTTGGCCTTATATGTGTTAGCTACAACTTTAGCCTTCTTATTCAGCTTGATCTCCTTCTTCATATTGGTGGTTACCTTTGCCTACAACTTTACGTTATTTTTTTCTTATTCTGATTGATACACAATATCCTTGGTAGTTTATTCTTCAGCCATTTTCTTCTTTAACTTTTCTTGCTTGTGCAAGAATTCCATAAATTTCTCCTCAGCTTCTTTGGCTATTACATCAACCTTAAAATTCTTCTTTTGTGCATCATGGACCTAGTTTTTTTATTTTTACTTCTTAATATACATATCTTATTCTTTTTTTCTCTTCTTCTCTATTGCTTCTTTCTTCTTTAGCTCTTCTTCTTCATGTTTGGTCTTCTCTAGTTTAGCCTTTTCTTCTTTTTTTTGTTACCTAGCAGCTTCTTCCTTTTCTTTCATATTTTCTTGTATTTTTTTGCTTTGTGATATCTCCATAGGGATAATATTATTGTGTTTATTTTTTCATTATGGGTTGTTGTGTGGTGGTTTGTATTTGGGTGGTGTTTACTCCAGGTTGAGTTGCATGAGTGGGGGTATACAAAATCAGTGATGGATAAGTTGGTGAATGGGGTGGATAAGGAATCAATGAATGTTGTGGGGAAGTATAAGTAGGTGAGATGACAATGTTTCACCTACTCACCAGTGTCTTTGAGTGACTAAGTGTGATAAAAGTTTCCTTCTTGTGCTTTGTTTATAGGTCTCCATGATAGGCCATTATTTAACTCCTTGATCTTATCTAGATTCTTACTCCCCCACATATTGTACTTTGGAAAAGTTCCCATGATTTTTTTTATGATGTTATATGAGTTTGATGACTATGGTTTTCACATTAGTGGTTGTTGATAACTTGTTATGTTGTTGCCTGCACCATCCCTATTTAATTATCTATAACTTAGCGTTGTGGCATTGTTGATGATCCTATGCCTAGTGCACTTTCTTGGAATACAACCATTGTTATTCATTTTATATCTTCCTCCTCTCTAAATGTGTCCATGATGATTGACTCAAGAGGTGATGTTATCTCTACCAAAATTACTAATGGGAAATTTTTGTGCCATTGGTAGGTGTGCACTACCGTATAGAAGAATATTTCCTTATATTCCTCTTCCTCATAGACTTATTTGCATATGTCCTATATAATAAAATTTTAAACTTCATATAAAGTGAATCCTAGGTTTTTAAATCATACTCAGTGGTAATCTAGGGCATGCAATTGTAAGTGAACCAAGGATTTTTCTTACACATTTGCTTCTTAGGTAGGGAGGATGATTAATTTATAAGGGACTTTATTTTGCCTACGGTTATTTTTTATGATGATGTAGAAGTTTATTATTATGCATAATTCTACATGGGTGTGTATCCTTTTTTCTATGGTAAGGTTTGTTATGCACCTAGAGATATATATCGCAAAGGTTGCATAGTTCACACAACTAAGGCTTTTTTCATGGTATTTTTTCTTATGTATCCAATATGGAGACGAAAAAGGGAAACTATGTGATTGGTGCCTTGGGAAAATTGTGGATTAAAATTTGAATCTCATCATGAATTTTTGTGACCAGTATGTGTTTTCCTAAGTATTGCATTACATTTGTAATCACTCAAGGGTGTGAATTAATGAGGCCCTAGACCTCCACCCACTATGCATTGAAACAACCTAGTTACTCATAATATTTCCCTATTTTGGACTATGTGATGTTTTTAAAGGTGGTTACAAGCCAAATTTTGATGTCAAGAGTGATGGATCCATTAAGATACTTCCATTGGGTAAAGCTAAGTAAAAATGCTATAAAATGGTATTATAAATTTTATGATGTGTTGATGATAACCTTATTAATGTTTTTTATTAGCTCGGTCATTAAGAACTCATTACAATTTAGTATTTTTGTAGATAAATAATTTTATATGCATTATCAATGGCCCCTTTTGTTTCCTTCTCGCACTCTTGGTGTTCTATGAAAATATTTTGGTAATGCATTCGGAAATCACTCACATTGTGACATCATCAATCAAGTCAATGGGGATCCTTCTGGATGCTTTAGATTACTTCTCCTTTATGTCTAAATAAATGATAATATTATCAGTTATGTTTTGTGCAAGGGATTTATCCATTACTCAAAGTCATATTACTTGTGTCATGGTCATTGTATTGATTAAAATAGTGACATATTTTGACAAATGGATTTCCCCTCATTGTATCAACTCAGAAGAGTCATTATTATTTCATCAAAATGGCTTAAAGTGAATATTTTGATGAGTCATTTTGTGTTATATCCTCACACCTGATGTTGAATGGCTAGGGATCTAGGCTGTACATTCATGCTTTGATTTATGAAAAATAAGTTGGATTTCACTACATTTTTTAGTGTAGACACTTAAAATCAGACACTTTGAATTGATTTTAACTTTTTTTACACCAAATACCTAATCATATCTAATCCTTTTTAATCATCCTTAATTTTTCCTAATCATTATTCATCACCACTATTCACTATTCATTATTTATTACACCTAAATTAATCCAAAGTTAATTAACTAATATTTCTCTAATTAAAAATTCTAAGGATTTTTTAAATTAATAATTTTCATAAATCTAAAAAATCAAAATTATCCTCACATACCCTAAGGCTCCACCTATCCCCCCCCCCCCCCCCCCCCCCCCACCTTTCTAATTTAATAATCCACCTTTATTCCCATTATCTTCCATGATCTAATTTAATAATACACCTTTAACTCTAGTGTCCTCCATGATCTAATTTAATAATCTACCTTTAATCCCATTGTCCTCTATGATCCAATTTAATAATCCACATTTATTCCCATTATCTTCCATGATCCAATTTAATAATCCATCTTTGTTCCCATTATCTTCCATGATTTGATTTTCTCCAATTTAATAATCCACCTCACATCCAATTATTAATTTTATATCATATCTTCATACCAAATGAATTTTATATTCATTTGTGAGTCCTTCATGTTCTCCACTTCATTTTTTAATTCAAAATTTTTATTATGAATTAAAAATTATCTTTTATTCTCATCTCTTGATATTCATTTCAAGGTGGATGGTTCACATCCATTTACAAATTCTATAAATTAGAGGTTCTTCCTCTAATTTAACCAATCTTATTCATTATAGGTTTATCATGTTGAGATTATAAGAGATTACATACCATGATGTTTCCCATTTTCCCTTGTGTTGGAAGAGTGAGCAATCATAATTCAAAGAGAGCAAATCAAATTCACATCACAATAGATGAAGCTTCATTTTTTGTTAAGGTATAATTTTTTTTTTTTGTTTTTTTCATTTGTAGCTTTATCATAGGTTGAGTTAGTTTAGATTAAGATTTCATTTGATTTCTTAACTTATTTGGTTTTATATATTTCTTTAATACATTTTATCACACCCAGTGGGACATTCCCTCATCTTTTTTTATCCCATATTTATCATAGTTACATTTAGGATTAGTTTTCAATTGATTTTTGTTTTTTTCTCTTTTTTTTGGGTGGGGGGTGCAGGGGGTGTTTCTTACTTTGTTACAAGTTTATTTGACTAGAAAAAACTCTCTAGAAATTTGTTTGTATAATGATTATCAAATAAACTTTATAGAAGGCTAAACAAAAATCAATTTCTTTTCTTTTGTTACTAACACATTCAATTCAGTTTTTCAAATTTTTAGTAATTACATCACATGTGGTTTAGAGTTAATTATTTTGTTTGTAATTAATAAATTGTGTATGCTCCTCTCTTGACGTCACATTGATAATAATACTCAAAAATAAAAAATAAAACACTTATTTTTTATTTCTTTTTTAAGGGTTCTATTGACCATGGATTTTACCACCTTGCAGTAGGCTACACCTCGTATACTAGTGGGGTATATAAATTTAGATCCAATTATTTTAATTACATAAGTGGTTGTGTGTTTTAATCACACCATGATGTGAGATTATTTCATGCTCCAATACCTAGGGTTTCAACAGTTACCTCAAAATATGATATCATTGATTGTCAACACACTAAAACCCCTATGGCTGTGTTAGGTACTTTGGGATAAAACCTAATAGTGTGTGTCCAATTTATCCATTTATTCCATAGTTTGGGATCAATGTAGCACAAGGTATATTAAATAACTCCCCTTAGATAATCTTTTTTAAACTTTAATCCTAGAAAAGCCTTTTTTGTCATTCAACTTTGGTACATCAGTTCATGGTTAGTACTGAGAAATTGCCTTCCATAAACCCTCAAAACTAGACTCAATGGGCCATGGAAATGATAGGATCCTCCATGGTTATTTTCTTGAAATATTAGGCTGTAATTAAGATCACAAATGAATAAGTGACATTGGAAGGCCCAAACATTATTCACAACCCTTATCCAATTTTTTCACCTTTTATGTGTAATTACTTGATTGTTTAAAGTAGGAATTTTTTTGTTTGTTTCTTTGTGCTCTACCATGTTCTAAATAAACCTTGAGTGAAAAACTAAGTTATTTTGATTCATTAAAAAATATCTACCAATAACCTTACACTCAAATTCAAAAGTATTTAGTTGTCAATCAAGTTTTTAGGCACTTCGGCCTTTTTTATAGTCTAGTGTCAAGTCTTTTTTATACTTTTTTGAGTTAAATCCTTTCTTATAAGTAATATCACATGTCACTAGATAAATGGATTTATTGAACAATCCCTTAATCAATCTGATCACAAATCCACATCCAAATAATCCTAGTCTTAACCTAGGGTTCAATCCAATCAATTTTATTCAAATACATATTTGAATCAACATCAAATCAATCATCCAATAAATCCAAATTTGAGTTTGAATGTGCATTCAACCTCACCCATCAATCAGTAAAATACAAATTTGAATAATTAATCAAGTTTACCTACCTATAATCAAGCTAATCTAAGATTGAATATTCATTCAAGCTCATAAATCAATCCAAATCTGAGTCTTTATGGCTCACCAATCAACAACATCATCTATCCAAGTCATGATCTGAGCTTGAATAATTATTCTACTTCACCAATTAATCCAAATTCAAGTCTTCATAGCTCACCAATCAAAAACATCATCAATCCAAATCATAATTTGATCTTGAATAATTATTCTAGCTCATAAATCAACCAACCTTTATCAAATCTAAGTTTGGGTATTACTTTGAGTATGCCCAACTATCCAAATCCAAATCAAAATTTAGGAACTTTATAAAATCAATTTTCCCATTCTCTTGTAGGATTTAATCCAAAACCAAACATCACTTAACACCAATCCATTAAACAATAATCCACGTCCTAACCAACCATTTAGAATTACAACCAATTTAATCACATTATTATTTCACATCCAAATCAAAACCCAACCAACCTCAACTTTAACATCAACCCTAACCTAACCATCCCAATCCAATCCAGCACAAAATTTAATCAAATAAGCCATCAATATTTTAACTACAACATGAATCCTAACATAATAAATTTTAACACAAATCCAAACCCAACACACTTTAACATTTCACTATTCCAAATAATCCAAAGAACTTTTCACATTCACAATATGTTAACTTTCCCAGCCCACCTCTTAATAACTTCAATAAAAATCCATCACTTAACCAATTTTCACAAACCTACACCAACCCAAACCCATTCATAGGCCAAAACCCATTAACTTCTTCAAGCTATATGAATCAATTACCACTAAAATTTATCCAAGAGTTTCAAAACATGAAAGATAAAGTTCAAGTCTTGGAGGATGGCACCTTTTCCTAGCAAAAACAATTCAAGTTTGAGGAAATATGTTCTTACCCATATTTTAAGTACCATGATAACACTTTTCCCTAAGTATTTTAAACTTCCAAAATTTGATAAATACAAAGGCAAAGGTGATCATAAGGAGCACCTTAATGACTTATATCACACATGTGTAGGTGTTGATAATAGTAATGAGTAAATGTTAAGACTATTTCCATGAAGTCTTGGGGGTCAAGCCCTTGAATGGTTTTCATGCCTTCTTAGAGGATCTATCTTTACTTTTAAAGAGCTTTTTAAGAAATTTGTTTGTCACTTTTCCTACAATATCAAAAAAGACTTGACCACATTAGACTTACATAACAACAAATAACATAATGGTGAAACCTTTGCCTCCTTCTTGCAAAGATGGCAGGCATTATAAGCTATTTTTTGTGGTCCTTTCTTGAAACCAAACTTGTCGATATATTTTTGAACAATATTAACTCAAACTTTGGACATCACTTGTTACTCCTTTGTCTAAGGTCATTTGAATAAATTATTGAAAAGGGGATCCAGATTGAATACACTTTGATCAATAAAGGTATTATCATGATATTTAAACCCAATACAAATCCCTCAAAACAAACTAAAAAACCAAAATTATTTTCCAAAAATAAAAATTTTGTTGGTGATGGTGTGATCAACATCAAAAAAATTCAAAACTCACTTAGATAACACTAATTCCAAACATAACCCACAAACAACCAATTCCAAACACAACCAACTAACAATCAAAAGTTGGGGATATATCAAGATCCATTCCCCAAACATAAGAAAGGAAAAGGTAAGCAAAAATAAGAATAACCCAAATCAAGTAATTTTAACCAAGTCAATCACCCTTTGGACTCCATAGTCAATTTTTTTGATTATGCACACAATCATGATGATGTCATTACTTTACAATCCTGAGATTGCATTATTACCATAAGACATGCAATAATTACCATTCCCAGTGCATCATCATCCAATGTTGAATATAAAGATAATATTATTGACCATTTTGAGAATATAGCCACTAACATTCCCATCCTAGAGCTTCTCAAAACTTCACCTATGTATAAATACATTCCTTATAAATTCCTCCAAGAACCCTTACCTATTATAGAATCAAAAGAGTGTAAGTCTAAAATTAATCAAAAAGAGATATACCAAGAGTATTTTCCCAATCATAATCAAACTCATTCACTTAAAAATAGGTATCAACAACCCATCATTGGATAACAACATATCTTTAGTTCATTGCTTAAGATTCCCCATTTCCAAGAAACTCTTCATCCTGAATCCATCATTTCTAAATGCCTAGTGAAAAAGGTACTTATGGATAATGTAATTCAACAAGCCCTCCTTGTGTACACCTCTAAACCAGGATTAAATTTATTATCAGAATGTCATTTATAATCTAATTTGGCATTAAGATCAAGTTCAACATCAACATCAACATTCACCTTGGTCTCAACAACAACCACATCAATTGATCAATTTGAAAATGTTAGTGACCCTATTACAGTTATTAAGGAAGCTTAATTTAGCATCTATGTAAGTTATCTTGGTATCCTCTATGAGGATTGTACAACATGTTCTCCTTCCAAAATCACTACTCTTCATTTTCCCATCCAATATCCTAACATCCCATTTCCTAGACATGTCAATTGGGACCCAAAGAAAAACATATCATTAGACTTATTTCATGATTTCATATCAATTGAAACATCTATAAAGATCCAAGAAGACATCTAATTTGAAGAAACATTCCCCAGCACAACCTTATTTGAGGCTCTAGGGGGAAATTAAAAAAAACATATCTTATTGGTGGAAACCTCTTCAACACACCACTAGATGAACAAATTATCTCTTCATTGCTTGATGAATAAAGTATTGAATACAATGAAAACATCAGGCCAACTAAGGGAGATAACATGGAATGATATTCTAATTATAATCCAAGAATGAATCATAACTCCTATCTTACATACTTATTATGCTAATTTGGTAGCATGGCACTATAGCAAGTTAGATCATGATTTTAAGATCACATCCGATCTGCATCACACAAATTTGATAGTCTAGATTAACTAAGGAATTAAGGATTGTCAATATAGACCTATCTTATTTGGAATTTTTTAGTATTTGGTGGTTAGTCAGTAGTGGTTGGGTAATAGATATTGATTTTTGTACATATGGTGAACTCATTAATCCTTGGTGTTTGATAATATTTAACAGTATTAATTTTAACCTTTTATAGGGAAAGGGTTCATGATTCCATGATGATCCTAAGAACTCTTATAAGATTTATAAATTTTAGCTTTACTATTAGGCATATTAATGTGGGTCTATTTGATAATTCTATTTCCCCAAGAAAAAAAAAATTACCATAAAACTCTGCCAAAGAAATTTATATCTAGATGTATTTATTGAATAAGGATTTCTTGATAGGGAATGATACTTATGATGGTTTGCTAATAACTTTTGGTGGGACCAATAACATCATCTTGGTCAAGTACTATTCAAAGTAAATAATAGAATTGAAACTAAGATTAAAGAAGAAATCCAATCAAAATGATAAATATTATCTATAATTGGCATGGGATAGCAACCAAAAAAAATTATGCATCTCGTGACCCTCCAGTAGATTCAGATGCTAATGAAGCCAAAAAAATTACAAAATCAAAAATAAAATAATCTATGAGTATCTTGACACTCGGGGGCAACCCATTTACAATTACATTTCACATTGCCCTCATTGCATTGTATTTTCCATCATTTGTATTTTGTTTTGCATATTAGATGTCATGTTTGGTGATTATTTAGTTATCAGTTCACATAACATAGACTTTCAAAATGTAGCTTATCATATCATTTCACTTTTTATATCACCCTATTATCCCATAGAAAACATTCTCAATATCAGAATTACATTGGTTCTTTCCTTAGTTCTTATGAGCTGAGTACATCTCTTTTCCTTACATCTTGAAAGGCTTAGAAAATACTAGCCCACAACCTAGTCTAGAATCTTGTCCATGACAAAGTCTCCTCTTCCCTCTCCTATCATCCATGAAAACTTGGGTTGCTCAAATCTTACTCACCTATTCAATTTAGAATTCCAAATTAAGTCAAAAACAAAAACAAAGCAGTTGTCTAACCATCCATATAATATCCATCCATTTACACTTTCCAATTCATCCTCTCGCTATATCCTATCCCCTCCCATTCCAATATTTTTACCTCCATCCCATCATTTTCATATTTTGAAACCATTTTTCTCCATAATTTTAGGCCCCAATTAATTGAAATGCTATCAATCTTTATCAACTTCATGTAAAATCTTCCTCTTGAATTGGAAACCCTATATTTTTTGTTTTTAGGCCTGTAGCTTATCGAGATATATCATTCCCACCTCTGCTCATGTGACCCCTAAGTCCTAAGCACCACCCAAATGTGTAGTTTTTAAGTAAGAAACATTCTTTTTTCTATCTATACTCTAATTTTTAGCTAGGGGCAAATCATTTTACCCCAACTTTAATCTCACAAGTATGATATTGATTTTTAGTGCTTCAATTTCTTGATGACCTTCATCATCATTGCTTCATCATTTTTCCTCCTACATCATTTTGAGTGTTCCTCCACTTTACTGCATGAACACTCGAGTAGGCATCATCATGGGTCCTTCATTTTGTTCCAATCATTATCTTATTATTCTATCCAAACTCCTTCACTTATTGGTTAAAAATTATAAAGTCATAACATCCATTATTTCTTCATCTAATTATTTTTTCTTTTTTTCCCACCTTTTCATCAACTTTTTCATTATTTGAAAAGTCATTACTTTCAATAATGTCTCACAATGACTTCTCAAAAGGGGTAAAATTTAGACACTTAAAATCAGACACTTTGTGTTGATTTTAACCTTTTTTGCACCAAATACCTAATCATCTCTAATCCTTTTTAATCATCTTTAATTTTTTGTAGTCACCATTCATCATCACTATTTATTATTCATTGTTTATTATACCTAAATTAATCCAAATTTAATTAACTAATCTTTATCTAATTAAAAATTATGAGGATTTTGGAAATTCTTAATTTTCATAAATCTATAAAATCAAAATTATCCTCACATGCCCTAAAGCTCCACCTATCCCCCACCATTCCAATTTAATAATCCACCTTTATTCCCATTGTCTTCCATGATCTAATTAGCACACATGGTGGGACTCATTAGAGCTGGTCTTGGTGAAATTGTAGTTGTAGTAGCATTCTTCATGAAGTATTTGGTAATTCCAAGCTCAAGCAATTGCTTCTACCAATCCATGCATAGTTTCCAAGTAAATCTAATTTCATTGCAATATCCTGATGTTATTTTCATGGCTATGTATGAGGAAAATCCCTATGAAATATTTCCTTATCATCCCTATGATGAATCATACCAGCCTCATCACGACTTATATGAGCCTAATCAGCCTAATGAAGAGTTTTATCAAAAAATTTATGAGCCTTATCAAGTTTCTCATGATCCTTATTATCAAGAGCATGATTATTGCCTCTTTGTGAAAAATATCATTCTTATGACCAAAGTTCACCTTTCTCATATGGATATAATGTTACATATGAGTAGCCTTGTTCCAAGAAAGAATGGATGAGATAGAGCTGAAAATACTAGCTTATGCAAGAAAAGTTTGTTCAAACTCTCAATATGAGGAAGTGAATGGTCTATTTCAAATGGTGTCCAATGATCCATTAGAGAGGAATGAGTTATGTAATATTGTATTAGAGAAGATGGAGGCTTGGGAGAGGAATAAAAATGAGTTTAAATAGTTATCTCTTGAGCCCTCTTGTACTCATTACCAGTCTTCTTGTGTTCCTTATTATCATGAATTTCTTAACCATGATCAGTTTGAGCCAAAGGAGCTTCCTAGTTCGAGTCAAGAGAAAACTCATACGTTCATCCAAGAGACTAAATCCTCCTAAAGTTCAACTTCTTCCTTACTCATTCCTTAGGTTCAAGTTATTTGTGAGGACAAAGAGGTATTTGATTTTGATGAGGTGATGGCCAAGTGGAAGGAGAAGAATGTAGAGGTCTTTAATAATTTCTCTTTCCCTCCTCTTCAAGATTCTCTAGATGATTCTATTACCCTTAAAATATTAAAGTCTAATCATGATCAACCTTATATGCTTTTTATCCCCTCTCAAAAAAATTAATTTCATCACCCTCCCACCAACTCCCTTTTTTAGAAGGAGCATGTTCTATGGAGGATAGAGAAAGAGGTTGTAGCTGCAAGTCAAGTTATTGGAGAGTGTGAAGAAGATGCTTCAAGTGTGTATGAATAAGAGTTTATCATTGAGAAATAGGTTGAGAATGAGGTTTTAGCTGATCTTGAAGAAGATATCTCAAGTGTCCAAGAGAAGGGTGGTCTTGATATGGAATAACTCCATGAGATAGTACAAGCCAAAGTCATAAATGATATTGAAATATCTCCACTTGAGAAAGATGAAGGTGCCATAAGTGAGGAACAAAAGGTTGATTGGCAGCTATATATTGAACCTATGAAAGAGATTGAAGATATTTTTAGGGATATGTTAACCATTGGAGAGTATGTTTATGATAATTTTGATCAAGATTCACTCATTCAAGACCATGATACAGATTGGGATAACTATTCAAAGTTCCTTGAAGAGCTAGATGAACTTGCAACAATTGGTAAGAAGGATGAGGCCACTCAAGATTAATGCATATATGAGGTATCACTTGATGAGGTTGTAGTTGATAAGCAGTATGATAAAGATCTAAAAGTTCAAGATGAGTTTGTCTTTGTTGGTGACTATTTTTTTGTTGATGACTCACTTGAGGAGATGTTAAGAGAGTTGATAAGCAAGAAGAGTGGCTCATCAGAGGTCATGTTCAACAAACACCTTACTTTAAAACTTATACCATCTATTAGAAGGAGTCAGTTTATGAATTCCCCTTTTGATCTAGGTGGATCATGATTTTTCATGGTTAATTAGATTATTATTTTTTGTGTTTTATCTCAAATAAGTGTTTTATTTGCATATTTGCTTTATTAGTTAGTTTCCCTCATTTTGTGTGTTTCCTTTCTTGTTTTGGAGGAGCAAGTGTTCTTATTTAAATTTAAATGGTAATTGAATTTATGGATCAGATTTTTCACTATTTTATGAGTCCAAAATTCATGTAAATGTTTTGGTTCACAAGCATAGCAGGCATGCTTCCCAGTTGAGTCACCAAAATGTTGATAATTTTGACCTCACAAGTCAAATTATTATCCCTATCATTAGAAACTTTGCATGTCATGACAATTTGTCTTGTGGGTTAGTAATTAAGTCTTGAAAATTCCTTAATTTATCATTAAAATCCATGATTATAAGTTCTTCAGGTTGATTGGGTGAGTTAAGGTCTTGTCCTTCATTTGTCTTGTGCTTGTCTAGTCATTTCATGGCCTTTTCAAGCCATTTTCAATTGTGAGAAGAGTATAAAGTGTTTTTATGAGTGTAATTTCATGTTTCAAGGTCATTACAAGCCTAACATATGAATAATTAGGTTGATCACATTCTAGACTAACTTCATGACTCGCTTATATGCAATTCTGACCATTTTGTACCCTCTAGAGAAGGTTTTGTAAGGTTGTGATGGTATATGATCAGGAATAAAAGTAATTATATTTTTATTCACCTTTTCAAACATGTTAAATACTTGATAACACATTTTATATCATTTAATTTAGAGCTCCTTAGTGAATCTAGCCTTTTCAATCCAAAAATAGGCCTTTTTTGAGGCATTCATACTAATTTTTACAGGTTTTTTGTGAGAAAAGAATATCAAAGGTTTCATTGGGTATTAAAAGGGTCATGTTAGTGGTTTGGAGTAATTTTTAGGTGAAAAAATGAAAAAAATCAACTTTGCTCCTATATTGGCATTCTTGGTAGCTCTTAAGGGCAGTTTTCAAATGCTCAGTATGGAAAGAGGAGAGAGAGTTAGGATCTAAAAATTTGGCCATTATTATGGGTTTGAGTAAGATTTAAATTAGTGGAATTATTTCATGCATTTTTAGCATCATATTTATCAAAAATTGCTAAGACTGGTAGTAGGTCACTATAGCCTATGCATTTGAGAGGGGTTTATTCTTGGACATGTTTCTCAATATCAAAAAATGGTGGAGACTAATGGTTTTTATGGGTTATTTTAGGGGAATTTAGGCTCATTTTCATCTTTTTTTCATATAATAACTCCTCCAAGGAATCTATTTATAACATGAAACCACTTTTCCTTCACTATCTTTGAGAGTGGTCCTTTGGGCTAGTATTGGAGCAAAATATGAGATGTTTAGTAGATGTTTTAATATTCATAGGTTATAAATGGAATATATAATTAATTACATACCTTATTCAACCAATTTATGGCTCATATGCATCCATTCTGAGTATATCTCTTTTGAGAGAATTTGAGCTGAGTTTCTTGAAGTTGTAGGGGTAGTTGTGTAATGAGTTGAGTTTTCATGTCTTTGTAAAGAGGCATGAGATGAGTAAGATATCATTCATAGGTGTGTTAATGATTATAATTCCTTTTTGAAATATAAATGGATAGTGTTATCTCATTATACCTCAAAGGAATAGGGACTCATGGATGTTTGAAGTTCACTATATGATTGTTAATGGCAGCTACAGAATTTATATATAGCTCAAAGGCATTGAAAAGACATTTTAATGGTGATGAAGGTTCCTCATGACATGGTTAACTAGTTTTTAGACCTCCATATCAGCCTAAAATGCCTATAAACCATATATTTTGGCTCCCAAAACTTATTTCCCTTATTAGCATTATTTAAGGTTTCCTTGGAGAAATTAAAGTTTTTTGAAATTTTAAGGTCTCAATTTCAAGCTTTGTATGTTGTATTTACACCTCCAAAGCTAAATAATTTATTAGGTATGGTAATATTTCCTCCATATGTATTAGGTTGGTCCTAGAGGGAGTCTTGTCATCCATTTCATACCATAATCCATACCACTACCACTTCACCATATCCCCACTATTATTTTCACTATCATTCCCCTATTTTCATGTTCTCAACATCCCATTATCACACCATCTCCATCTCTCTCCAAACCATGAATCCATCTCAAGGAGAATCCAAAGAATTATAAGGTATATCTTAGTTATGGTTACTCAAACAAGAAAGTGTATAGGTCAAGCAAAAATCAAATTACAGTCATGGATATAGACCTACAACAAGTAAAAGTATAGTCAAATATGGTCATGAAGGTACATGAATATTCAATCAAGAGAGATACCTCCTTGAAGTCCCATGCATATCATATAATCCATTTTCATAAGGTACTAAGGAAAGGAGGTGATCATAAGCTTCAAGAAGGAGAAACAAGGTCAAGGGACTCTAACTACACTTCCATGAAAACAACATACAACCAATACACTTGTATTCATGCCTTATTTCAAGAGTAGGTTGTCTTGAAAACACAAAAGGAATTAAGAATTATGAATTAAATTGAGTTTATCTTTCTAATATTAAATCAAAGGAATATGGGTTCACCATTGTTTAATTTGACCTTTCCAAGGTCCAAAAACCCCTACTTTGATTTGTATAACATAGTGAAACATAGTCTAAGAGAGAGAGAGAGGACATGTTCCTTGTGAGTTTGGTTATGATATGAGGGTTGGGTAAGGATGAGATTTAAATTAAGGTTTCCAATATAATAAATATCTCATTCCAAGTCATAAGCACTTAAAGACACTTATAATTCTCAATCAAACAACCTACAGGCCTACTTTGGAGTAGTGACCTATAGCAGTCTTGCAATAGTTAAAGCTCAAGGATGTTTATTTAATCACCAAAATACATGAGTAATTGAGATTAGAAATATAATGAAGGTAAAAAGTGAAAAAATGAATGTAAAGTCTCAAGGAGGGTTGAAGAGGCACAAAATGCACCTATAGCCACTAGAGACAAAGTATAGACCTAGTATAATAGTCAAGATTATTATCAATCAACTATATTAAAGGTGCTTGATAGGATTAGTTAAGTTCATGATCAGTATAGAGTTTATATAACGTGAAGGGATAATAAATAAAAATATATTTTAATTCAAATAAGGCCTAAAAATCATAAAAATAGTGACCTGAAACTAGCTTAGGTACATTGTTGCATTCAAGTGACAAACCATGCCCTTAAGAAGACCTAAATGGTTTAGAACATCTTCAAATAGGGAATTAAGGTTGTCATAATATCATTTGAAAAAATAGACCATCCTCATACCTATTATCACCTTTTTGGTGGTTAAATGATCTCCAATCCCTAAAGGAACCTGTTCTTAGTCCGTACAAGGGCTAATAAGCAAGGAATACAGTCATATCCATTGAGTATGAAATTTTTGTCTTCATAGAGAAGGAATGGTAGTTTGATATGAGAGAGATAGTATTATAAGATAATTTACATGAGTTTATATTTAAAGGAAAATCCTTAGTCAAAGGAAAATTCTTAGTTAGGCCACCTTTAGGCCCTACACAATCCATACATGACACTATTGAAGTAGTCATTAGGTTCTTATAAGAGCAGTGGTGAAAGTCAAATGAGAACATGGTTCACATAGATTTTCAAATTATTAGTGATAAATATGATGTATCAGTTTCAATATAGTAATTTTTAGGGTTCTAATCACAATTTATAATAGTCATACACCAAAAATCATACATATAGCCAAAGGAGAACACAGGGTTCTCCTTGAACCAATATGAGGTTGAAAGCAAAGAGGCATCTTTGAAGTAAGTTCATACTTGAAGGGGTTATATAATGAGACCAAATATGTGTATCCACCAATTTCATAAAGGAAATTATTCCAATTAATATCATAAATTCAATAAATGTAGTCAAAAATACACCTACAACTAAGGAAAAACACAGTCATAAGGGTTTTCTTAGGATAATGGTTTATGAAGATTTTCTTGTCAATGGTAGTGATCCATGGACGTTTCACGAAAATTAAAGTTTGGTGGGCTAAAGAATATTTTGAAAAGGGATATAAAACACCATGCAACTATCATACACCAAAATCTTGCACCTACAGCCATGAGAACAAACAGTCGTCTCAAAGGCATGAAGGATAAGAAGATAGGTACATTGTGATACATGGTTGTTTTCTTAATCACGAACGAGGGTATCAAGGATAATAATTTAATTTAAATGATTAAAAAGTATAAATTAAGGTTTTAAATCACTTCCATGGTCACAGAAACCCTTAGAGGCTATGCTATAGACCATGTTCAATGTTTACATGCCTGAGTGCTCAGTCAATAGGCAATGTGAGGCTAATTTTGACTAAAATGATAATTTGGGGCCCTTCCAAGCATAACCAAGACCCAAAAATTGGTTCATATTATTTTCATGACATATTTAAGAGACTCAAAATCTCATTTGGTCTGGATAAGTAATGGGTATACCCACTATTTTGTCTCAGACCATGTTGTGTCTAGACAAGTAGCTAGGGGGTTGAACAAGCAAAATCATGCTTTGGAAGTTGTTTGAAAACTAGTTGGGATCCAAAAGTTTTCTTGAGAAATTTTAAAATTATATTAAATCCTTAAATACTCCTATAAAAGGGTTCATTATCCAAGGTAACAGTCAAGAACATGGAGAAAAGGTTAACACGGTCAGGCACACATGCTTACTCATAGATCACAGTGTCATTTTGAGACCCTTTCAAGTTGTTTTTAGATATCCAATGGTAAAATAAATATTTTTAAGGATATTTTATACATAAAAAATCATGAATATATTCTCATATACGTTAAAAACAAGATAAGGTGGCCCAAACCTATAAGTTTGTAGTCAAATCTCACTAGGTCTAGTATAGGCTTAATGCCCAAAAGGGGGTCATTTCCACTTATAAAACAAAATATTCACTAAAAATAATTTAAAAATGTTCATGTGGAGTTATTATGTATTTTAAATCTATTTTTTTTCATATAATTTCATTAATAATCCATTTCTTGGACCAAGCTCAAAATAGGGTGCACAGAATGCGTAGGAGAGCTTGATAGGTCAAGTTTGGATGTTCACACCAGCATGGAGGTTTAACATGGGACATGAAGGATTTATGTGATGTTATAGGGGGTATTTAACTTAAATTTTTTGTAATTTTTTCATAGGTTTTATGTCACAACTTTATGAATCATCCTTAAGAGTGAGAAATACCAAAAACCCTAATAAAACCCCAGTTTGGACTAGTTTATAGAGATTGAGTTGGAAACTTCATAAAATTCCATATTTTATTCATAAATTATATTATAGGTTGTATTATACTCTCATATGGTCCTCCACATGTAATTTTTTTGTACCTTCATTTTTATAGAATAGTACAAAAACTATATTTTTTCATGTTTTTAGGCTAAAACAAGGGTTCTAGAGCATGTAAAAGGATTCAAATAAATGTGGGAGATATATTGAGACTCTTTTAACTTTAAAATCTCAAAAAACATAATAAATCAGTTATAAGTTCTAAAAACATACAATCTTTTTGGGCCAATTAGAAAATGCCTCAAAAAGGCAAGCTTTCCAATAGCCATTTCATGGTTCTATTACCTCCACAATGTTTCAGACCACCAAAATTGACATGGATATTTATGGAATCATGGAAAAATTGAATAAAATATTTTTTTTGAGTTTCATACAATTTATGGGTACCATGAGCAATTTGTCCACCTTCTAGGCCTAGGAGGGCTAATTAGGCCTAATTTCATTGAAAGAAGGTGCTAGAAAACATATCTACATTTGGATTTTGGTCACAAAATTTTGTCAAGAGCTGTAAATAGATATAGGGTTCTAAAAATTTTCTCATATTCTCATTTCCATCTCCAATTTCTCCCAAAAAATGAGATTTATAGAAAAAAGGCTACAAGGAATTCATAGGAAATGCATGGTTTAAGTGTTGTTCCGGGTCTTACTGAGTGTTTGATGCATAAAATTTCTTTGTTATAGGTCTAGTGTGCCCTTGATAATTAATACATGGTGTATATCTACAAACTTGAGGAAAATTTGAAGAATAACTCCACCATTTCCTTCTACGCCCTAATGGAAATGAGCTTTTCAAGGAGTGAAAAGAATAAAACGTTGCATATGTGCTTCATACAAGCTTTGCCAAGGTTAATATAAATTTTCCATTCAATATATGGATATATAAAAATTCAATTCATGTTTGAGGAAGTTTTCAAGAGTTTTAAAAGGTTTAAACTCCAAGGAGAGCTTCTTTCCTCCTTTCTACTCCAAGCTTCAAGGAATAAGTCAAACTTGGCTTTAAAAGTCTTTAGGAGTATAATGAAGTTGGAAAAACAGCATGAAAGAGTTTAGGGGGTTGAAAAATACTTTTTTCATGCATCAAGACCTACTTTCAAGGGTGAATACTTCTTCACCAAGAATATAGAGCTTTGGAGCAAATATATAGGCACCTATGTTGGTCAAACACCACAAATCATGAAGGAAAACTTGTTCCATATTTCCAAAAGTATTGAAACATGAAATTATATGCCATATTGCATAGGATGAATAAATATTAATAAGATAATGCTACATTGGTTTTGAATAAGGATAAAGAAAAGGTCATATGTCCTAGTTTTGAGGGTTTTTATCTCTTTCTCTCTCTTCTCTCCTATTATCTATATGTAAGCCAATTTTTGGAATTTCAAAGGAACCTAAATCTGAGTTTTGGCAAGGCCATGCTTAGAAAACATTTTTAATTTCCCATTTTGATGAATAAGATAGAATTCATACCTCCTCAAAGATTAGTTTAGTGTATTTTCATGTTTTGTTGATAGATGACAGTGATAGTTCATGCTTCTTCTCATCTTGTATTTTACTTATTACCTATTTATAGGTGTTAATCTCATCCTTATATGTTTCATATTTTTTTTAAATCATCTTGTTTTTATGGAAAGTGGAAGCTTTCTTTAGTGTCTTTGACAGACCTATTAAACAGGTGCCTTAGAACATGCATGAAGCCTAAGTCTCTATGTGAAACATTGATGTTAGGAGGATAGCATTTGAGAAGTGTAATCAAGTTTATGTTTGTATTCATCCTTTTAGTGTATATAACATAAGTGGAGGTCATATTTTTTTATATCACCCTAGTTAGATAGGTTTTCCTTTAAGTTTACCTTCTTTCCTTTTCCCTTGCAAGCTAGAAGTGTAGAGTAGGGATCCTAATTGATACATCAAGGGGAGATAGCCCTTAGAATGTAGATATTAAATCCACCTATTAGTACACCCATATCCTAGGATTTTCTCCATGTTACTTTAGATTGTGAAGGCCTAAAACTACCTTCACAAGGGTGCAAGTCTAGTAGTTAACACTAATTTAATAATTTAATAATCCACCTTTATTTCCACTATCTTCCATGATTAAATTTAATAATTTACATGTATTCCCATTGTCCTCCATGATCCAATTTAATAATCCATCTTTTTTCTCATTATCTTCCATGATCCAATTTAATAATCCATCTTTATTCCCATTATCTTCCATGATCTGATTTTCTCCAATTTAATAATCCACCTCACATCTACTTATTAATTTTATATCATATATTCTTCCCAAATGAATTTTAGATTCATTTTTGAATCTTGCATGTTCTCCACTCCAATTTTTAATTCAAAATTCCTATTATGAATTGAAAATTACCTTATATTCTCATCCCTAGATCTTCAACTCAAGATGGACGGTTCACATCCATTTCCAAATTCTATAAATTAGAGGTTCTTCTTCCAATTTAGCCAAGATTATTCATTATGATTTTATCATGTTGAGATCATAAGATATTACATACCATGATGCTATCCATTTTCCCTTGTGTTGGAAGAGTGAGCAATCATAATTCAAAGAGAAAAAATCAAGTTCACATCATAATGGAAGAAGCTTCATTTTGTGCTAAGATATAATTTTTTTTTGTTTCTTTCATTTGTAGCTCTATCATAGGTTGAGTTAGTTTATATTAATATTTCATTTGATTTTTTAGCTTATTTTATTTTCTATATTTCCTTAATACAGTTAGAGTGTGAGCCTAATACCCATTTCTTCCTTCTATGAGTTTGTTAATGGTATCAAAATTTGTGAGTGATTCATTATCACTATTTTATATTCCCTCTGATACATTAATATAGCTAAAATATGTGATGTTAACAATTATGTGCACAAATAGATGATTAAGGCTCAACTTGTAATGGGATCTTGTGTTCATTGGATTGCAATGGCATTTTACTTTGTATGCCCTCCCTTATATATATTTTCTCACTTCCACTCATCTAATAGTTTGTATTGAATTTGATGAGTTGTCCTTGTGCCTTTATGCTTTTTTATTTAATTTCCATTAATTTTTGTGATGTGACCTTGGTGTTTTGATGTTTAGGTTCATTTCTTCATTTGATGAAATTTCTTAATGTGATGTACCATATTTTCATCTTTAATAACTTTCCTTTCTTTTACATAACCTAAATCTAACACAACTATCTGATTTTGGGAATGATGCAATCTTTGAGATGCACTAAAATTAACCATGTTATTAGTTACCATTGGGTACCTTTTATTAGTGCCTCTTTCTTGGACTTAATTTTTTATTTAAACTTTACCTGATCTATGCCTTGCTCATTGCTTTGTTGTTTCCCTTTTCTACTCTTTGACTTCAACTTTTCAATGATGTTTTGAATATCTATGATATAGAGATCACACTATATATAGCTACCCTAAAAACCTACAAAAATATAATAAAACTATGAAATTAAAAAAATTCCTAACTACATGGCGCTACTCAACATCCACTCTATTTTTTAGCAAGAGATTTATAGAGATCATCGGTGTTAATTCTTAAGTCCACAACCATTTACACACCCTAGAAAGATAGTTCCTTGAAGGTACTTGAGCATTATAGTTCCTTATTTTCATACTTTGTATATAACATATGGTCCTTTATATCAAATGTGTAACTTCCATGGGTATGCCCTAAATATGTTTTAATATAGAAATACTATCTATTCTAGATGAAATTCCTTAGATCATAAGTTACGATAATTATTTTTGGGTACCTTTCTACTATACCTTTTTTTCAATGCCTCTTTCCTAGACTTAATTCATTGACTTAGAATTTTCTTGATCTATGTCTTTATCATTGCTTTAGTCCTTCCTTTTTTTACTCTATGACTTCAAATTTTCAATGATGTTTTGAATGTCTATGATATAGAGATTTTATTATACATAGCTACCCTAAAAACCTAAAAAATAACAAGAAAATATAAAATAAATAAAATTCCTAACTACATGGTGTTACTCAACCTCCACCCTATTTTTCAACAAATAATCTATAGATATCATTGGTGTTAAGGCTTAAATCTAAAGCCATTTACATGCCCCAAAAGGATAGTTCCTTGAAGGTTACTGAGCACTATAGTTCCTTGTTGTGATAATTTATGGATGGCATATCATCCTTTCCATCAAATGTGAAACTTCCATGGGTATGCCAAAAATATGTTATCATATAACGATACTATATATTATGGATGAAATTCTTTAGATCATAGGTTGCAATCATGCCATGTCTTCTGAACTTATTATTTATTTCCTGCATCCAACTTGCTTTTTGCCTAGTTTTCTCTATATAATTCAAATCCCACAATCTTTCTTAAAGTGAGTCATGATCTCCCAGTTCCATTATCAATGTAATTCATAAACTAGGAATGACGTATTCCATTGTCATCAATGCTTCCATTCCATAAACTAGTTGAAAAGGAGTGATTTTTTTTTGCACATTTATATTTGGTCCTATATGCCCATAAGATTATAAGAATTTGATCATCCTAGTCATCTCTCAACACATTACAAACTTTTGTAAGAATCTTATCAAGAAATTTTTTTGATGTTATTGCTTTCCCATTAGATTGATGGTGATAAGACATACTCTTATGGTGTGATATCATTAATTACTTAGTTAGAGTCTTGATGGTATTATTTAAGAAGTGCATTCCTCTATTACTAACTAGCTTCATTGGACATACATACCTTGTTATGATGTTATCATATAAATAAATTGTTGCATCTTTGGAACTGCAACTTGGTGTCATAACAACTTCTACCCATTTTATGAAGTAGCCTATCATGGTGATTATATATCTAATATGAATACACTTTTTAGGTGGATTTAGAGGCCCAAAAAAATCAATTCCTTATTATCAAAATGGTTACATTGCAAACATTAGGTTTAAAGGCATTTCATCCCTTTGATTTGGCCTTCTTACTCAATGATAAACTTCACAGTGTTTTACAACTATGTGCACATCCTAAACTAAAATAGGCCACCATATACAACTTTATAATATCTTCCTCATCATAGATTTACATATGAAGTTTCCTCTTGTGAATCCTTGATGTGCTTCTTCAAGCAACTACGGTCTCTCATGCTCCAAGGCTACTTTGCACAACACATCATCCTTACCCATATTATAAGTAAACCCATTGATGATAATATATGTCATAACTCATGTAACCAACTATTTTTGGTCATTTTCAATAAAATAGGTAGTAAAAACTCCATGTTCTAGAAAATTGGCTATGTCTTCTATATTTTATGGAATCATAGAGACTCTAAACAAGTGAGCATCTAGTGATTCATCTTATAATTCTTATGGTTTTTTACCTTATTTATTTGACTAAGATGATTTGGTCCCATGTTTTCTCTTCCTAGATTGACATTGATTTTAAACTAGATTTCTTGAAATAACATTAACCATCTATATATTTGTCCTTCTAACATGCGACTATTCACTAAATATCATAAAGTTTGATTGTATGTAAACATTTTGAATGGTATAGCTAAAAGATAGTGCCTAAATTTTTATAACACAGACACCATAGCCAGAGCATCTCATTTTATATTAGTACATAGTTATTCTCAACCACTAAAATTTTTTTGCTTACAAAATGAATGGGGTGATCCAAGCCCACATCTCTAGGTTGAGCCAACACAATTCATACTGTGATTACTAAAACATCTACATGAACATGAAATGGCTTATTCCAGTCATAAAATACCAATATTAAAATTGTTACTAATATCTACTTTTTAAATAAATGAAAGTTACTTGATATTCAAGAGTCCATTCGAACCTTATCTTTGTGTAATAGTCTTTCCAATGGAGTAGATATAGTTGCATACCCTATAATGAACTTGTGATAATAGTCAGTGTTCCCTAGTAATGATCACACTTTAGAAGAACTTAAAAAAGGTGGAAATCCCATCATGACTATAATTTTGGCTTGATCAACTAGAATACCATTGCTAAAAACTACATGTCCCAATAAAACTCTAAAAGGAGTAAATAATAGACACTTATTTAAATTAAGAGCAATGTGTAGAGTTCAAAACCTTTTTAACACAACTTAATCATCTGAATAAACTTCTTAAAAGTTGTGTATAAAATCCTTGAATGTAGTGACTATGGATCAAGAGAAAATAACATTCAAAAAATTCAAGCCAAAAGGCATTACATTATATGCAAATGAACCCCACTTTGTTTTAAAAGTGATATTTTTTGGTCTTCTAATGTAATCAAGATCTGATGATATCCATTGAAACCATCCATGAATGAATATACTTCATGTCCTATGACTAACTCAAGAACTTAATCTATGAAAGGAATCAAAAATTGGTCATTAACACATGCATAATTTAATGCCCTATGGTCAACACAAAATCTGATTTCTCTTGACTTCTTATTTTGAAGCACCATCAGACTTACCCAATATGATTCCTCTACCAAATAGATAATTCATACTTCTTGCATATGGTCAGTTTTAGCTTTGAATTTGAGCTTCATATTGGGATTTATTTTGTATTGGAAATTTTTGATAGTTTGTGTGTACTCTCTGAGTTTTACGTGCATCTCCCCCAATGAAGGGTCTACACCCTTGAATTCTAATTTTTTTGGGGGGAATACATCTTTTTAGTCTCATAGTAATTGGATCCCTTATGAAATTTGTTGTTATGTCCTGTAATCACCTAGGGCTATTGGATTTGGTATAGTTTCTTTACCAATGTCTTATATAACTTTTCATACTAGTTATTGATATATATTTTTTGTCCCTTATAGAAGATAGTCTCTCACCATCCTTTCCCTTTCCTTCTCTTGAATATTTACATTTCACAGTTGTGCATTGTTTTTTTTTACATGACATCACCTTTATGCTTATTTATCTATCATTCAAGCTAAAAGAACCCCTTTAAATCCAAATCCTCCTAATCATCACTAGATTCAAAGTGATCAATGTTATCCAAGATCCTATTACATGGTTTCAAAAAAAATTCCTCTTTCTTCTTGTTGGCCTTATAATTTTTTATATCTTTGTTCAATTCCTTAGCTTCTACCTCCTATGAACTTTGAATTTGCACAATTATTATGTCTTTCTCATGTCCATGACATAAAAATATCTTCAAAAAATTTAGAGTTGTCTACACTATGGGATTATTATATTCAACTATAAAATTTTAGATCAAGTCATGATAAAATTGTGGCTACTTCTTGGTTTCATGCATGCACTCTTGGTGCATAAGCCATGCTCATGGCAAAGGTGTCAAAGTATGGTGAAATACATGTAGCCAATGTATTGGTTCCATACCCTATGAAGACCATATATTAATTCACATACGAATGTGTAATTAATGTTACTAATGAACATGATCAAATATCACAAGTGTAACTTGAAACCTAGCTTGCCTTAGTTTGTATGTGTCTTCTTAGTGTATTTTTTTGGAATGATGAATTGTCTACCATGTCATAGTAACACCTTTAAGGGCAGTTTAGTGTGTTGACCAAAGATATACATTAGGAATATGTTTCTCCAACATATATATGAATTATAATATATATTCTATGGTGAAGTATTGAGGAAATTATCATTTAGTATAAAAAAACATTCTTGTTGGTCTTACCTCATGATCTTTTCATACCCCGCCCAATGTGTGTGTGTGTGTCTAAATAACCACTCATATAAGATAAAACTTCCCATGGTATATTAACCTCATGATTAGGTTGTATATAGTTCAAATTTTTTGGGATTACTTAGTACAATAGATCTACTTCTGATTTGGTTAGATATCACATTGATGGATACTTGCACTCCTTGATTTGAAACTACAGAACTTACTCCATGGTTTTGATAGGTTCGTATGTGAACTTATATGTATATTTTAATTATGGATCTTGTTGAATCTATTTTTTGAAGTTATTAAACCCTCTAGTTTGTATATCCTATTATTTTGGTTATGCACCAACCTTTAACCATTATTATCTCCATAAGCATATAATTAAATAGGCTCCTTGGGAATGATGTATGGTTTTCTCTCATCTTTTTTCAATGGTATAATTATAATAATATCTCCTTGGTGTACTTATAATTGACTAGTTATTATATTTATGGTCATCTAACCATCATATGCCCATTTTTTTCTAATAAGCATGGGTTAGTATGTTTCATTAGTTTCATGTAACCAACTTCAAAGTCACCTTGCAGACTGAGATCAGTAATTTTGATTTCTACATATTATAATCTCCCAATAAGGTCTTCCCTTCCATAATCTATCATACTGAGTGTATTTGGGTTGTAACTTAGTGTAGTTTGTCTAATAGCCTCCCATGCAGACCAAGGAATTATATTCACCATGCTTCCAAAATCAAAGATAGCATCTAGAACTTCATGCCCCAAAAAATTTAATATCCATTTGCGAATCAATATCCCATGGATTCTTAGTTTTCACATACCATACAACCCTTTCAATTCATTCCTAACCCCTTTTTGTGCAGTCTAATAGGCTATGCAACAAGTTGGTGATGTTTTATGATATGTCCTCATTGAGTATATTTTTTACTAATTTTATAAGGTCTATCAAGGTTATAACTAATTTGTCCTCCCCTATTATTTGACAAAAAATCACATATATTGACACCTCTATGACTACAGCATCTCCTTTAAAAGCATTTTGGTTTTGAATCTTATATAATAATTGAACTATTTTAAACATCTGGGTACTTATCCTCATAAGATCTGGTTAGTTATCCTTCTAAAAATTAATGATTAGGGGATCTTGTGGCATATAGAAAGGTG
Organism: Torreya grandis; assembly: GCA_037957365.1. Classification (NCBI taxonomy): domain Eukaryota; kingdom Viridiplantae; phylum Streptophyta; class Pinopsida; order Cupressales; family Taxaceae; genus Torreya; species Torreya grandis. Next base: position 4,991,549 of record JARHVA010000561.1, on the reverse strand, counting down.
ACAACCCTTGATTCATGTATTGGTTTCATGTAATAGCTTGTATATATGAAGGGTCTTTGGGTGGCACATTTACCATATTCATTTTACACAATGGATTTTACTTTCTTTGCTTATGTAAGACTAGGCAATCTTTTATTTGGTATTGCCTTAAGATTATTAAATAAACACAATAAATTTGTCATTGTGGGTTGTAGGGAAAATTTTGTGCAAAGTGATTATATTCCTCATATAGATAAAAAATAAGAGGTGGTATTTTTTTGTATTATTCACTATTTTAACTCTCTCCCTGGTAACCTCCTCAATATCCATATCAATATCCTCCCTGTTGTCTTCCTTGTATTTATGGATAACACCAATATTATTGTTGTTATGGTTTTTGGCCATCATATCCCCCACACCATCTCTAAGGAGAAGGTTTAGCCCATCCATTATGCTATGATGAAGACAAAAAATTCCAAGTTTACTGATACTCAGGGGATGTAGGTCTCCATCCACCTTGTTATTGTGGTGATTGTAATGTCCATCTTATGAGACCCTATGGTCGATATTGAGGAGGTTGTGTAACAAGTAACGATAGAGATTAAAGCATCCATATATAAATACCTTGCATAGCTAAATCCATCTCCACATCTAGACTACCTTATGACATATTTTCCCTCATAAGATCTAGGTACTTATCCTTCTAAGCATTTATAATTAGGGGATCTTGTGGCATATCCAAGGTGGAAACCTTTGCTCCATATATTGGTTTCATGTGGTAGCTTATATATATTTAGGGCCTTTGGGTGGCACATTTACCATATTCATGTTATGCAATGGATTTTACTTTCTTTACTTCTCTAGGATAGGGAAATATTTTATTTGGTGATACCTTAAGATTCTCAAATAAGCACAATAAATTTGTCATTATGGGTTGTAAGGAAAATCTTGTGTAAAGTGATTATATTCCCTATACAAATAGAAAATAAAAGGTGGTATTTTTTATATTTTTCATATTTTTAACTCTCTCTCTGGTATCCTCCTCGATATCCTTAACAATATTCATATCAATATCCTACTCGATGTCTTCCTTGTCTTTATGGAGAACCCCAATATTTGTGTTGTTGTGGTTATTATCAATCATATCCCCCACACCATCTATAAGGATAAGGTGGATCCCATTCATTATATTATGATGAAGACATAAAATTCTAAGGTTATTAATACTTAAGGGATGTAGGTCTCCATCCATCCTGGTATTTTGGTGACTATAATGTCCATCATATGAGACCCTATGGCTAATATTAAGGAGGTTGTGTAACAAGGTACTATAGAGATTGAGGCATCCATCTATAAATACCTTGTATATCTAAAACCATCTCCACATCTAGACTTGAAACTCCATATTTCATAGCTAGAACTTGCTATGCAGATACTGTGAAGACATTTTTCATGTTGTCATATTTGAGGTATTGAAATGATCTCTAATTCTTCTCATTATGATCATGAGAATTGAAAAAATTACAATAAATTTTTTTTGATTACTTTATATATTGCTTTAGGAGATGATAAATTTTTTTGGAGTTCCTCATGATGTGACATTTCTCATAGAACTCCATCGTCTTAACTTTTAGACAATAATTCTTATGATAATTTATACACTATGTGCACCATAGACACAATTTGGGACTATTTCTCTCATGTTATTCATCCATTTTACATATTTCAACATCTATCATAGCATTTTTCCTTGTAGTAAGTTTTTTAATCTCTCCATAGTATTTAATCTATTTAACTCAAATCATAACCAATCAAGCCTCAACAATATTTTGGAGCTATGTTTGTGTGATATCAAACTAGATCCTAGGTCATAAACCTTCTCTGAACCATGATTTTTTGTCTTAAAACTAAAAAAGTCACATGTTTTATAACATCTAAAAAACTATGGTCATAATCCCAAACTGATTCTCCACTTTTTTAGTGAAAATCCTTCAGGTATTGAATGGTTTGACTCACTTTTTTGAATTTCAAATTCACCATAAAAGTGGAAAATTAGTCTGGGATTATGACCATAGGTTTTTAGATGTTATAAACTAGGTAACTTTCTAGTTTGAAGACACAAAAAAAATGTTTCATAGAAGGTTTATGACCTAGGTATTGAATGGTTTGACTCATATTTTTACATTTTAAATTCCCCAATCATTTATTCTTGATATATTATAGATTTTTTGTGGTATGATTAGTTTTATGTATGAATTATAGAGTTATAAATAGCAAGGATCCTATGAGGTCACACTTCTTTGCATCATTAGTGATAACATATTTAGCCAACTATTTCATTTCATAGATCAGCAAATATTATTTGGGATCAGTATAACCATCACAAGGTGTTAGAGTTACATTTTTTTGGGATTGAGAACCATGTTTCCTATGATTGCTCTTGAATCAATTGGATTCTTTAGATTCCACTTTAATAGTGTCTTAGGTTTCACTATAACTATCTTTGAAGTACCAATATTTTGTTCTTTACCACTTTATAAGTCTCTGCACTCAACTTTCGAAATTCTCTATAGAATTATCAAACTAGTTATCACCCCTCATAATTTATTCAGATGTAAATCTATAATTAAAGTAGGCATATGGGATGCATCCCCTTGGAATGAATGATCCATATTTGAAGTAATTTCCTCATTTGAACTTGAACTTGACTTTACTCTATGAATTATCATCACATCTTCAAATATTTTCCTTCCTCTTCTCCAAATAATATACTTCCCTATAACTGCTTCTTATACTATATTCTTTCTGCTCTATTGTGTTCTTTGTAACCTCTCCTTATTTTCTTTTTTCATTCTATCTAAATTGATTTCCCAATATATAACAATTTCTTTGCTCTCTTTGGCACCCTCAATTTCCTCTCCTTAGAAATCCCTAACTCTTCTTATAGGTCCATCTCCTTTTGCATTCTTCTAACTCTCTATTCTACTCCTATTCATAGTTACACTAGGATCATTTTACTTATTTCATTGCTTATGTTGTTTCAAATCACTCTCAAGTCCCATAATTATCTTATCTTTTTGTTTATGTATTCCATATTTTAGTTTCATATTCAAATTACTTTTATCAATTCCTCATTTTTCACTCCCTTTAGTCAACATCCCTATTGTGCCCTAGAAGACTAATCTATGTCGATCAAGATTGGCACCATGGCCTTCTCCATAACCAACATATTCAAAATTATTGGTTTCAATACAAAAATTACCTCTTATACCTCTTACAAATAAATCATGTGTAGCTTCAACACAACATATCCATATACTACAAAGTCAGTAATATATCCATCAATAGTGGTTTTTATTCAATGGTCTATCACATGCATCCATTTAGTATCTAGGTTTCACATTATTTCTATATTTACTTCAGTCCAAACAAATTACTTTGTTTCTCTTGGTTAGAAGCAATGTTATTCAATTCTTGACAACTAAGTACCTAACGTTTCATGCAAATCACACCAAAAAAAATCATATATTTCAACATGAATGTGCTTAGTTATGATTTAAATTGAAGTGATACCAATTCATTTGGATTCTTCTATGAAATTTTAAATTATTTCATCCAAATATATTTTTTCCCATGTAACCATTCTATCATGTTTTGAACATTCCATTATCACTGCACCATTGTTGGTAAAGGTTCCAAAAAAATCCCATGAGAACATGCTAAGGTTTGTGTGTGTAAATTGAATTACAAGTTAGAACATAGATGGGGATATCACAAATCCATTTATTCATTTTATTTATTTTTACAAAGTATTCATCTTAAACATAATTTATTATAATAGAACAAACTTCGTATTGTTTAGAAATCACATAGATTTAAATAGAAAAGAGAACAAAATACACAGATAACCATAAACATATTTTTTTTGAATTATTCATCAATTAATATCTATTATCTCAATATTCAAAACTCTTTTAATTTACAACTTTCCCCTATTCTATATATCCTACAAAATCTTTGTCACTTCACTCCTTATCCTTTCATTTCACTTGAAGGAGTCTTTTTATATTTTGTATACTTTTGATATACAACATGTGTCAAATACATCAAAAATGATATATAATATACAAAATAATACATATCACACACTTGTCATTCATACATACTCTCTAAGTTTTCACTCCTATATCTACTACCAACATTTACTATCCATAGAAGTAAATTAATTATAGATTCAGACTTTCTTTTGGTTTTCTAGTGTTTATGTATGCAAGCTCATTGGAATTATTTATGTATGTGAATGTGTGCTATGAAAACTGAAAATAAAATGTTGTTGGTTGGTTGTACATAATTTTAATATTTTATAGTCTATCCTAGATCTAATGTAAATACTATTATTCTTCAAGAGTTGTAATGTGTGAGTGTAACTAAGATGATAAAACTACTTTTCCAATGCAAGAAGAGAGAGAAGAAATAGATATTTTTTGGAATTTTTATGAATAAAAATTTTTAAATGCAAACTATCATAACAAATAAGATATATAATCTGATTAACTAAATACAAAATAAAATGAATCCTTCAACTTGACCAAAGATGAGATCAAAGAAAAGTAGTTTATGAAAATGTTGAACCATTAGGTAGCTAGCTCCTTGATATGTTGCTCAATGGTGACCTTGGAACTCTCCAAAAAGAGGAAATGAAAAGAAAATAGAAACACAAACATAATATAGAGGAAGCAAAAAATTGAACTATGGTTGGGTGATCATGAATAACAAAGTGTTGGTTAAAAAATTAAGAACTCCCTTCTCCAACTTGTGCAAATTACCATAAGATTACTACAAATTAAGGATAATTTATTCAAAGAAATAAAATGTTGATTGAGACTCTATGAAAACTTGTAAGCTCAAATATATAACATAATTTTTGAATATAATATTTAAATAAAAGTGAAATACTTGTAGGAAAAAATAATAATTTGTGACTTGTAGTTAACTGAATCTTGACTGGGAGCTTGATTGAGTTAATTTAGAGGTGGCTGAGATTGAAAAGATCAAAACTAAATGTATATTGGTAATTAGGAAGGATAAATTAATATAAAATAATCAAAATGAAACTAAAATCATGAAAAACATGTGAAAATTCAATTCTCAGTAATTAGTTTCTAAAAACATTTCAATAGTGATGGAATTGTTGTTATATGCAGGAGATGGTTCTAAAATTATTATGATGGTTTAATAAATAACCATAATGTTTTTAAAAAATACTAGGGTGGTTTTTAGAACTACCAGAGTAGTTACATAATTGTTGTGGTAGTTGCATACACTATCATGGTGGTTTCACCAACATTCAAAAGATTTTAAAATTGAAGGGAAGAAAAATCAAAAATGAAAATTTGATGTTTGCAAAGCCCATAAAAGAGGGAAAATACTAGAAAGAGTAAAATTACTAGGTCTAAGCATGTTTTAGCAAAGATCATTACATCATCATCATCATATTTTTTTAAAATATTACACCATAAAAATTTTGGGTGTGTACATACTTTCCACTTGGGGATAGGCCTTGTCATGAGTTGGTGAGGGTGTTTTCTCGAGTAATGGCATGTTGAAAGGTTAAAAGAGGGGTCAATAAACTTACCTCACTTACCTATGTGGGGAAATGATTCCAACCAAGACACCCTTATGACCTACATGCAATAAATAAGAATCAAGTGTAGTTTTATGAAAAAATAGGAAATATAGTAATTAATAAAAACATAGATAAATGTTACTTTTCATGTATGCATGGGTGAGAATACTACCCGAACCGTCCTTTTGGGGAGACTGAGCTTAGTAACCATTGATGTCAACCTATAAGAATAAAACATAAAAATGATATACTTTTCGATAAAATTATGGAAATTAAATGTTAATTTTTTTATTGTTTAGCCTATCTAAGGTTAGTTTAGGAAAAAAAAGTAATAGATACATCATAATACATGATAAAATGTAGTTTCAAAATAAAATTGCAAAAAATAGAATGTCTTTTAAATGTAACATCTAGTAAAATGAAATATATATTTGAAAACTTTCAAAAAATAGAAATCATTTGTGCATTTGAGAACTTGAGTAGGATCCATATGATAAAATCATGCAAGAGAGAAGCTAAATCAAAAAGGATGATTAGATAATGATGGGTGTACCAATTATATTTGGTGTCATGCCGCCATAGGTGAGTTATAATTATTTTTCTTTTGTATCTCTAGCTATGAATTATTGATGAAAAATATGTTTAGATCTATTGATTTTAAATTTATTACATGGGTGGGTTTGTGGTAGACCTTAGAGTATAAAAATTTTAATTTTTTGTTGATGAATTTTGGGTGTTTTAGAGGGTTTTAGGTTAGGTGTAGTCAATTGTAGAATCACTGATGTTATGGGGAAACCACTGGTCTTTCAAAACCAATGGTTATGCCTTTGACACCAGTGGTTACATAACCACATAAACGGTTGTGCATCCATCAATTACCTGTGGTGGTTGTGTAATTTCCAATTTGTAAAGATGGGTAGTTGTGAAAACTACTATGGTGGTTTTATAATTACCATGTGTTAGGTGTTTATTTCACCATAGGGTATTCTAAAGGTTTATGGTAAAATTTAGAGGCTAAAGTAATAATTTAAGTCATTCTTCATTATTTTTTTAGGGCATTTACATCTACTGGATCAATGTCAAGGAGGAAGAGTAGTTTTGTGAGTTTTAGGACTTTTGATAGATGATGAGTTGGACACTTTGGATAGAGTGAGGATTCTCAACTCTATGTGAGCAGGGATTGTTTCCCTAGTGAAAAAGTTTCTTTGTAACATGTTCACATATTAGGATGATGACCAAAATAATTTTTGGTCTTCACATGTCTTGAGAGAGTGTATTTTCACTCTCACTAATGTATATAGGATATTACAACTACCAGTTATGGTTAGGGTGGTGACATTGATAAAGGCCACCAATAAAAATGACACCTCAAGTTAGGCTGAGTTATTTGGGGACATGGGTACACCTGATGTGGGAGTTAAGCAGGGGTTGAGACTAGTGTGGGTTAAGTGGGCAATGATCCTAAATCTCTGTAAAATGATCATAGGAATCCTTACCTCTTGGTTAGTGGGAGACAAAGGGAGCTATCTCTTTATATATAGTTAGGATCCCATATTTTGGAGCATAGAGAAGATCTAGTGATTTGCCTAGGCTTAAGATGTATTATCTTATAATTATAGGGACTTCTATAGGATTTCTTAGTTAAAAACTTTGTTGATCAACCACCCAATCCTTATCATGTGCTAAGTATACAAGAACATGATACCCTACTAGTAAGGGGTGGTGATTGAATCTACAGGGGCCATTAGGACCTCCAAGTGGACATGCATGTCCACCCTTTATGGATGTACAATATGATATGGGTAATTTGACAATGGTAGATCTAGTGGTTATGCCATATAAGGGGATGGTCAGGTAGTGAGAATATGAGTGGTCACTCTTTCAACCTACCAAAGTGTGAGATAGGTATCAGATAGATGATTATAGGTAGAGGTTTACCCTAGTGATAGGGTGCCTCAATAAAATGGGATATAGTATGTAGTTTATCTATATGTTCCCTATGTAGTTTACAATGGGAATGATAAATCAAATATGCACAACTTTGGATATTGGGGTGGTCGGATCTAATATTAGAAACTCTTATCACTACAGTGCCTAGGAAGATGAGGAGTACAAGCTATACAATAGCCTATAGTATGAGGAGTTGGTGTTTCATAGGTTTTATCACCACCAAGTGGCTATCAATACCCAAATCATCTATCATAACAACCACCACAATCACCACCATAGCCACCACCATAGATCGACCCTCAACAAAAATATGAGGTAGTGGTTGGAGGAGGAGGTGACCAAGGAGCCAAAGGAGGTGTACATGCCCCTATTGGAGAGGATCTTGTGATAGGAGAGGAAGAGGCTAAGATGATCTTAGATGAATACTTGAATCCTAATTAGCAAGAGGGGGACCCAGGTAAGACAATGTGTTAATTTGTTTTTTTTCCATTATAAAATTAATTTCCAATTTTTTCAGTTTGGTCTATTTTATATGACTAGATATCTAATGTATACTTATGTATGTGTGTGCAAATTCAACCACAAAGTGGACATGCATGATAAATTATACTCTTATGAACTTTATTCACATGAGTATCAACATTATAAAATCTCAATTCTTGACCAATGTGGGTCTTCCTATGGGTGTGAGCTGGCACACTGACATCTTTTCCCTTGATTACCATGGAGCACAAGAGTTTATTATACAAGGGGTAGATAATGTCAATATACTAGTGAGATTTATGAAACTATATTCTTAGGTGAAGTCTCTTACTAAAATCATTAGGATGAGAGGTAGTCAAGCTTTTACTAACTGAAATACAATGGGAGGGATAAATTCTCAGGCTAGAAAGAGCCATAGATGACATAGGAGTGGGAGTTAAATCCCCAATCATTCTATGTCAAGGAATTCTCATAGGAGGAAGAATATGAGTTCTAGGTATACTTTATGTGTTTAAGAGTAAACAATTTGTATATTAGTCCCTTGTTAGTTCAAATGAGAAAACATCAAGCATAACAATACACTATGACTAAACACTCTTACCTAAGAACTAGGGAGAGCATAACACAATAAGCAAGATCACAAAATAGAGATGAATAAAATGCAAATTTATTACCTCCTTTATCGAATTTGATGCTTAATTGTTGGCATAAGGATTTTCATGCTTGGCCTATGATGATTTTAGTCTTCTAGCAATGCTCTTCCATGGTGGTAACATCTCTCCAATAGTCACTTGTGGCTTAGTGTGAAGCTTGGCATAAATTAGGCATTATAACACTACTCTCAAAGGCTTTAAGAAGGTATTCCATCATAATAACCTTTCACACAAAATCTTGTTGGTATATGGTATGGTAACTTGTATTTATATCTCTAAAAAGTAACACTAACCATAGGGAGGTTAGGTTAAATTCTAACTTGGGTTGAGTCTAAATTAACCTAGGTTGATTTAGTCTAACCCTAGGTGGGGTTAAAACACTCATGAAATCTTGACACCTTAGTTTTATATATTTTTGAGGTATGACAACTCACTTTCGATATTTTTGAGTTAATAGATAATAAATCACTTGATTAGCTTATTTGATCTTTGACTTCATATTTGTCTAAAAATTCCTTTTTTGGTAAATGAAATTCACTAATTTGATTTGGAATTTTTGTTTAGGAAAGTTAATTAAGATTTCTACTATAATTAATATTGCTTGGTGTTTTTTGTATTTTTTAAAATGTTATAAATGTTATTAATTAATAGCTTGACAAGCCAAAAGTGTCAAATTACTAGGTCGTAATTTGACTAGGGCTAAAATTGAACTAGGTTAGTGGTGTATATAGGGTAATATGCCAAATAAGATAGCCTCATCACATTTTTGGGAAATTAAATCCCTTGTACAAACAAAATTGGTCAATTTTGTTTATTTATAGAATTAAAGTGTCATTTTCTATAAAATGGATTGAATCCCAGTTTAGGAATGAAAGTGGTACGTCTAGGGTAATATGCCAAATAAGATACCCTTATCACATTTTTTCATAATTAAATCCATTTTACAAATAAAATTGGTCAATTAAAGTGATTTATAGACTTAAAATGTGTCATTTTCTATAAAATGGATTGAATCCCAGTTTAGGCATGAAAGTGGCCAAAACTAAGTATCTAGACTAGGCATTTAGCCTCTAGAGGAGCTCACCACCCGAGGTGATTTAGGACTATGTTATGCACATATTTTTAGGATTTTTATGGATTATGAGACACACTTGCCTTATACTAATGAGATTTTAATAATACATTGATGTATAAAAACTTTGATATATATATATATATATATATAAAGAGAGAGAGAGAGAGAGAGAGAGAATGTTTTGCTCATTTTGGTGTGATCATGCTCAAGCATCTTATACTATCTTAAAATGTTGTGTATGTTTTTTAGTTTATGCACTTTAGATGGATATAAATTTGATGAATTATATGTATATATATGATTTTTATAATGATATATCTATGCTTATAATTTGAAAGGCAATAACATAAGTTATGCAAATGTAATGTGATTGATTGTTATAAAACTACAAATGCACTAACAACTATTTTATAGGTAAATGATTGAGTTAGTCCATTTACAAGATGAATGACTTCCAATTTACAATAATGGAAATACATGATAGATGGAATATATGAAATAATGAAAGCAAAAATCTATGCATCAAAATTTCATAAGAAACAGAGGTTGACCTAACCCTTATAGTCAAAATGAAATATTTTAGTTTTTTTAGCTAAGAAAACATTAGTTTTGTTAGCATTGTCTAGAATTAGATCAACAGATGGCCAATAATGATATAATTTTTAATTGGATGAGATTATTATTTTGGCATAGACATCTGAGCAAACTTTCTTTAGGGATTTTATTTTTTCTTGGATAATTTTTAATATATTTTTCTCTTACTTTGCTTTTGTGATCCCTACACTTAGTCTCATGTGACTAATAAAACACATGGGATCATCATCAAAGGTTATATGTATGAAATTAAATTAATTTCCACCCAATGCTAACCCTACACAATTATTAATATGCAAGGTTTCAACACCAAGGATTATCAAAGGGCAATATATGTGTGTTAAATTATGACTTGCATAAGCTTAAGCTTGTATAGTGTCTCTCTTCCTATTTTTTTTATTTGGGGGGTGGGAGGGGTTCTTATCCCCAAATATTGTCATTGTGTAACTTAGTAATATGCAAGGGTTCATCACTAAGGACCAAGATAGACAGATACATTTACTTGGTTTAGAACATGCTAGTGTGTTTGCTTAAGGGGAACAGTAAAAAGGGGTTTCTTTCATGGGAAAGATTCTAGACTAGAGTTTATAAACTTACAATAAAGTGTATGGGAATCAACTAAACAATGCTTGTAATAACTAAGATAAAACTACTATGTTATATCAATTTTGATAATTTTTTTAAAATGGATTAGGGTGATATGAAAATGTAAAATGAGATGATATGTTACATTTACAAACTTTTGTCACACAAAATTGTAGCTAAACAATCACCAAATAAAATAACTGAAATGTAAAACAATATAACAAACATAATTTTTATAACACAAAAAGGTAAATTTAAAATATAAGATCTATATGAATAAATTATTTATATGTAAGGAGTTCACAGATTAACCAAACTTCTTACCCTCTAACCTCCTTTATTCTTATATATTATATTTTCAAGCCTCAATACAAGGTATCCTATTTTAATTAGGAATTCATGGACATTTTTATTATATTATAGACACAAATCTATGTAAGCATTGTAATTTTTTGTGGCTGTAAGCTAGTGTTCATCTAGGGTTTCTAACTCAGTTAGGTGTTTGCTTTTGTACACTTCATTATCAAGGAGATCCTAAAGATATATTCGAAAGCTAAGAATTTATACCTCAAGAAGTAGAATTGATTAAAATCTAAATACAATGGAATATGGGGTTACTCCTATGGGTGTAATAATACTCCTCTTATAATCTCATACTACGGGATAAAGATGAAGGTGTCGATATCTTTTGTTATCATTGATGGTTTTTACCAAGATTGAATTCAATTTATTGTTTATGGTCTTAGATTTACCATTGGTTTATGGGTAGTTATAGGTTTAGGATTACCCAAGTCATTATCATAACTAATGGGTCTCCCTTCAAAAACCCTAAGGTGCATGATTTGGTTTAAGATTAATTTGGCGAACACATATCTAATAGTAGGTTGTAAAATACATCAGTTACACCTACTTGTTAAAGTATCTAGTGGATGTAATAATGAAGTGATGGACATATGAATATGTGAGAGAAATCTTGCCAACTAAATCCATCCCCTAAGTATAGAAGGCCATGGGGTGATAATGGGCTTAAGTGCCTTGGAAAGAATATAAATCTCATGGGAGAAGTTAAGACACTTCACATATTTATTTAAATATATTATGGAATCATTCTCAAGAGGAGGTTATAAATATCCCACCCTATTTATTTTTTGAGTAGTTATTTGTCCATTGAAGTGTCCACCATAGATGTGGCTATGATAGTGAAAAAAGACTCTCTAAATCCTCTTGATCAACACATCTATAAAGCATGTTGTCTAAATTTTTTGATATATAACCTCATCAAGGATGACATACCTAACCACAATGATGTGAATGTTTTACATCTATTGTGAATTGTCACCATTTGGATAGCTACAATTGACTAAGTAGTTTATAATGTTAGCATACCATGGGGAATAAATGGTTGTGGATTTATCTATGTAACATATTACTTCATTATATAAATTTTTATCAATAAGATCATTAACTTTTAAATGGGACTCTCCAACCAATCAAAAATGACTTGTCCATTGATAGAATTTTGGTTGATGTATGTTAGTATAAATTTTCTCAAAAGCATAATAAAATGATTAACATTTTATGAGAGGGATGGTTAGGTCAAAAAAATTCATAAGGAATGATATCTCACTATGATTCTCATTTATTTATTGATCATATAATGCCTAAATCATTTAGTTTCAAAGACAATAGCCAAACACTTCTTTTCTACCTTTTTATAATGAGTTTCATAATCAATGAAGGTGTGGCTAGTAAAATATATGGTTTGTTTCCTACCATTTTCATATTCTAAGGGCAATATAAAGGTGATGGAAACCTTGGTTTCCCTTAGATAAAGTATGAGGGGTTTGTTAAATTTAGGTTCCATAAGTGTTGGTAAGGCCATGACGATGTGTTCTACCACCTTGAATGCATTTGGGAAATCCTTTGTCCAAGTCAAGCCGATGTCCTTTTTGAGAAAGTGGTTAATTAGATGAACCACATAGGTAAGGTTTGGTATAAATTCATGAATCACTCCAAACTTCCTAGGAATGACATAATTATTGATTCATCATTTTTTGGGTCATATTTAAGATCATGCAAATTTTAGCAGGTTCAATTTTAATTCCATGCTTGGATATGATGAAACTTAGGATTTTTTGAATTGTAAATTTGAACACACATTTCATACTACATGAGGATAGTAGTAAGACCTCAAAGTGATTGATTCTCTTATTTGTATAAGATCATCAACATAAACCTATATTATCTTATGAATAATTTCATGAAATATATGGGTCATATCCTTCTAATATATTGCCCAAAAATGTTAAGTCAAAAGGCATAACTACATAACAAAATTTTCCCAATGGTGTAGTCTAAGAGGTTTTGCTTTGATCTTCATTATCAATCCAAATATGGTTGTATCCATAGAAACCATCCATAAGGGATATAAATTCATAAATTGTTGTAGTGTTTATGATTACATAGATGGAGGGTAGAGGTAAATCATCCTTTAGACATCTCTTTTTGATATCATGAAAGTATATGCATATCCTAATTTTTATGTTCTTCTTAAGAATGGGGAAAATAATGGACATTCACTTGGCATAGCCCATGGGTTTTATGAACCCTAATTTTAACATATTGAAAACTTATTATTTAACCATCAATGAAACATTAGGTTTGATTGGCCTAAGCTTTTATTTTATGGGTATTATGTCATGCATGGTGATTAAATTATGCATGAATACTTCAAGGTGGATCCCTATCATTTCCACATAAGAAAATTCAAAGGCCTTAGAGAACATAGTGATAAATTTATTATGGTCTTCCACTTCCTGAGGGGAGAGTGAAGACCCAAGTTTGAGGATTCTAGGATGCTCCTTAGTACCTATGTTAATGTCTATGATATCCTCGATTAAAAAAGTGTTCCAGTCCTCAAATTATTTTAGGGTAGGAGAAATATTAGGATCTTTGTAATCTACCTCAAAATTTCCATGTTCCTCATCCGAAAATTATTTTCCTAAATCTTAAAATATGAATCATAATATTTGATATGAGGGAAGATGAGGAGTAACATGTGATGGCAAAGCCCATTTTATGTTTCAAGGAGGGGAGATGATCATAAGCTCTCAATAACTCTAAGATTACCTCATCTTTTTTTGTAAAGTCAAAAATAGTAGTACTAATGTCATATTTGATATGAGAAAGGGTTTGATCATTTGGTGTCTTTTAAATAAGCGGTTCAAAACTTATAGAAACTATGGAGTCAGAGTTGAATATCATTGTGAGAGGGTAAAATCAAGAAGAGGAGGTAGCCATAGAATCAGAAAATTGGTTAATTTATCTAGAAATGGCCTAAATGGAAATGAAATTAAATTATATGACTATCTCACATATGATGTTCTTTATAGAGTTGAAGATATTCATATTTGGTCTGATAGACCTCTAAAACTTGTTTGGTCACTATAGATTATATTTTATGATTATGTAGCACCTCAGTCTTATGCACTTTTCAAACTCATGATCCTACTTATTCCTCTTAGTTATACACATGCCTTACTTTTGCAAGCCTCATATATACTCTATCTTGTCCCGCTTGGCCTATTCTTAGTCTGAATAGAATTATATTAATGACACAGACATCCCATCTTACCTAGAATGCTTAAATGTACTTATATTAAACCTCTATAAAAATTGAGCTTGTGCCTACTCTCTCTCCTTAAACATTAACACCTGGGATAGATAATAGCATCAATGTTACCATCTTGACCTGATGCAAGTGTCTAGTTCCCTAAAGTCATGCAATTTGTAAATGAAATTCATTATAATGGTTGGCCTAACTAATTTAATGTGAGTTATATCCCAATAGGATTGGTATAAATACAATATCAACCTTCATTCATTCCTCACCTAGCAATCTAGACTAAAAGAGCACTCAAATTACCAAAATCTTTTCTATTCTACCCTATTTTGATATCAGCCAAAGGAAAAACCTAGCTACAAGTTTGAAGTACTAAAAGAGTAGTCATAAGGTCATATTTTCCAAATTATAAGTTAGGTCATTGTTGTACTTGATTTTTACACAAATTGCATGATTCACACACAAGCCAACACATAAGGGAAAACTACATGAGTATAACTCCATCTTCTAAAAGATTGGCTATGTAGGTAGTGCCCTTTAATAGTTGGGTCATTATGGCTTAGATCAACACCATGTGCCTACTAACCCATTTTCTCCAAGGTCATATTAAAGATATAAATCTAGGGTTTTGCCATTTCACTAGGAATGATAATCCATGACCCATATTTGAATGCACCAGAGTGAAGGTGAATCCAAACCCAAAAGTATCTAGGTGGTCACATCTTATTTGAGTAGATATTATATATATGACACTAGCATAGAACTTAGACACTAATGTTGATGCAACTATCCCAGACTGATGTAAGTGTCCAAAGAGCCAGAGTAACTAGATCTATAATTTGATAACTAATTTAGAACTATATTCATGCTTGCTTCCTACTTGTACCAGATCCATCACTATATTAGCATCATAAATAGATAATTACTTTATTTTATGTCATATATATATATATATATATATATATATATATATATATAGACATAAAATTACTTTATTTTATGTCATATAATATATATATATATATATATATATTGTAGCATAGTTGTATTTTCCATTAATAGCCTATCTTGGCATAATAAATTTAGCATAAGATACATTTGAGTTTATAAAATTAATTGGACTATTGTAGATCTCATATTCACCCTTGTGCCTTATCATTTCTATATTCTTAACCCTTTAACCCAAGTAGGATAGTATCTTATCCAAAATAGGGTTAAACATTTGGCGAACTCAGTCTTTAAACATCAAACCCTAGGCCACTTAGGGTTCTTTTTATTTATTTTTATGTCACTGATCCTTGATTGATAAATCTTACAATCATGTTTTCCATGGATGCATATGTCAATTGTTTCATGGTCCAATACCTTATAGTTTTTAACATTTACTACATTACTTATCTTATCAAAATTGTTAAGTAAATGCATGCACATAATGATAGAGTGTTAAAATGGAAACAACATTTGATATCTCTCCATAGGTCCTACAATGCCATAGAGTTGGTATCTAGTGCCAATGTGCATACTTTCAACCATTTGTTCTACCCAAGCCTTATTCAAGTGATAGTTACCATCCTGCACCCATTATTCACCCATAACTTATATTGTATTTTTTGGCCCATGTTATTATTACTCAAATAGGTAAGGTTTCTCAACCTACATTTCCATATATTAATATACAAAAGGTGCCTCCTAAGCCTAAAATGGTGATAAAATCTAAGGGATATGACCTTGTTGACCAATTAAGTGATACACATGCTAAATTTTCAATACTTTAGCTCCTAAAATAATCTAATGTTTACAAGGACCTCTTATATGAGACATTACGTGAAACTCAAGTTCCATATGATATTGAGCATGCTTATTTTGTAGATATCATGAAATATATCAAAAATAATGCCAAACTTACTACCTTGATCCAACTAAATTACCATCCAAAGATATTATTGATCACGAGTTACCTATGTTCATACAAGTGACAATGCAAAATAAAGGCATCAAAAAGGTGTTCATTGATAATGGATTAGGCCTAAACATTTTTAGTATCAATTTTTAACTACCATGAGAATTAGTACCAATCTGATTCAAAAGTCGATTATGCATATCCATGGGTTTGATAATTTATATAGTTGTCCACTTGGTAAAATTACATTAGATGTGACATTAGGACCAAAAATTATTTCAGCTAATTTTTAGGTAATGGCTCAATCATTGTGTTGGGTAGACCTTAGATACATTCAATGGAAATTGTCCCATCTACACTTCATAGATTTGTAGAATTCATACATGATGGGAATTTATTAACAATGTCCATTGATGATGAATCTTTCAAATTTTACAAAATGATACAATCTGAAATCAAAGGCATTCCTATAGTAGTAGCACCTAAACAATGCATTCCTATTAAGCACATACACATTTATGAAATAGGCAAGTCAAGTACAATATCTCCTCCATCTCCAAATTCAAATTAGGTACCACATATTGAGATGGGCACAAATGCGCATAAATAACAAGAACCATTACCAAATGAGCCATTAAAACCATAAGAACCTACTTCATTTGAAATTCCTTTATTAGTTAATACTAAGTAGAATGATGGGCATGTTTCTAATTACTATGATATTGATGATGACATCACTCTTGATATGATGGATGAAAAAATGTGCACACTAAAATTTGATCCACTAGATCACCTTTTGTATAATTTATTTGAACCTACAGGTCTTGGTACATACATTATCAATTTTCTTACAGAAGAAACAACACTTGATCCAGATAATGGGAACACAACCAAGCATATGAGCAAGTAAATGCTTGTTACCCAATTCACCCATTTTGGTTAAAATCATTGAGCCAACCTTATAAAGGTCAAATGCAACTATACCATGTGAACAATGTGGAGTCTTTTCCAAAAGTTTCATAGGATACCAAAAGTCAACATCCTTCCTATATTCTAAATGAGAACTATCTTTCAAAGTGACCAAATCATGAAGAGTTGACTATTACTGCTAATATTAATGGGGTATATTGATACCGTCTCTAGTTTTAAATGAACAAATGGGATATAGCTTGTGTAATTAAATTCTTTGAATAATTGGGACATACTACTGATGAACTCATATAATCTCCATTGATGCCAAAATCCCATAGATATATTCAGTTACCTATTACTTTTGGTACACATGTGGTGATCACATCTATATGGATACTAGACCATGACCCCCATTTGATATTAAAGCTTGGATAAAGTTGGCTAGATGAATAACAAGCCAACTTGTATACTAAAAATATGTGTGTTATCTTTCTTGATATGGGCATAGAGATTTGTATATCACATGATGGATATGATTAATTTACCACACCATTAGATTTAGGGAAGCCATTGGACAAGTATATTGAAGAAAAGACAATCAATCATTATAAATAGAAAAAAAAAATGTTTTTACAAATGGTCACACACCTTTTGATGATGATGACTTCCTCGATTGAAACTCTTAAAACTTCAAAAATACCAAAAAAATCAAAAACATTCAAAAATCCAAAAATATTTTTGGTAACTACATGTTATCTTGGGTCCTTAACATCTATGTTTTAGTTCCATGTTGAGTACTAGCATATAATTTACTCCTACATACAAATACACATATACATGATACATTTATGGGTGTTGGAACTTCCTTCTACTCACATCACCAAGATGTTGGGGGCATCCATATTCTACAATCTTGATACACATAGGTTATATTATTTGATGATCACTCTACAATATCACATTTCAGCTTACATATGTACTTGCACATGCCAATTATCTATGATTATACATTACACAGGGTACTTGATATGTTATGTAATTAAAGTTTTTTTTTATAACACATTCAATCCATAGACCACTATGACATGTTTATGTTGGTTACTTATTATTTTCCTTTACACACTTCCTTGAGTGTTTTTCCTTGCTATTGTCTTACTTTTTCAAGCATTTACATATACTCAGTTGTATATGTCCCCTGTGCTTATGTATGATTTCATTGACATTTGCATATGTCATTATTTATTCTATGGACATTTGAATATGTCATTCCTTACTTTTGTGGATATTTGAATTTTTCATGTACATTCAATTTTATGGCATTTAAACATGCCCCTTTTTTAGGTCTCCTTGGACCAACACTTTTTGACTTGCTTTTAAGTGTTCTTGTGTGTGTGCTTGTTTGCTTGTTAAGATTGTATTATTATTATCTAGAATTTGCCATGATATTTATCATGCATCTTAGGCCTACATGTGATCACATTGGTTCTATGTGATTCAATGATACATTAACCTATACATGTTTCCATCTACATACTACATGGTTACATTCACAAATTTATAGTTGTCTTACCCTTTTGAGGTGAGCCAACTACCAGGTACTATTTTTCCCTCACCTTAATGAGGGATATATTCATGGGGGCATGTCAAGGTGGCATGGCTTCCACATTTTTCTAGCTCTTAGATTTAGTGGGGGCATGCTTTGTAAGCATGTTCTCTACATTCACATAGTATATAGCACTTATACCAATTTATAGATTTAGTGTGGGTGTGTCATATAGATATGCCTTCCACACATTCACATTTTTTAGATTATAGTAGGGGCATGATTTGGAAGCATGTTCTCAATATTCATTCAGTATGATACTTATAATTCATAGATTCAGTGGGTTCATGATTTGGAAGCATGTTCTCCACACCTTTTCAATTTTTATCATCTCCAATTTATAGTGGGGGCATGTTTTGAAAACATGTCCTCCACATTGGTACTTATATCAGTTTTAGATTTCTCCATATCTAGTGGGGACATGCTTTGGAAGCATGTCCTCCACACTTACATAATTTTTTGAATTGGCCAAAGCACACATTTGTATGATTTTAATACACATTTGTGGAAAAATTCTATATGTGGTACCATTGTTACACATAGTTTCATCAAAAGATAAATATAAGGTACATATGTTATGTAACAAGTGCCTAATATTTTGGATTCCAAATCAAATTCAGATTTCAAAACTATTGCTCCTATTAATACCTAGTGGACTTTTACAAACTTTAGCAAGATAATCTACTACAGTAGTTAGTTCACCTTTTACCATGGTTGGGGTGATTAAATCACTCAATATTACCAAGTTTTTAGTTTGGACTTGATCATCCAAACTCACTAGGTTATGAGTATCATTGGGTTTCAAGATATAGCTAATCTAAATTGTCAGGTGGCAACTCACTTTTTCTCCAAAGTTAGAGAATGTGCCTTCCAATTTCTCTCTCTTTATCTCCTTAGATATATGAATTTCAAATATTTTTATATATTTATCCTAATCTCAATTTTATATCCTTACAATGATACATATTTTTCAAAAATAACTTGTTATTAGATAAGGCAATTACATCGACACACATGTGTACTCTTAAACCTTTTTCTTTCAATTTTAATTTATTTCAAGTATTTTTTACCCAAATTATATGCACCGATGATAAATTGTAACATAATATTGGTTTTAGGTCAGTCTCTAGTAAAGCACTCAAACCTAGCTCTAGGAAAGCACTCAAATTTAACGCAAGCAAAGACAAGGTGTGTATACACACCTAGGTACTTATTCCTTTCTTTTAAATTAGAAATTTAATTACTAGATTATAAGGGGAATGTAGATGATATTTTGTGATTATATATCACCTCAGTCTTATACACTTGGTAAAATCATGACTCTGGCTATTCCTTTTAGTTCTACACATGCCTTACTTCTTCAAGCCTCACATCTACTCTATCTTATGCCCCTTGGCCTATCTCTTATTTTTAATAACATTATATTGATAACAAAGACATCCCATCTTACCCAAAATTCTTAAAATATACTTATATTATACCTCTACAATTTTTGAGAATGTATTTGTTCTCCCTCTTCCTAGACACTAACATCTAGGATAGACATTTGCATCAGTGTTACTGTCCTGACCCCACGCAAGTGTCCATTGCCCTAAAGTCATTGAATTTTCAAAATAAAGGTATTATAATGATTGGCATAAGTGTTTTAATGTGAGTTATCTCTTGATAGGATTGGTATAAATATAATATCAAACCTCATTCATTCTTGACCTAGCAATCAGACCAAAAAAACACTCAATAAACACTCAAGTTACCAAAATCTTTATTATTCTAATATCAATCAAAAGAAAAACCAAGATATAGGTCTAAAGTATTAAAGTAGTAGTCATAAAGCCATATTTGCCAAGTTATAAACTAGGTCACTATTGTACTTACTTTACACACATTACATGATTCACACACAAGCCAAAACATAGGAGAGAACTACATGAGTTTGAGGCCCTATTTTGGAGTATTAGATATGTAGGTAGTGCACTTTAATAATGAGGTCATTTTAGATTAGTTTGACACCATGTGCCTAATAACCCATTTTTCTATAAGGGCACATTGAAGATGGAAAGCTAGGGTTTTACCATTTCACTAAGAGTGATAATCTATGACCTAGATTTGAATGCACCAAAGTGAAGGCAAAGACAAACTTATAAGTATCCAAGTGGTCAAAATTTTTTGAGTATATATTCCATACACAAAACTAGCATCAGACTCCAAACCTAGTGTCAATGAAATTGTCCCAAGATGATGTAAGTGTCCGAGAGTGAGAGGCACTAGATCTAAAATCTAACAAGTGATCTAAAATTGTCTTCCTACCTGCTTCTTGATTGTACTAGATCCAACACTATATTAACATCATAAATAACCAACTACTTTCCTTTATGTAATTTATATATCTAGCATAGTTGTACTTTCCATTAATAGCATATCTTAACATAATAAATTTAACATATGGTACATCTGAGTTTATCACATTAATTAGCTTGTAATAGATCTAATATTCACCCTTATACCTTATCATTTCTATATCTTTAACCCTTTTACCAAAGTAGGATAGCCTCTTATCCAAATTACGGTTAAGCAGTCCCCAATTATGAGTTATCCTAAAATCTAAGATTTTAAATGCCTAGCCTCTTAGTGATGAAATTCCTAATAATAGGGCCTTGTATTTTTCCCTATTTTTTATGTATTCAAATAATGTTTAAAGCCAAATTCCATAATTTTTCCTCCAAGGGAAATTAGGATAACTCATGGTCCTATGCCAAAATGACATTTTTCTCTGTCATAATGGAGCATCCATTGATCATTCATATTGGAAGAATCACCATGTGGCTCAATAAGTGTCTTTTGGATTTTCAAAATAATGACCATATAGATGTTGGCATGTTAGTTAACCCTTCTTAGGTTTATAGGTCTTGAGCTTTGGGAAGGTTATAGGTTCCTACTCCTTGTAGGTCAAAAGAGAGTGAGATGGGCTTAACCTTTTCTAGGGTGCTAATAATATAAGTCTTAGACTTAGTTGAGATGGTTGGCATTGACACGATATTTTTTACACTCATTTTCTCCATTTTTAACCCCTTTTTCCTAAATATTTTAACTTGGAAAGGATTTGGGGCTCTCATAGCATGATTTCAATATACATGTTTTGGTTTATACGAGATTATTGTCTTTGGTTGAAGGAGGGGGTTTCACTACACTAATATTAGGAAAATTATAATCAATGTGAAGCCTTGGTATTTTCTTCACATTGGCTTGGAGAGCATCAAAAAGCTTCAGATCACCCTAATAAACAAAGACCTTTCTTAGGTGTATAAACCTAGTTTATTGAAATAAGGTAGAATGAATTGCCTTCATCCTATGGATCCAAGGCCTTCCTAGGATCATGTTATAATTAGTATCCTTGTTTATCACATATAACTCTATTAACACAGTATTAGATCCAAAATTACCAAGTAGTACAATGGTCCCAATTGAGATGGACTTGAGGTTGTCATAGCCTTGTAAGATGTTTTTAGTTGTAGATCAAATTAGTTTATACATAGACAAAATTATGGAGAAATGAAAGGGGACTACATTATAAACCACCCCATCATTAACCATCACTCTCCTCATGTAGTAATTATAGATCTAGATCTACAAATATAATGTTGGGTCTCGGCTCTTGGCCATCTCAACATATAGGGAAAGGCTCTTAAGGTAAAAAAAACATATCCAACATCTTTAAATTTTTGACCAAGTGTATAAATATCTAAGTCAATGCATCATATTTTGGTTTGAGGTGGTTGTTGACCAAATTTGACCCTACAAGTCAAATTAGGACCCTTACAGGTAAAAAAATGATTTTTAGGTGTTTTAGGGGTCTAATATTATGTCATGATGTGTATTATAGGACATTTTATGTATTTTCATGTCATATTAGCCTTGGTCTTGGTCATTTTCAATATTTATGTCTTTTTGAGTCATTTTAGGGGTCAAAATAGAGAATTAAATGACTTGTACGACCTCCTTGGGAAATTTTAAGCTTTAAAATGATGATTTCACGTGCCATGTGTCCTATTATGTCTTAATCAATTGTTTCTAGCTAAAAAGTGGTAGGTTCTTAAGCAAAAAGAGTAGTTTTCTTGAAAAAAGGAGTTTGGCACTTATACAGCCCATAAGGGAGTGTGACACATGGAAGAAGGTTTTGAGATGACTCTTCATCTTCCTTAGACCCATTTCCATGCTTTAAGTACTCTGTAAGTGTCAACTTTGAGCTAAAACCATTCTACTCTTTCTTCACCCTTCCATGCACATAAAACTAGTTAGCAAGTTTGTACTTGGTACAACCAACAGGGGAGGATTCAAACAAATTTATATTATGGGTGTCTTATAAACTTATTCATATTCCATTTTATATTTGGTTTTATAATAATTTTTACCTATGCTTTATGAACCATTCCTAATAATTTGACCTATCCAATTTACTTATCAATTTGTGCACCCTACAGGGTTTGTTTTGGTTTGGATAATTTCATACAATACAACTACCAAAATTGATTAAAAATATATTTTACTCCATTATAACATGTTCCCCATCCTTTTTTTCAAGTTTGGAATTGATTTGATGAGCCAATCATCTCAGGTTTGTAGATTGGTCTCATTTGGGATGACATGCATGTTTCCACCATTTTTAAGATCTTCATACTTTGATAATGGTTTATAAAGGTGAATATACATTTATTTACATGTTTTAAATTCCCCATTAGTCACTTAACCTTTAAATATCACCTTTAAATTAACACTCCATGTGGGTGCAGTCATAAAACATCATGCAGTAAGTTTACTCTATGACTGTTATACACATCCATCCATGGTGAGTTCTATATAATGAAGATCAGTATAGAATTCATATAGAATTAATTATGGTTTCAAGTTTTTAATCATTCTCTTATGATATTAAAAAATAATTGGACCTTCCAAAGAGTGATAAAGGGACTGTGGCAGTCAGTCAGCATGGTCATTTACAGTCTCCTACCATTATACTCACCTATAGGTGTCTTTATGGAAACCAAGCATGTTGAAAGGATATTTTGAGTCAAGAAAGGTTTTTATAGTGAAAATAGTCCATTTTAATCTATTTAAAATTTCCAAACTATATTTCAAACCACAGACCATGCACATTACTCTCATTCCATTCACTGCCTGTACACATGACATTATACTCACCTACAAGTGGCCCTAGCAGGGAGCTGAGGAGTCACTTTTAAGTGTTTAATCATATGATGAAACCATTCCCAAAGTCCTATTGTGTTAATTATATCATTTAAAACTCATTTTATATAATATTTTTCTAATAATATTGAATGGTCACTCCTAAAAGTGAATGACTGTGTATTCAGGGACTCTTTCCCTAAAACAGGAAAACATAGCACTTATCCCTTTTGGATAGGTATTATAATAATTATATTTTAATATTTTACCACTATTAGTACACTAAAACTATATCCCATACATATTAAAATATCTCTACAAAATATGGAGTCAAGAGGATTAGTGGAGTATGGTTGTTGGGGGCCTCAAAGTTGCCCATTTAAACACATAGCTTCTCCATTATCATCTAAAAGTTTTGAACCTTTGAGAGACTATTGATATCCTAAGGAGAAAATAGGGAATATTCCCATGTTTATAATACCTTATTGAGTGAAATTAATACCAATGGGAATATATTCCATTAGGTGAATTTGATTAGTGATGTTTCAAGGTCTAGTGATCACCTACAGGTGTCCCATCATGTAAATGTTCACCTACAGCTAATTGTGAGCTTTTATACCTTCCATGAGAGAGACTTAATCATGAAAACACCTAGAATTATTCATTAAATATGATTATAATTGGCTCAAAGGTTCCAAAAGTGATGTGTATCCTATCAAACTAGAAATCTTTATCTACAAGGTTTTCCCCTTCCCAACATAGTTGACTATGTTTGACCATGATAAACAGTGGGATAAAGAGTGAGGTTTGAGTGTTAAAAATGCATAAAGGTGATAAAAATGAGTCCATACAAGTATAAATGATCCTAAATTAATCTAATAATTTTGGTATAAACTATACCTAGGGTTCAAACGTGCATGAACATCTACAAGGGTCATCTCTACAGAAGAACATAGAAAACACAGTCAATTACCTATGATTGGTCTTGAGAATTTTTCAACCCAAAAATGTAAATTGAACAAGAGATTGGATGAAATGAGATTTAAAAATATTCAAGTACAATATACTTTAAACCAAGGTTTTAATCAAATAATCATTGCTTATTAGCTCACTTTCACTAAGCAAGTAGGGTCAATTTATCACTCAGGCCTAACTGAGTAAAAACATAGTTCAAGGTGCAATCATGGGTGATAAATGTTTTAAATAATAATTAGAACCTATAAAATGTTATTTACCACCACTTTACACTCTCATTATTTGGAATATAAGAAGAAATGGATCAAATGATGCATCACATAGCCCATTCATTAAACCCTACAGACAGTCCACTCCTCACAGGTTTGTCTTAAATTCAATGCATTTGAGAGATCTAGAGACCTAACCAAGGGCTGATTTTTTATTTAGAGTGTATATAAAACTTTTATAAACCCCTCCAATACTTTTTATTTTTTTTAAATAGGGGAAGTTCCCTATATTTTATCTCAGATACAGAGCACTCCCCTTATGCACAAACCCTATAGTTTTTTAGAATGGTAATGGTTAGGTAAGTTATGGGATGGTTGGACCTTGAAAAGAGGTTTTTTAATTTTAAACACACATAGTTAAAACATGTAAACATATCACATAGGTAAAAATCCCAACAGGATGGCCTAGACACTCAAACTTGTAAGCAGGCCTACTAGGCATGGTTAGTCCTAAAATCCAAATGGTATGTCAATCTCAAATCTAACTGCTTGAGATCATTCCAATGGATTGTATCATTTTTATGGGGTCATTTTAAAAAAAAATAGTATTTCACCTTGCATAAGAACCACATGGAGATCCACTTTTGGCTTAGCACCAACTTAAGCCTAGAGGAAATGCAGAAAAGAGTTTGATAAGGCAACTTTGAGTGCTTGCATCTCCTCTGAAGCTTTACATGGAGATAAAAAAACATTTGGATGTGTTTAAAAGGGTATTAAAATTTAAATTTGTGGAATTTTTTGGTATTTTCAACATCCAATCTTCATGAACAAAGCTTAAGAGCCTAAAACTACATAAAACCCTTGTAAACCCTAAATCTAAACCCAATAAAGGAAATGAAAGAGATAATACACTAAAATGGCATAATTTTTCCAAAAAAATTATTCAATGTTGTATAATAAAAATTTAGGCTCCCTACCATTAACATGAGTTGTATGAAATCTATACAGATAGTGTGTAAAATTGCTTTTCCTAACTATTTTATGCATTGTACAGGTTTTAGGAGGTTTTAAGAGATGAAATCAACTTTGGAAAGAAGCTTGAGACTTATTCTAACTCCATATGGTAATATTATGATTCATAAAAACTCCTAAGTGTGGCTACTAGAGTTCTTATCTTAGACATTCAGAATTGACATAGTAAACATGATAATGAGAAGAGTGAAAACTTCAAGTGGATGGATTTTTAAAGTCTACCTAAGTATTATAAGTCCATGGAGAGACCCCCTTTAATGGATTTTCATGTAAAAATAAAGCTAATTTTGAGGCCAAGTGTGAAGGGCATGTGAAATAGGAGTTTTCTTTGAGTACAGGTAGTGATGGCTCACTTCTAGAAGATTCTAAGTGATTAAGAATGAAACTAATGCATGGAAAATCATGACTAAAACCTTTCCCTCTAATTTCAATCATTATACCTATCCCTATTTAGTTTTGGGATGTTCAAATATGGTTGAATGATGAAGGTATTTTTCTTGTGCAAAATGAGAACTCCTACGCCACATTTCAAGAGTTTCATGATTTGGGGTGACACTTGTGCTTCTTGACTTTGCATGATCAGTTTCAAATTCCCTTCTCATGCACATGTAACTCATTTTCTTAGCTTGAAAAGTGTCCTTGTGTCCTTGTGTAATTTTTAAAATATGGTCCACATGAGTATGGTGAAGCCCTACTCATTTACATAACATGGATCAATAAAGACTACTAATTTTACCTCTTCTATGAATTTTCATAGTATGTTCACTTAAATGATTGATCTTCCTTAGTGATGGCTACTATTTCCTTAGCATTGTTGTTTCATTCTCCCACCTTTTTATCATTGGAAAGCATCTTCTTACAGGTCATGTGAAGTGTTCTATGATGTGTTAAAGTTGAGTGAGTTAGTCTATTCAAATAGTGTCATTATAGGCCTCTTGTCTAGTCCTCCTAGCTTAAACATTCATCACAACCTCATAATGAAATATTAATGTGAGAATAGTCAGATTAGAGAAGTGTATGCCTATTTATTCTCTCAATCTCATGTGTGGCATGTATATGGTTGGTAGTCATTAATTAAATTGGTGTATAACATCCTTTAGTTTAATTGTAGTTTTCTCTCCCTTTACCTTACAAGCATAGGTGTAGTAGTGATCCACAAGTGGGACATCAAGGGAGCTCACCCTATCTATAGATTTACCTCATTCCTATGCTATCCATAGCCTAGAGGTGTTTCAATTATGCCACTTGGATGAGGAGAGTTGAGACATCTCCTCAAAAGGTACAAATCCAAGTGACAATAGTTTTTGTCACACCCGATGGAATTAATTGTCCAAGAAGTTAAAAGATTTTTGATGTTGTCTTTCAACACATCAGCCTTTGGATGCATTTATATAAGCATCAATGGTGAATTTTAAGTTACATCAACTAGTCAATCAACCTGAGTTTTCATTTTGAAGATTGTTGGTAATGTTTCTTTGTGTTTTTACTTCCCAATGAATTTCCATGGCTAATTTTGGTATTGAGTATTGTTTTACATAAGTTGACGAGGTATTTCAAGCTTATGGCATTCCTTATCAGCCTTTGTATGATTCTTATCAACCTTTCCATGATCCTTACCAGCTCTAATATGAACCTTATCAACCTTGTCATGAGTTGTATCAATACTATAACCAGCATTCTCAATATCTTGATCCTCCTAATCAACCTAGTCACTTATTAGCACAGTCCATTTCCACTTTCAAGCAAACCCTTTTGGGATATAAGAGGTACATGATATATCTTGACACACAAAGGGGACATGGTAAAAATATTCCTAGTCATATCATTCATAAGGTGAGAGATGCATTAGAGCTAGTTAAAAGAGAGTGGGTACCTATTGAGAGAGTAAATTGTCAAAGGCTCAAAAGTGAGATGCTAGATGTGAGTGGCTTGGTTTCATCTTTAGAAGATAAGTTAAGAATTCATGAAGAGTAGCCTTACCAAATATATCAACCCTCATATCCACCTCCCCAATATTTCTATCAATCCTACTTGATTCCTACTCATTAACCCAATCAATCTTAGCAAATTCATCCTTTTCCCAATCAACTAGAAGAGAGAGTTGAAAAGACAACCTTATTTTTGAAGTAAACCTTGATAGGCTGATTGAGTTGGCCAAAAATTAGATGAATAAGACCATATCATTAGTAAGGGAAGTGGAATCTAGACCCTCATTTCCCTCTCTTATTACATCCCCACCTCAAGAATAACCTCTTAGATATGAAATACCAAGTTGGAGACAAGGTGGAAAATACAAGCCTAAGGAGATCCCAAATTTCTTAAACACTTCATCCAATCCTCAAATTGCATCACTACCTCAAGAAAAGACTCCTAATCTTAACATCTTAAGCTATAATAAGATAATGTAATCATGGGGAAAGAAAGATGATAGAAACCTTGATAAAAATTATGAAGTTGATAAAGATCTTAATCTTATGCCAGTCCCTCCCACCCTTCCTAAAGAGACCTGTTATTTTCCATGTCATCCCTATTGTACTCCTTATCCTCATGAAGATGTATATCAAATTCAAGAGACTTTTCTAAGAGAACCTAGCCAAGAAAATTGAAGAGTTAGAGTTGAGAATCAAATTATTGAGTAAAGGTGTGATGGAAGGTTTAGACCCAAAAGAAGATCATATGCCGAAATACACCCCATATAACCTTCCTCAAGAGAGTACTTATTCCAAATCAGATTTCACTGAAGATATTTTCAAATGGAAGGAAGAAAACTAAGCTATTTTAGCCTAAGGTTTGCCTCCCCTTCCTCAAGAACCCCTAAAAGAATCCCCTACAATTTATTCTCAATTTGATGTTGAGTTCTATGTGCCACCTCCACCAACTATTTCATCTTGTCCTCACCCCATAACCCTTTGCCTTCATGGACCTATGGTATGGGAATCTAAAGAGGGGCATTTGTTTGAGAAGAATTCATAACTTTTGTTTGAATAAAATATAGCTCCTTTATAGCCTCATTAGACTAAGTCACCTAATTATAAGATGCCTAATCTTGGCATCACCAAGAAAGAAAAGGAAATTGAGGATATTGAAGCCTTTGAGAACAAAAATCATATTATAATGTTGATATAAAACTTGAGAGTCCTAAAAAGTTTCCAAATTCTAGAGAAGAAATGAGTCCTTGTGTTGAGTCTTCTTATTGTGTTGATAATGAATAATGTCTTCCTTGTGTCAAAGAAGAAATCTTGGATGAAGTCCTTTTGGATTATAAAGAAGAGGTTGAAATATATTCTCTTGTTTTTCCCCTTCATGATGCTGATAAAATAGAAGATAAGGACTTATGACAATAGTTTGTAAGCATATGCAATGATTTTGAGTCTCTCAAGGGGTCTAAAACTTCCTTAGAGTTGATTTCAAGTGATGGTGAGCAAGATGAATTTTTTCAAAATGTCATAGATGAGCTAGATAAAAGTTCACCTCAGCCTTTGAAGGTCAAAATAAGCTTCCATTAACCTCAATATTCCAAGGAACAAGAAACTACTATTCTTGAAATCATACCTACAAAGAAGATGCAAGTTGATCATGAGATGAGGAGTGGGCAAAAATATGAGGTATGTGTACAAGGCCA
The DNA here is from genome assembly GCA_037957365.1 of Torreya grandis. NCBI lineage: Eukaryota > Viridiplantae > Streptophyta > Pinopsida > Cupressales > Taxaceae > Torreya > Torreya grandis. The sequence continues at coordinate 4,961,548 of JARHVA010000561.1, read as the reverse complement.
AGAGGATTACATTTACATTAGAGACATATTTGAATATGGTATACTTGAGAGCATAGTAAGAGAAGTGCCAAGAAATAGGTCTGATCTATCAAGTGTCTAATCTAAAGAGCAACATGCTTGGCACTATCATTCATCTCTTAAAGGAGATGCAAGGAACTTTCCTTTTGATCCTAGAAATAGAGGTATGTTTAATTTTTAGTTCTACATAGTGGTTTGTTTTTCTAATTTCCCTAAGTTCTTTGAGTATACATGTGTGTGTCTTGCTAGTGTGTTTATTTTGCTTTGTGTGTGTCCTTTATTTTATGTGGTTGAGGTAATCATTTGGTCTTGTCTTGATCAAAGCTTGTTGTTAATTATCAAATTCCTCTTGTTGTGTTTCATACTTTAGATTACTCACTAAGACTAATAGACTGATAAGGCTACTGATCTTTAGCATAGCAAGCATGCTACCCTATGAGTCATTAATTTATTGACCAAATTTGACCCTATAGGTCAAATTGGCACCCCTATAGCTAAAAATTGATTTTTAGGTGTTTTAATGGTCTAATATTATGTCATGAAGTGTATTATAGGTCATTTGATGTCTTTTCATGTCACATTAGCCTTGGTCTTAGTCATTTTCAATATTTATGTCATTTTGAGTCATTTTGGGGGTCAAAATAGAGCATTAAATGACTTATACGGCCTCCTTGAGATATGTGAAGGTTTCAGAGGATTATTTCATGTACCATGTGTCCTACTATGTCTTAATCAACTATTTATAACTAGAAAGTGGTAGGTTCTTCAGAAGAAAGAGCAATTTTCTTGAAAAAAGGAGGAGTTTGGCACTTATATAGGTAATAAGGGAGTGTGACACATGTGATAAGGTTTTTAGATGAATCTTCATCTTCCTAAAACCCATTTACATTATTGAAGTAATTTTTAAGTGTAAAATTTTAACTAAAACCATTATGCTCCTACTTCACCCTTCCATACACACAAAACTATTTAGCAAGTTTGTAATTGGTATGGCCTTCAGGGGAGATTTTAGATAAATTTATCTTGGGGGTGTCTTATAAACTTATTCATATTCCATTTTATGTTTAGTTGTATAATAATGGTGACCTGTGCTTTATGAACCATTTCTAAGAAGTTGACATATCTAATTTGCTTATCAATCTGTACACCCGATGGGTTTTGTTTTGGTTAGGAGAAGTCTATATAATCAAACTAGTAATATTGATTTTATATGTCTTTTAATCCATTCTCATATATTCCCCATCCTTTGTTTCAATTTTGGAGTTGATTTGATGAGCCAATCATCTCAGGTTTGTAGATTGGTCTCATTTAGGATGACAAACATGTTTCCACCATTTTTATGATATTCATGATTTGATAATGGTTTATAAAGGTGATTATAGGTTTATTTAAATGTTTTAAATGCCCCCTTAGTCACTTCACCTTTAAATCTCATCTCCAAATCAATACTCCATGTGGGTGCAATCATAAAACATCATGTAGATAGTTTACTCTATGACTATTATACATAGCCAACCATGGTGAGTTGTGTATAATGAAGGTATGTATAGAATTCATGGATAATTAATTAAGGTTCCTACCATTATACTCACCTACAAGTGTCTTTATGGAAACCAAGCATGTTGAAAGGATATTTTGATCTGAGAAAGGTTTTTATAGTGAGAATATTCCATTTGAAATTGTTGAAAATGTCCAAGCCATATTGTAAACCATAGAACATGCACATTGCTCTCATTCCATTCGCTAGTGTATACATGACATTATACTCAAATATAGGTGGCCCTAGCAGGGAGATGAGGAGTCACTTTGAAGTGTTTAAGCATATGATGAAACAATTCCTAAAGTCTTAGTGTGTTAATTATATCATGGTAGACTCATTTGATATGCTAGTTTGCTAAGAAAAGTGAAAGGTCACTCCCAAAAGTGAATGACTGTGTATCTAGGAACTCTTTCCTTAAAATAGGAAAATAGAACACCTAGCCCTTTTGGAGAGGTCTTATAACAATTCCATTTCAATTTCTTACCACTATTATGTCACTCATCCTATATCCCACACATAGGATAAGAACTTTCCAAAATATGGAGTCAAGAGGATTAGTGGAAGATGGTTGTTGGGGGCCTCAAAGTTGCCCATTTAAACATTGAGTTTCTCAATTATCATCTACAGGTTTTGAACCTTTGAGAAAATATTGATATCCTAAGGATAAAATAAGGCATATTCCCATGTTTATAATACCTTATGGATTGAAATTAATACCAATGGTCATATAGGCCATCATGATAAGTTGATTAGTGATGTTTCAAGGTCTAGTGATCACCTACATGAGTCCCATCAAGCAAACATTCACCTACAACTAACTGTGAGCTTCTATACCTTCCATGAGAGAGACTTAATCATGGAAACACATATAATGGTTCATGAAATATGATTCTAATTGGCTCAGAGGATATAAAATTGATGTATAGCCTATTAAACAATAAATCCTTATCTAAAAGGTTTTCCCCTCCCAACATAGTTGATTGTGTTTAGCCATGACAGATAGTGGGCTAAGGAGTGAGGTTTGAGTGTTACCAATGCATAAGGGTGATAAAAATGAGGTCCAAATAAGTACCAATGATCATAAATGACTCTAATAATTTTGGTATATACTATACCTGTAGTTCAAATGTGCATGAACATCTACAGGGGTCATCTCTATAGAAGAACATAGAAAACACGGTCAGCTACCTATGACTGGTCTTGAGAACTTTTCAATCCCAAAATGTAAATTGAAAAAGAGTAAGGATGAAAGGATATTTTAAGGCTTCAAATAAGTCCAAGATACTTGAAACTAAGGTTTTAATCACACAAGAATTGCTTATTGGCTCACTTTCCCTAAGCAAGTAGGGTCAGCTTATCACTCTAGCCTAACTAAGTAAGAGCACAGTTCAAGGTGAAAGAATGGGTGATAAAGGTTTGAAAGAATAAGGATAACCTATACAATGGTAGTGACCAAAATTTTACACTCTCATGATGTGGGAATAGTGGAATAAATGGTTTGAATGATGCATCACATGGCCCATTCTGTAAACCCTATATACAGTCCACTCCTCATAGGTTTGTCTTAGATTCAATGCATTTGAAGGGTCTAGAGACCTAAAAAAGGTCTGAAATTTATGTAGAGTGTCTATAAAAAATTTATAAGCCCCTATAATACTTTTTTTATGGGAAAATAGGGGAAGTTCCCTCTATTTTGTCTTAGATAGAGGACACTCTCTTTATGCACAAACCCTATAGTTTTTTAGAATGGCAATGGTTAGTTGAGCTAGGGGTTGGTGGACCTTTAAAAGAGGTGTGTGGAGTTTAAAAACACCTAGGTAAAACATTTAAACATCTCAAATAGGGAGGAATCCCAACAAGATGGCCTAGACCCTCAAACTTGCAAGCAGGCCTATTAGGCATAGTTAGGCCTAGAATCCAAATGGTAGGTCAATCTCAAATATAATGACTTGATAGAATTAAAATGGATTGTATCATGTTTATGGGGTAATTTAAAATGTTTTTAAGCTTTCACCTTGTAGAGTAACCACATGGAAAGCCACTTTTGGCTTAGAACCAACTCAGGTCTACATGAAATGGAGAAAAGAGCATGATAGGGCAAATTTGAGTGATTACATCTCCTTTGAAGCTTTTCATGGAGATAAAATACATTTTTATGTGTTTAAAAGGGTCATAAACTTTGAATTTGTGGAATTTTTTGGTATTTCCAACATCTAATCTTCATGAAAAAAGCTTAAGAGCCTAAAACTGCCTAAACCCCTTGCAAACCCTAATTCTAGATGTGATGAAGGAAATGAAAGAGATAATGCACCAAAATGGCATATTTTACCCAAAGTAATTATTTGATGTTATATAATCCTTAGTAAATATCCCTAAAATTAGGATGAGTTGTACGAAATTCATCAAAATAGGGTGTAGAATTACTTTTCCTAGCTATTTTGTATAGGTTCTAGGACATTTCAATAGATGAAATAAACTTTGGAAAGAAGCTTGAGACTTTTTATAACTATTTATATTAATTTCATGATTCATAAAAACTCTTAAGTGTGCTTATCATATCCCTCATCTTAGACAGTCAAAATTGGCATAGTGAACCTCATAGTGAGAAGGGTAAGAACTTCAAGTGGATGGATTTTTAAGGTCTCTTTGAGTATTATAAGGCCATGGAGAGTCTTTCCAAGTGTTATCCACTCCATTTTATGGATTTTCATGGAAAAATAAAGTTAATTTTGAGGCCAAGTGTGAGGGGTGTGTGAAAGAGGAGTTTTCTTTGAGTGTAGGTAGTGATGGCTCACTTCTAAAGGATTCCAAGTGATTAAGAATGAAACCAATGCATGAAAAATCATGTATAAAACCCTTCCCTCTAAATCCAATCATTATACCTATCCCTAGTCATTTTTGGGATGTTAAAATAGGGGTGAATGATGAATCTAGTTTTCTTGTGTAAAATGATAACTTTTACACCACATTTCAAGAGTTTCAAGACTTGGGGTGATAATTATGCTTCATGAATTTGCATGATCAGTTTCACATTCCATTCTCATGCACATTCAACTCATTTTCTCATATTTAAAAGTGTCCTTGTGACCTTTGGACTTCTTTTTTTTCCTCTCTCTTAGGTTCTATAAGAACTAGCCAATTTAGCCTTCGTAAAATATGCTCCACCTAAGTATGGTGAAGCCCTACTCATTTGCATACCATGGATAAATAAATACTAATAATTTTACCTCTTCTATGACTATTCATAGTGTGTTTACTTAAATGATTGGTCTTTCTTAGTGATGGCTATTATTTCCTTAGCATTATTATTTCATTCTCCCACCTATTTACAGTTGGAAAGCTTCTTCTTATAGGTCATATGAAGTGTTCTATGATGTGTTAAAGTTGAGTGAGTTAGTATATTTAAATAGTGCCATTATATGCCTCTTGTCTACTCCTCCTAGCTTAAAGATTCATCACAACCTCATAATGAAATACTAATGTGAGAAGATTCATATTAGAAAAGTGTATGCCTAGTTAGTTTCTTGGTCTCATATGTGACATGTAGCTCATTGGTGGTCATCAATTAATTTGGTGTATCACCTCTTTTTGGATAGTTTACTTTCAATTTTCTCTCCCTTTTCCTTACAAGCTTAGGTGTAGTAGTGAACCACAAGTGGTACATCAAGGGAGCTAGCCCTATCCAGAGATTCACCTCATTCCTAGGCTACCTATAGCCTAGAGCTGTTTCAATCGTGCCACTTGGATGCGGAGAGATGAGACATATCCTAAAAGGGTACAAATCTAAGTGACAATATTGGTATCATGATGCTAGTTAGATGCCCCAATCTTAAGGCATCAAGTAATATCGAATGGTAGGTAAGAGAATTTTTAAGCAAGTCCATAAATGATATATGGGAAAATATTTTTGTAAGATCAAAAACCAAATCATATTTTCCTATGAGCTCAGGATTGGTTTGGAGATCAATTTCTAAAATATTTGTAGAAAGGGGATTTATCGATGGTACTCCTTTATGTGAATGATGATGTTTGAATATTCATCTATTTTTAAAACTACGATGTCTATCCTTTTTTTTTTCTATTGAGGTCCCAATTTTGGAACCACATTAGGGATAATTGGTGTAGAAATGGAAGATTATATGTTTTAAGTTTTAGCTAGAAAAGATTGGTTAGTTAGGTTATCCTATAATTACTTTCGGACAATGTGATGTTGATGGTTGGGATATGGGTTTTGGAATATGCATTTTTTTTTGTTTTAGGGCACCAGAAGATATATTAATTACTTTTAGTGTTTTGAATTAATGTTATTTAGGAACATATATATGGAAATTTTCCATTGGTCCTCAAGGATTCTTTGGACAAATTTTTGATACTCCCTACAAGCACGGGTATCATGACCAACAACTCTATGGAAAAGAAAATATACCTTGGGATCATAATCCATAAGCCTTGGGTTTTAATTTTTTTTACCAAATATTTATTGGTTGTTGTTATAATAAAAGTTTTGGTTATTAAACTGTGGGTTTTGGTCACATTTTTAAAATGATTTTGAAACTAGTTCTAAAATTGATCATCGTGAGGTGGAGGATGATTTAAATCCATTGCAAGAATTGTAGTTGAAGGGTTTTGGTTCCTCACACCCCCGTTATTGTTAGCGACATTTTTATTTTACATGGGTTGATTTTGGTTGGTATTTACCACATTTGTATTTTTGGCATAATCTATCACACCATCTATAGTGGCATTTTGGTTTCAGTTCAAAACCTTTGGGCCTTGACTATTGGGGTATTTTTTATCTGTATTTTAGTAATCCCTATTGCTTTGTTTAGGGTTGATTATTCTCTCATTATATTCACAATTCATACATCCCCTATTTATGGCCATATGATCTATTCTAAGAGCACTTTCAAGTGCTTCTTCATTGGACTTGTAAGGTAATTTTTTGAAGGAATTATTTCAAGATATTAGAAAATTAATATTCAAAGCATGAAAGAATGAATGAAAAAATGAATGAAGCTACCTAGAACTAAGTTTTCATTTGTTAAACTCTTTTGAAAAATTAAATGGGGTGATTATGCCCCATAGAGATACAACTATCAGAACCATATGTTGAGTGTTAATGCCTCAACCATCATTGGAGCAAGAGAAGCGCTAATAGTTTAATGTAATAAATACCTCAATCGTACTACTTTATATATCATCTTAACTCATTTTTGGAACCTAAATTCAAGTTCATATGCAAATTTGGAACCATAAAACAAATGTATGTCTAGGTGGAACCCTAAAATAAGTTCATATGTAAATTTGAATCTAAATTAACCATCGAATATGGATTTTAGATCTAAAGTTCTTACATAGTACCATCATTCCTCAATGAATAAAATAAAAAAGTGTTTTCATGAATGACATTCATACCCCAAATATGATCCATCTATACCTCAAAGTGATAAAATTCCATAATTTTTTTGTCAATATGTTCAATATGATAAACATATTATAATTTTATCAATCTAGACCATAAAGTCTATCTCAGAATGTCATAGAATCTATTAGCTATTCCTTATAATCATTTAAAATTCCCCTCATATGCCTTGTGTATGCCACAGTATACTTGATCTTTCCCATTTGAATCACATATTCTGACCCAAAATATGAACTATATGTCTTTCATAGCTTGAATATCTAAGACAAGCCCATTATATTCCCACCTTTTGATATGAGGGATGTAGCCTACAAATCACTTATCTCTAGAGAAAGATTTATACACCACATGTGTTATATAGAAAAATGTAAGCATGTAAAGTATGTATACAACATTATAATATATTTAATAGTATATTTATTCTATCATTTAATTATGTTTGAAACATGTGATCCAAGGCAATGGGCATACAAGCATCAATGTCTAGTAGATATAACAATTAGGCATGCAATAATAAGCATCATGGTAGATGCATGATAGAAATCATGGCATTGCACACATTATAAACATTTTTTATATAAATCATGGCACCAATCTGATAAATAGTGATTTATGTATCCACACACACACATAATATCATGATCATGAAGCACTTAAGACCTGACATAACGATTAAATGACTCTAACCCAAAATGAACATAACACGACCATGATATGGATTAATATATCCTATGAAAAAATGGATGCATGGCATGAAAATAAACAATAAATTCACTCATATAACATAAGTATATCTCACTTTAGAGGGAAGAGGGAAGAGGGAGCACAGAGGGATGAGGGAAGAGGGAGTGTGGCCGTGGATGTGGTCATGCTGAAACCCTAACCTCCATGGCCACCTCCTCGAACTATGGCGACCAGATCTCAGTCTGAGGACGGAGGGATCAATGGTGCTGGTGCGTGGCGTAGAAATGTGAGATCTTTTATTGCATGGTATTTTATTTTGCTTCAGTTTTCTATATTGTGGATGGAACCTGGGTTGGATCTCTAGCCTGAGTTGGACTGCCATCCTGATCTAGTTTGTGAAGCAAATAGTGAACGAATGGGGGAAACTTTGTTTCCTCTATGGTTAGTGAATGAGCCACAGTGCCCTATTCAAGGAAAAATGGAGAAAACCCTAAGCCGTGGAGGAGCCTTGCTCATGAAAAAAATGATAGGTATGGCAGATCTACCTATGTTGTGTTGGTGCTTAGGGAGGAAGGCATGCCATGCAAAGGAAAATTTTGACGGCTGCCATTTGTGAGCAATTCCTTTGACATTGTGGTCTTGGGGTTGTTGGTTCAGACCTAGGAGCCCGCTCTATTCTTTTTGGATTTGGGCATTGGTGTCTCCATTTATGAGGTTTTAGGTCCTTGAAAAACCTAGTTTTCAAGCTGTTTTGCCTGGTTTTGTTTAGGTTTTAGGTCCTTGTAAAACCTGGGTGCTTTTACTGGTTTATATTGGTGGTTTCAGGTCCCTGTAAAACCTGGTTTAGATACTATTTTTCAGTAGGTTTCAGGAATGCCTTTCCTGGTGGTTTGTAATGTTTTATCTTTCTTGATCTATTAAAGGGTTTTGGGGGCCCTTCAAAACCTGCTTTTACCTTAATCTAAAACATAAGTATATCTCACATAAATTCACACAATTTAATAATCAACTTGAGTCACACACAGAACAAGCAATGTAATTCTAAAAAAAATAATCAATGTCATCATCCAATATAGCAATTTACAATATCCATAGGAAATAACACCCTAAAAAATTACATATAATATCAATTCATGTGTATAATTTACTATGATAAATGTATCAACATATAAAGATACAACCTAATAAGTGTGAAAATATTCCCTCCATTGTAGGCATGTCACCAAGGTAGAAAGATAGCCCCTAATGTAACAAATGTCACACATATGTGTTTCCATGTATCATATGTAATCCATATTATGACATCCCACTCATTTATAGAACATAAAACATGTGCATGGAAAATATATATGTAATTCAACATGCATATCATAAATAACATCAATTGATCATGTACACTAGTAAAACATGTCATGCACAAGTCTTAGTTTTTAATTTTTTTTTTTTTTTTTTTTTTGTATTTTTTTGTATTTATTTATTTTTTGAAACAAATTATATTCCAACTAACCTATTATCATATCAATGGTATGTTCACATATAGGTCCTAGATTGATTGGTGTGAATCCTACATGTCACAGGGGAGGAGTAACATATATATCGTTATTTGGATAGAATAAATTATCATACGTTGTTAAATGTCTAACATCATCATCATATTCAACATGATCATTTGTACACTACATAAATTTAATAACAAGAGTAACTTGTGAACTCCATTGTCTACTAGGAGAATGTTCTGATGTTTGTAGTGGAACAACAAACAAGCTTGTAGAATAATATTAAGATGTGACAAACTAGGTAACTTATTTTGAACTTGAACAAGTCATTGATGTAATGGATGTTGGAAAAATGGTCATCGAATAAGATCAATTACCTATCCCTAATTTTATTTCATGTAATTTACCTGTACAGGTTGTATAATAGGTTGTTATATAGGTGGTGAAGTCAATGTCTCTAACTAAATGGAGTGCTCATATGGAATACCCAAAACTAAAACCACTTAGTTTTTGTAGATATACTTTGAGCATAAATGTACTAAATTTGGTATTTCATGTATCTTATGTATCCATGGACATTATAATAGTATGTTAAATGCCCAATTATTGGGAAAAAATAAAAACCAAGTAGCAATAGTTACAGTCCTAACATAAGTGGTAACACAATTCCCCCAAGAGGGTTCTTTTATTCTCCATGGAATCCTCTTGTCATAGTAGTTGTATCAATTAAATATATGTATGTGTCCCCAATACTAGTATGCAATGTCATAGTGCATATGTTATCACTTGACCTGCTATCCACCATAATATTATGTAAAGGATGTGAGTTAATGAAAGCATGTATGAATAAGGGCACATTGGTAAAATCATCAATAATAATCTAATTATCATGAAAAGTGATTATATGTATTTGTACTTGTGTATCTTTGAGTGTACCAATAATACCATCTATAGGATGAGCCTTCTCAATATTATAAGTATAAAAATTTAGAGGATGATGGACATTATAATTCATATGCACTTCAGGATTAGTCTTAGTTCCTTGTGCCACATGTTTGGGAAATTAATATAACAATATCTTAAGCTTGGTGTTAAGTTATGTAACTAAATAATTCATATAAGTATTGACATCAATGACCTTAATAGTTTTATCCTCATTCAAAATCTTTTATTTTATGTCTCAAACCATAACATCCATTAGTATAATCTCCTATGCATCTATTCCAATCAAAATATGTATTGATATTGAACCCATTAAGTTGTGCCTTTGTGATATCGACCTCCATTAATGGATGGAGAGATATTAGATTGCACTCAAGTAGATTTTGTGACACCTTATGAAGTGATTGATATGCCTCTAACCTATCACATGTATTGAGATAGGAATAACTAACTTGTGTCTTTCCTATCCCTCTGTGATGTTATATCACATTTATCTGTGATTTAATTGGGTTAGTAGGTTGGCCTATGGAGTAACCATGGCCTAGGTAGACTATATATATGAGGTAGTGGGTAGTTGTTTATCATCATATTGTGAATTTTGATCTTATTGAAGCTTATGGAGGTTGGACCCTTGGAGTGGTTTGTCTTTTATTCATATATTATACTATATTTCAGCCATATCGTGATTTATTTTTGTTCTTCTCCTATATTATTGAAGTAATTTCATTATAAGTGGTATCAGAGCTTCGATTTGGGCCATAATCAAGTTATAAACCTTAAATATTATAATTTGGATATATCTCACAAATGGTTGTGAATTTCTCTACAATTTTTTATTGGAGGTGATAAATAATTCAAGTAAGCTTCCATTCAAATTTCAACTCAATTGGATCTAGTTTACAAAATTTATCATCATTTTAGGGTATTTAATAAATTTACTATATAATGTGTAATTCAAGGAATTTTTTAGATTTATTTAATTTTTTAGAAATATTATAAAAATATATCTAGGTTATGTTCTTTGTAGTTTGTTATTTGAGACTAAAATAAGTACAAAATCACTTGGTCAAAGTTAGGTCAAAAGTGTTAATTAGGGTCGACATTGTCAAGCTCTTTTATGTCATGATCGCAAATTAGGGTCTAAGGAAGTGGTGCCTAAACCCCAAGTAAAACTCTTCATAATAAAGAGATGGAGTCAAAATGGGGAGTTATTGGATCCTTTATACTAGTGTTCTCTGAGATAGATCATAAAGTGAGCCAGCTTGACTACAATATGCAAGGCATTCAAAATGAGATGCAAGGCATACAATTTGATATGAAATCCTTACAATTTAGTTTGGTAAATATCATGATGAATTTATAAAATAATTAGTCAAATCATCTATCTATCACTATTAAACAACCCCACCAAGGTGGATCTCCCAACCATCATAATCCAAATTCAAGTACATTGCCACAACGGAACCTGTTACCAAAGGTAGATATGCATAAATTTGATGAAAAGGATGTAATCAATTGGATCAACCAAATGGAGAATTTTTTTGATCTACATCATATCCCATGTGGATAGAATGTAACCATGGCATCCTTATATCTAAAACTTGAATAATTCATTTGGTATCGATGGTTGTGTGTTCAAAATAAAAAGATGACTCTCAGTGTCACCTAGTCAATTTTTACAAAGGAGCTATAATTACACTAGAGCAATAGTGTGACAAAAAATTATTTCAGCGAACTAGAAAAATTGTGATAGACTGGTTCAGTCAAGGATTATATTCATAATTTTCAAAACCTATCTTTATATGTGGAGACAATTTTTTATGAGAACCTGAATGACCTATTTTTTTGAGGCCTCAAGGACCACATTCAACATGAGGTATGCATGTTTAATCCACTTAAGGTTTTTTATTCTATTATCATGGCACAAAAGGCTAAGGAAAAATGTATAGCAAATAATAAATATCTATTCACTTACTTTAGAGATCGTAGCATATCGACACCATCATTTTTTCCACCTACTTGATTGACCCCTCAACAAATTAAAGAGAAACATGCAAAAAGATTAGGTTTTGGCTGTGACAACAAGTAAAACAAAGGACATAGATGTGTTAAGAGTAAGTTATTTTACATTGAGCGATCCAATGAAGATGATGAATAGGATTATGCCTCCAATGATGATGAGGAAGAGATAGAGGAGGTACCTGAAGATTCTAAACCTACAATCTCTTGTCACGCACTTTTGGGTAATAACACTCCTCAAACACTCAAGGTGGTGGGTTTCCTCAATAAATAGAAGTTTATAGTGTTTATTGGCTAAAGGAGCACACATAATTTCATTAAACATAATTTGGCCACTCAATTGAATTACTTCATTTACCCAACACTAGAATTTCAAGTCATGATTGTAGATGGTGGTAAAGTGAATTATTCAGGGAAATGCCATAGTATTAAGCTTGTTATAGGTGAGTACAATCTAGATTATCCTATGTTTTCTATTCACATGGGTGGTGTAGACATTGTTTTGGGAGTCTAATGGCTCACAACCCTTGGTATAATTGAGATGAACTTCTAAGAACTATTCATGCACTTTCATTCTAAAGGTTGAAAAATTGAACTACAGGGATTATAGCCAAAATCTCCATAATTGATTATTTCACATTAGATGAAAAAAATGCTAAAAAATTGGGTATAAATATTTATATCATGATTATGTTCCATATAATTTCAACCCATAAAGGCATCTCCACATCTTGATCTATAGATGATTCTTGATGACCACCCATCTATTTTTGAGGCTATGCCAAAAGGACTACCACCAAAAAGAGAACATAATCATGTCATTCAATTACTTATATGTATTTAACCACCAAATATTAGACCATATAGATATCCATATGCATAAAAGAGTGAAATCAAAAATATGGTCCATTAGATGTTGGAGTCAGGGATCATCAGGCACAGCTAGAGTGCATATTCATTACTAGTAGTCATGGTGTGTAAGAAGGATGACACATGGAGGATGTTCCCAAATTATAGGTAACTCAACAAGTACACCATAAAAGATAATTTTCCTATTCTATTAATTGATTATTTACTTGATGAGTTGCATGGTGTTGTTTATTTAATGAAATTGGATCTTTGTTTGGGGTACCATCAAATTAGAATCAGGGATGAAGATGTTCATAAAATTACTTTTAGAACTAATGAGGTTCATTATGAATTATGGGTAATGCCCTTTGTGTTACAAATACACCATCTACTCTTTAGATCTTTATAAACACTATTTTAGGCTTTTTTTTTAGGAAGTTTGTGATGGTTTTCTTTGATGACATATTGATTTACAGTAAGACATGGGAACAACACTCATAACATGTGAAATAGGTATTGATATTTTTGAAACAACATTAGCTTCATCCAACGCCATCCAAATGTGATTTTAGAGTACAAGAGCTAGAGTACTTAGGTCACATTGTATCCCATGAAGGTGTCAAATTTGATCCTCATAAGATCAAATTTATGGTGGATTAGCCAATGCCCAAAACTCTAAAAAACCTTTGAGGGTTCCTACGACTAACAGGTTACTATCAAATATTTTTGAAAGGTTATGGTAGCATATAATATATAGTCATTTCATTCCTAAATAATGATGTAGCCACTAAAGCATTTGAGCATCTGAAAATAGCTATGTGTACCACCCCAGTTTTGGCTACTCCAAACTTCTCAAAGATGTTCATTATTGAATGTGATGCTTTTGGATCAAGGTTGGGAGAAGTATTAATGAAAGAATAAGACCCCTTTCATTTAGAAGTCATCAATTCAAAGGTAAGAATCTCTAAAAAGCTATCTATAAGAAATAAATGATGGCTATTCTTCATGTAATAAAATAATGAAGGCCTTATCTGATGGGTATACATTTTAAGGTGAAAATAGATCATGATAGTCTAAAATACTTTTTAGAGCAAAGATTATCATTTGAGGAATAAAAAAAGTGGGTAACAAAAAATTTGGGTTATGATTTTGAAATTGTATACAAGAATGGTAAAGATAATGTAGTAGCAAATGCACTATCCAGATGGGATATGTCCACATAAGCATTAATTTGTGCAATGTCCATGTTACAGGTAGATTGGGTAGATGAATTTAGGTTAGAGTCAAGGTAGGAAAGGATACATAGGTTATGATTCAGAATATCCATCAAGGTTATATAGCCTCTGATAAATTTGAATGGAAAGGTAATGCCTTGTGGTATAAGGATAGGCTATACTTGTGCAAAGATTCAGAGTTGAAGCATAAGATTCTTGTAGAGTTGCATGTATCTCCAATTGGGGGACACTCTGGGTTCTAGAAAAATTATCATAGAATTAAATGAGAAGTATTTTGGTAAGGACTCAAGGGATATGTATAAATTTTTGTGGAAGAATGCTTGATATGCCAATAGAACAAAGGTGAGATTATTAAGACCCTAGGTATGTTACAACCTTTAGTAATTCCTAGTCAAAGGTGGGATGAGGTTTCCATGGATTTCATCATAGGGTTGTTTTATTCTGAAGGTAAGAATGTTATCTTGGTAATTATAGATAAGCTTAAAAAATATGCCCATTTGTGTGCCCTCTCACATCCATTTACAACAAGTACAATAACAACTATTTTTCTAGAGGTGGTTCTAAAATTACATGGAACCCCAAAAAAATAGTAAGTGATCATGATCTTATTTTCACTAGTAATTTTGACACTAAACTATTTTCTTGTTTGGGTACTCATCTAGCTCATAGCTCATCTTATCACCCCTAATTTGATAGACAAATAGAAGTGGTCAAAAAATGTTTAGAGGGGTGTCTTCATTATTTTTTATCATATAAGTAAGAATATAGGGTTAAATGACTACCACTTGTAGAATGGTGGTATAACACATCTTTTCATACCTCTTATAAAATTTCCCCATTTATATCACTATATGGTTACCATCCACCTTCCATCACTTCTTCATTAAGGGTGCAAACCAAGGTTCAATATGTGGAGGAGCACTTTCAACATCAAAAAGAGGTTTTGGTTGGTTTGAGAGAGAATATGACATTGACACAAAATAGGATGATGCAACAAGCAAATCAACACCATAATGAGTGGTATTTTGATGTGGGTGACTAGGTCTTTGTATGTTTGCATTCTTACAAGCAGATATCCTTGAAGTAACAAAAAAAGGACAAAAAACTTGATCTTAAGTATTATGGCCCTTATCAGGTTCTACAAAAAATTGGAATTGTGGCCTACAAGTTAGAGTCACTTCATTCATCTTGTATACATAGTATTTCATGTTCCCTGCTTAAAGAAGGTCATTATATAGAAATTTTTAGCCCAGACAAAGCTACCAAAACTAGATGAAGAAGGACGAGTCATTTTTGAACTAGATAATATCATACAAACATGTATTAAGAGGTTGAGAACCAGAGAGATTAAGGAATATCTAATCAAGTAGAAGAACCTGAGTAATGAGGATACAACTTGGGAGGGTGAAGATTTTTTGTAATAGCATCTATATTTGTTCAACATTGAGGACAATGTTGGTTTGAAGGGGAAGGGCATGTTATGCCCCTAACCTATGCATGTATTAGGATAAGAATATCTAACTTTTGGCTTACTTATCCCTCTTTGATGTTATACCACATTTCTATACGCTTTCATTAGGTTAGTAGGTCAGCCTATGGAGTAACCATGGCCTAGGTAGACTATAAAAAAGAGGTAGTGGGTAGTTTTTTATCATCATATTGTGAATTCTTCTCTTATTAATGCTTGTGGAGGTTACCCCCTAGAAGTGGCTTATCTTTTATTCATATATTCTAGTATATTTCAGTCATGTTGTGATCTATTATTGTTATTCTCCTTTATTATTTAAGTAATTTCATTACAAAGATTATAATAATTGTGTAAAATTTCTCCTTTGAGGAGTCAAAAGAATAAGCCTCTTAGTAGGTTTTGAAACTACATTAACCATTGTCTTAGCCTCATTCTTATTATCATTTACCTTAAATTTCAAAATTGGTTTACTTTGAAATTTGTCATTAGAATATGTTAAAGGATTAGTCCCATATTTTAGCTTGTTCATAGTAAATAGCTTAACTTCATGATCTTTAACTATATGGCACATGTCATTAAAATATTTGAAGAATTTGAACAAAATAGACTCATAGATAGAAGAAAATAAGATTATCTTGAATATGTCTTGCAATTCATTATCAGCCATAGGATTTTTTATTATTGAAAGCATAACCTTATAATGAAGCACATAGTCACTAATGGGTTCATTATGCCCTTAGTTGAGTTTTACAAATTGATCAAAGGAAACCTTCTCACTTATATTGATATAAACATGAGTTAAAAACTTATTAGCGAAAGGATTCAAAGCATGTATCAATTGGAAATGGAGATCATAAAACCATTCGAAGGCATAGTCCTTAAGGCTCCTAGGGAAAATATTAGCTAATAACTTATCAATCTAGGAATAATATAATCATAATATATAGAAGGATCTAAAATTTTGTTCTGAATCACCTTTACCATCATATGGTGTAAGTTTAAGTGCAAAAAATCCTATAGGGAAAATATAATTAGAAACCTATAGGGACAAAGGGTTGTGTAATAATCTTGAAAAAAAAATTGAATGTTCTCCTTTATAAGAATCTTTTCTAGTTGGGAAACCTTAGATTAAATATTGAGAAAGTTTGAATAAGTTCTTGAGTAGTAGGCAAAGAATATTGATTAGTAATAGTTGATGTCACAAGTAGAAATCCTAGGAGGCACAAAAGTATGTTACATAGGAATAACCATAAAAGATGAGAATTAACTTGTGTCAGCCCCACACCATGGGTGGGCATCACATGGGTAACCATTTGTGTAGACATATTAATAGTAGTTGTATGAATAATAGTTAAGACACTTATTATAGATTATATGCCTCTAAAAGGTGGATTAGTATCATTAAAGAGTTTATCATGTTGTTCCTCAGATGTGGTATCCTTAACAATATTTACATTCTTAACCTATAAAATTACATTGAAGATTTTATTCACGTCATTAGGTTACATACTAAATTGATTTCAAAAAAATTAAAGTGTTTCTACTTGTGCAAGATCTACATCATTAAGCTCACCAGGATGTATTTTACCATGATATTCATTATTATGTGCATTATTATCTTCATAAAAATTTTCAAGAATGATCATAACATCATTAATAACATGTTCTTATATATATGTGTTCTTTATCAACATTTTCATCTATAGAATAAGGAATTTATAATTCATTAGTTTTATCCATTTTAGATTGTAAACAAATGTGTGTTTGGATCAAAGGAATCTAATTATGATCAAATACAATACCACTTAACCTAGCACTTTATCTTATAGGTATAAGAGATCTAACCTTCTTAGATTGCATATAATATGTTCATGAAAACATTAATAAATCTAGGAAAAAACTTATATATTATTTCCTATCAAGGGCAAATAAGAAATTAGATCTAAAATGCAATCCCTAATGTATGATGATTCTAAAAACCTAATAAGGAAATATGACAGCCTAAGGGGGAAAATCTAGGGTTTCTCATGTTGAAGTTGGTGATCAAGTTCACTAAAATGTTTTACTTTTTAACTAATTTAATCTAAATAAGATAGATATATGAATATTTAGATTCTATGAAGGCAATAATCATACAAATCTGAATGTGAAAGATGTAGATTTATATTGCACTTACTATATTTCTAATTGATAAAATAATGGATAAGAGATGCATTTAGATGGTTTTTTAATTTTATTACTTATTGTATTCATCACAGTCCCTAATAATTTTGTATGTTTTCTCTATAACTAATTAGATCAGGGAACAAGAGCTCAAAACATGCTTGGGTGTTAGTCATGAATCTCATACCCCTATAATGACTAGTAGTGTACAGGCTTTGGTGGTATTATCCTAGTTAACTATGCAAGATTATTAAAATTCATATTATTGTGCCTAAACTTATAGATGAATTTTATATGAGTATTCACCCTCAATCTGATGTTTTGATCCTTATTTACTTATCCTTCTTTTGAAACCCTAATTACTTTTTTGACACAAGATGGACCTTGAAAATGGGGTTATAAATATGGGTTCGACAAATCCAACCACTCTTAGTTGAGTGATTGAGCATTGCCTACATGTAAATACTCTAAAGAGGGTTCATCACATGTATTTATCCCAATTATGTGTGTGTGCACCATTATGATCATGTTAGAATGCAATGCAATGTTCAGATTTTGACACTTGAAAACATGCAACTTTGACTTATGTTTGTGTTCAAAGGTGGTTATAAGGATACTTATTTGAATTATTTTCATATGTGTATTCCTTTGTGATAATTTCTCAAGAGAGTGTTATTGGATTTCTCAAACTTTCAAGTTAGTCTCAATGTAATGGCCAAGTGTGAAATACTTTAGGCTTGATTTGTATTTGTATATGACTCTTTGTATTTCATGTTGTCAATAACACATGAAACATGTCTAGGCCAATATAATAGAGATTTTTCAATTTGAGAAATATCCATTGAGGTTTTTTGGACATAACTAACATAGGTAGGCACCTATAGTAAACTACAACTATCTTATTATTTCTAGTTTTATCTTAAGAGTGAAAATTAGTGATCTGGGATATGGCAATACTATATTTAGAATTATAATGATTTTACACATATTAGGATGATCATAAATATGTATATTGATAAATTATGTTAGCTAGGACAATAGGTGGGTAGAAGGATAGAGGAAAGTGTGCATAAGAGTCAAATGTGTATGCAAAGTCTAAGTATGTCAAACAGTGCCAAAATTTATGTTACAAAGTGTCTAATACTAAATTTAGGTGTCTATAGTAACCACCATAAAATATCATCATTTAAAGTTCAAATAGGAAAGTTCACATTCTCATATGAGGATGAAATATATTGGGTAAAATAATATTTCCCAATTAATGCTTCTTATGCATAAAATATGCATCATAGAAATAACTTGATGATATAAGGAAGGGTATAATAAATGGTATGCCCATATTGTCAAAAAATTTCCTCTAGTAGGTCTAAATGAAGTAATGAAGCACACAAACACAAGTAGTGTGTTCCCATATATGCATTATAAGGACCATGGAAACACATGCACCAAACATAGTAATATCACAAATAGTAATGTGCATTGGAAAAAAATGGCTTCAAACATAGTAAATATGTGATAGAGATCATGGAAAAAATCATAAACAAATATGTAACTATATAGAAAACATCATAAAAAAATAAATGAATCACAAAACATGGTGAAAAAATAACTTGATGATCATATATAGACAAGGATGCAATAATAAATTGACAAAAAACACACTTAATCATGCACATGCATACATATGCAAGTAATCAAACACATAATAGGATGTAACACACAATGTAACCAATGTAATAACCTTAATGTAACCACACAATCTAGATATCCATGTAAACACATAAGATGTAGGTATTATCAAGATGTGATGTAATCAATGTTTAATAGCTCAATATAATAAATGGAAACAAAGAAAAATATCACCGAAAATAAGTTATAAATAGATGCCCCTAAGGTAGGGCATACCACCAGATTGATCATGGTAGTCCATAATCATATATAACTTGTATATCTTATATCTCACCCATTCAAACAAATACCATGAGAAACTCTTGTAAATCATGTATGTGAAAAACTTCTAGCATAGGCATATTAGCAAGATATGTATCCATTGATGTAGTTTTTTTTTTCCTAATGTTTTTGCATTTTATAATTTTATAGAAGAAGCATGCCCTGTGGTATAAAAAATATGGATTTTTTTTTTTTTTTTACATATTTTACACCTAAGAGATATGAAAATAAGGAAACTATACACAAATTTGGATTATGTAAAGCATGCAATTAAACACATTGATCTGAATGGAAACATATTAATGGATATTACAATTATCTAATTTATAAATGACAAAATAAGAGAGGGATAATGTAATTAACTAATTTATCCTCCCTATTACTCATATAAATTGTCACTAAATACAAAAATGCTTTCTATGTGCTTCATAAATAACTCAAGTCAAAAACAATGGCTAAAATAATGCCTTGATGTTATTAGTAAAGTTAGATACTCATGGTATCCAACACTGCCAATGTTTACTGACAATGCCCTTGTGCATAGTGGCGACATAATATTTATGGAAGCCATATGCATATGCTTATAATGTGAAATTGTGTGTGTGCACCTGTCTAATCTTGAAATGAAATGATTATATTTTGTCTTTTTTGTCTAAACCCCAATTATGTTTGTTAGACCACAAGATGCCCTTACAAAGGGGTTAATATTTTGGGTTAGATTGAACCTAATGACTCCCCACTAATTGGTTGAGCATTGCCTACATTCCAATACTCATAAGAGGGCTCAAACTACACATAGCTCTCCCACTAATATGTGTGTGAAAAATCTTGAACAATCTAGAATGTAATGTTATATTTTGATTGTTGATATTTGGCACCATGCAGTTTTGAATTTGTGTATGCAAATTTCACTCCATGGACTACTCTCAGGCTACTCTTTAAATATTTTAGATCTGTGTATACCTTCTAATTATGTTCTAAGAGAGTGTTTGGTGTTTTCCAAGTGATGCTATAATATAGAATGACCTAAGGGGTGATTTATATTTATAGATGACTCTTCATTAATTCTCACTATGACCAACCCATGAAAAGTGTCTAAGATAACCTAATGGAGACTTCATAATTTGAAAAATATCCATTTAAGGCCCTAGACATTGATGAAAGAGGGAGACACATGTGGTCACTGGCACTATAAGGGTTTACCATTATTATCCTGAAAGTGTAAAAAAAGGATCTAAAATATGGAGATGGTTTTTCTAGAATTCTGGCTATAAAGACTCAATTGATCCTAAATAAATTTATTTGGTGAATAGAGGTGGATAGTATATAAAATGGGTAGATGGATAGAGGGAAAATGTGATTAAATTTAAATATAGGTGTGTTGCTATGAAAATTTGTTAAGGGGATAAATTGATAATTGTATATCAACAACGTGGGGAATAAAGTCCATCTCCTATTAGCAGGCAAATCTACCTTTATTGAAAGCCAAAATAAGAAAGCAAGAAATATTTACAAACAAATAAATGTAAATCATGGGGTATTACTTTTAACTTGAAATTACAAAAAGGAATTTTTAGAAAGGAATATGTATATAAAGAGAAATATAAATAAGGGAGAAGTTTTAGGAAAGAAATTCACCAAGTTAAAGGTGAGACTAGATGAAAGTGTTGAGAGAAAATTTGACTTTCAAAGGAATAAAATATCTCTCATTCAATGGGTCAAAAAGATATAATCATATCCTTAGGGATATGAAACATACACCAAAAAACTATTTAACTCAGATAACAAAAATGAATATCCCTATGTATTTTCTAACAGAAACAATAAAGATATAGCCTCTATTCCCACCGAGATTTTCAAATGTATTGGAAATATAAATTACAAATCCAAATAGGAAATTTGTAATTTAATTTATTATTTTTAATACTTGGAAATTTATAACAATGACAATGAAAATCAGATACATTGAATTGCTCAAAAGACATAATTTAAAAGATATTACTAACACAAAGTTTAGGAACACCTCTTTGTATTGATTTTTGAAGAGTAGGATTCTTGATCTCCCTTTACAAAGTTTTGCCTAAAATTCTATTTGTTTCAAACCCATAATATGAATCCCTAACTTGTATTTATAGGCTAAAATGGGTGGTTATGATGCAAAACCACCTATTTTACCTTTTTACAGGGTTACAAAAACACCAACAAGAAATTACAACTTGAAATGGTGCAAAAATATTTTGAGCATTTGGCACCACTTAAGAAAAACATTTGAATTTTTTTACACTAATTGTAAAAGCACATTATCAATTTGTACAATTTGAAAAAATGAGCTGGAAAAATTACAAAGACAATTTATAGAATGACAATATACATTTACAAGGGGGAAAAGAGTGCAACAATACAAATTAGGCAGAAAGAAATAAGAGAAAAAAATGCAAAAATGCTGAAAATAATTCTTCTTGATGTTGTATTGACAATTCTTTCCCTTTCAAGAAGTCATCAAACCTTTAGATAAATTCCCTAATCAAATCTTCATATGGTCCATCTTTGTACTTATAATCAATTTTTGTTGAGTATTCTAACTCTTTCATTTCTTGAAGCTTGCCTTGCAGACTATTTATATTCATGTTTAGATTATCCACATTCACTTGACATTTGGATAACTGATGAAGTTATTCATGACCAAATGCAGATGTGGGATTAACAATTCCTGAATTTGCTCTTTGAATTCTCCAATCATAGTCTCAATTTAAATTAGATTCCCAATTTGATCTTTGTCATTGACAAAAGGATCATTCAACTTCTTGACCTTAGTATTGTTTTGTATCATCACATCACTTCCATGTGACCTTGCATTGTTGAATTTATGAAGACACTCTTGAAGAGATTGGATTCTAAATCTAGTCACCCAAAGAAATTCAATTTGATAGATGATTTCTTCCTTATTGATCACTCTTATTTCAATAAAGTCAACATAATAAAATTTTGAGAATTTGACCAACCTGGGAATAAATTCTTCCCAATTTTTTTATCCTTAGCATATCCTCTTTCCTTTGTCATTATTTATTCACATTATGATCAAGTTTTAGATAACATTATTTCCATGATGAGAATTATTGATGTTCCTTGATCAATAACCTTTTTAAACCAATATTTTGTTATGTTTCCCATTTGGCCTACCTCTCTGACTTTCTCGAGTGTCTCAACATGAAGACTTGATGAAGCAATAATTGGTTAAATTATATTAATTAATATCTATATCACTAAGTTCAATTGTTCTACCTTTTCTTTCATTTCATCCTTCATTGCCTTGTCTTTATCCATTTTTTAAAAAATGGTACCAATTACCAACTGTACATCCCCTTTTATCCCTTCTCTGGTTGATTTTCCCAAATGAACCCTAGATATTTGGTAGTCTTCAATCCTAATTTTGACTTATCCATTTCAACCACAGGAATGATCAATTCTCCATATTTTTCTCCCTTTTTATTTGTTACCATTCATGAAATTGTTCTAACTTTCTTTGGCCTCTTCAAGAAAGAAATTGTCAAAGTTCCAAAATCTATCTCCTTAGGTTCAACAATTTTTCTTGTTTCCGTCACTTCTGTGGATAATCAATATGAAGTTGTTGTGCTTGAGGAAGGCAGCGCGATAGAAGTTGAGACTAGTGGAAAAAGCCTAGCTAGAGTTGAAGAAGGTGTTTTCTCATTTGGGGCACCTTGGAAAGATGTTTCTATTTGTTCTTGTGTATTGATTGTATCAATAGGAATTCTTGGAGAGGAGATGAGAGGCAATTTAGGATTCAAGGGAGAAGATGAAGAGATATAAGTAACCTCTTGCATTGGAAAAGCATGTGACATAGGGAACATTATATCATCTGAAGCCAAGAATTGGTGAGTTGTATTCTCTACCAATTCTTGAGAAAATGGGAAACTATCAACAAGAACCTCTTGAGGAATTGAAATTTTAGAAGAAGAGACATTTTCACCTAACCTATTTATTTTTAGCTTGATATTATTTCATGGTTGAACACCTTGTTGAATAGCTTTAGGTTTATGCACCTCTTATATCATCAAGGGTTCTCCACTCGGACCTACTTCATTTGTCTTTTTTGGTTCATCTTGTTGCTTGTAGAAGCTACCAAATTCATCTTACGTAGGAGATGTATGGAAATCAACATTTGTAAAATCCACTCCTTTGCTCCTCAAACACCTAAGAGTTCTATCAATTATCGCTCTTGTCCTAGTTATGATAGAATTAAATTCATTTTTATTCCAATGGACTATAGGTAATGGCTTTGTCATGAAGCTTTCTTTTTCAAAGATAGTGTCTAAAGTGACCTCATCATCCACCAACTGCTTTGGAACTTTCATTATGCCAAATTTGACTATTTATTTAATGTTAAACCATGAATAGTCCTTGATTCTTATCACTTTATTGTCATTACAATCCATTCAATATTCTTCAAAATGTGGAAGATGTTGATACGAAGGTCTAAGATTATGCTCAATTGAGCCCTTATGTCAAATAAAAACTTATTATAAAATGTCCTGAGGTTATTGTGATACATGTATTGTTTGACTGTCTTGGCTTTTACTAGTGAAGGACAAGTATACCTTCCAATTGAGATTGGAAATTTGATTCTTCTTTTATATCAGCTTATTAAAAATTTGTGTGTTTCAATAATTTGTATATCTAATTCCATCAATGCCCACTTATTGTTAACATGTTGGGAGAGCATATAAGGAGCAACTTTACAACCATTAGTTCTCAAATAACTAAAGTTTGAGAACTGTATAAACTAAGTTCCCCATATTCTTATCTCTGTAGTGGTCATAACTAATATTCTTGTGTTGAAGAGTTCATTTTCAAATAGTTGAATGATGAAATTAACAATGTCATCATTTACCCTTATGAAGTGATGGAGCATTCTTCTTTAATGCCAGCTGGGGATAGAAGTCATACACCATTGATTTCTTGAAAGCACTCATTATATGCAATCCATCAAAATATCTTCAACTCATTATAGTGTAAATAAGATACAATAATATATAATTTTGACATGAATTTTACCTCCATAAAATGTTTGTGAATGGCATCCTTGATCAACTATCCCCAATTAATATATTGCTTATTCCTAAGGATGATCCAAATGAATATGTACATCCATGTTTGAAAGTTCTTTGCCATTGTATTTTCCACTATCTTGTGCAACAATGTAATCATGTCATTTATCTCAATTTTAAAATTGGACCTTGCAAGATTTTTTAGAAGATGTGTGGAGGAATGTTTTGGCTTAGTCAACCATTTATTGTCAACTTATTTAGCACACACTATATTATTATCATCCCAAAATCTTTGGGAGGACTCAAGGGTTAGATGCATAAAGGATTCATGATCTAGAAGGCCAAAAACATTGTCAATTTGCTCAAAAACAAAACTCACAACCAATTCCCCCTGTGAATCTCTTACCTCCCTTATCTCTAAGTTATAGTTGTTTGTCATGACCAAAACTAGCTCAGGAGACTGTATTAACATTGGAAATGGTGTCTCATGTGCTAATCCATTATCATAAATATTTTGACCAAAATATGTTTTATGCACTATGTTCATTCTTTCTCAAAACTCATCTAAGTCAATGTGACCCAGATCAGTGTCAGTGATATTTTTAATATTAGACTCCAATGGTGAAGGTGTCATGCCTTGAAAATTATACTTCATGGTTTCTTTATCTCTACTCAAAATCACCTTTTTTGAAGCAAAAAATGAAGACATCAACTTTTACAAGACAACTAACAATTTAGAATAGTTCTGGAAAAGATTCTTATTTAAAAAAATGATGAAATTAAATAACTTAAAACTAAAATAAGTTATTTAATCACAAATAGAAGTATGTAATCATAATTTGTTTATGAAAATTACTTTAGTGTGTTTTTAATGCTACCTGTATGAAATTCAACTTTCCTCTGACCAATTTCTCTGCTTGAAACTATACCTGTTAAATTTATTTGTGTTGTTTATTTATCAAACTTTCTTGGCAGATGAAAATGAATTGAAAATAAATTATAAAAATTTTGTTTTTAATTTTAAAATATTTTTTCCTATTTTTAATTCGGTCAAAATATTAAAAATCAATTGCCAATTATTTTTTACTAAATACTCAAAATTCTAAAATTGCCAAAATAAATATGGCTTTTATCAAATTTCCAATGAAAAAAATTTACAAAATGATTTTTCAATTTAAAAATCTCGTAAAAATATATTTTTTTCTATTTAAGCGATCCTTAGCTTTCCTCATGGAATGTAGTCTTCTTTCTTCAGGGGTGTCACGTAGTCATGTGATTTTCAATTTGCAAATAAAAATGATCAAAATATGCCCTCATCAATTTTATATTTCTTTTTGGCCAAATTCGTACAATTCAAAAAAAATGAAATCAAAATTTTTACCACTTTTTCAATTTCTTCTTGCACTCCACCTAGGTCATACCATTTGGGTTTTTAATGAAAGTTTGTTTTTAAAAACACATAACTCTACTTTCATCATTTTTTATATATCTTCCTTTGGGCATATGGTCAGTTATACGGTAGTTGTATGGCTCAAAACGTTGACAGGAAAAAGCCAAAAAAAGTTTGAAAATCGCCAAAAAGGGTCTTTAGCCAAGTTGTATAGTTGCGTTTGTCTGAAATAAATTTGAAAAATGAATAAAGTTTTCTCTTTTCAACAAAAACTTGTTTATTGAGTGGGTGTAGGTTCAGTTGTATGGCTCATAATTTTACTTGAAAAAATCCAAGGAAAAATTAAATTACTAGAAACTTGACTTCTACAAGTGAGTCATATGGTTGCGCTTGAGGAAAAAATGAAAAAAAAATGATTCTTGCTTAATATTTTAAAAACCTCTGTATATTTACATGACCATTAGCTGAATGAATGTTTATTCAAATATTTAATTATTCCTTGAGAGCACTCTTGCACTATCTTTTCCTGGTTGAAGAAGAATTTAAGATAATTTTTTTTGTTTATTTGCTTCCCATCTGTGATCTTGAATATATTTCTTTCTATTGGATGATGGATAAAAAATAAATGGAAATTCAATTTTTAAATCGCTAAAACTACCGGAGTTGAGCATGCAAGTTGAAAATATGTTTTAAAAGGAAGATAAAATTTATTTAATATCACCCAAACAAATAACCATATTTGCATGATTAGCAGAAAAATTAAATGAGATTGTATGTAAGTAGGAAAAAGAGAGATTAATTTATAATGGTAATTTGCACCATTGAAAAAGGTAATTACAATGTGGAGGTTTGCATTTACATGACTCGAGAAAGTGTATTTTGCATTTACATGATTTAGGGAAGTGTAATTTGCATTTGCATAACTTATGAAAATATAATTTAGAATTGCATGGAAAGGGAAAACTCAAAAAGATTTTACAATTTACATAAAGTTTTAAATCAATTTTATAATTTGCATAGAAACTGAAAACAAAATTGTGAATTTCACGGAACACAAAATTGATTTTGCAATTTGCACGACTTTTAAAAAAGTAACATGTGTTTGCATAACTTATAAAAAGTTAAACATTTTTTACAAATTATGGGAAATATTAATAGATTTTTATAAATTACGGGAAATGTTAATGCATTTCAAAACAATTTGAGGTAAAAAGCAATTTGACCATAAATTTTTATTTAATCAAAATTTAATTAATTAATTAAAACTTTTGATTTTTTTAAAATTTTGATGGTTTCGGGTTCAGTTCAAAAAAATATTAGTCATTTATTAAAAATCAAATTTCTACCAATTTTTATATGTTTTCAAAAACCATGACAACAAGGTGCAATGTTCAAGCATGTAAAAATATGTCAAATTTGATGTTTTAAAAGTGCCAAACACAAAATTTAGGTGTCTACACATTTCCTCCTTTTAATTTAATGTTGCATATGTAAAATTAAAAGGATAAAAAAGTAAATTTGGTACCTTTGATAACCATTCTTAGTGTTGATAAGTACAGCTAAAATGTATCATTTTATCCTCATGAAATCTAAAATAAAAACATATAGATCAATGTCTTCTCACAATAGAATCTCAAATAATTATAATCATAGAAAACTTGAACTTAAAAAGTAAATAACAAATACATGTGATGGTATGTGAACTAAGCTTCCACTTATTGAAATTGATTGGAGAAAACCATGGGTTGATCATGCCCTAAGGAGATATAATTGATAAAACTATGAGTTGAGGAGTGTAAATGCACCAACTACCCATCTTGATAAAGTAGTGTTAAAAGTTGAGCAACATATAGCCTCAACCACATTGCCCTAGGCAACAAAATACCCTTTTTTGGAACCCTGAAATCAGTTTCGTAAGTAAATGTATCAATTATTGTAAATAGATGTAAACCCAAAGTTCTCATGTAATAACCATCATTCTTCATTGATTCTATATAAATAAAATAGAAAAAAAAAATTCCTGAATAAATTCCATGCCCCATATGATCCATTTATCCCTCAAAATAATATAGTATGCCAAAATCTATCCCAAAATATCATATAATGTCTCATTTTTTCCTCAAAACCATGCACAATATGTCTCAATATGCTCAATTTGACCCATATGAACATATAATTTGTCTCAGAATGTGAAATGCTCTATCTGACATGGCATGAGTTTATGAACAAGCCCATTGTATGCCATCCTTTTGATATGAGGGATGAATCTTGAATATCATTCATTTTAGAAGAAATAGTTATATGCATCACATGTTATATAAAAAAGTATAATCATGTAAAGTATATGTACAAATATGACAAGATATATCCTCATATAAATATTTTGAATATTGTAAGGATGTATGAAACATGTGATCCAAAGTAAATTTAATTTTTTTTAGTTGCACATAAGATATAGTCATGATAATTCATTTGAAAACAATTGTAAGATGTAGCTAGATATGTCAATGCAACACACAATATTTAGAATCATAATAGATACATGATATAAACCATAGAAATGTACAAAAATAAAAATATGTGTGATAGAAATCATGACACCAAGCATACATTAACAATCAATTTGATCCATATAAATGTATATAACACACACACAACAACAACAACATCATATTAAATAACTCATAAGCATAGAGATCATGATCAAGAAGCACACTAACATTTTAAAAAAAATATGTGACTTCACTCTGACCTGAAGCAAACACAAAATGGCCATGACATGGACTAGAGAATCCTCTTACACAACATAACAATACACAATTAATGTAACTACATAAAATAGACAAGCAATATAGAACATAGAAATGATCAACCAATTTCACATCCATAAACATGAAATAAACATGGAGCAAGCAATGTTAATCTGCATAATCAATCAATGTCACCATCGAGTATAGCAAAGAATGATATCCATATAATGTAACACTCTAATAAGTATGAACAAGATAAATTCACATATAAATAGTGTAAGTAGTTCAATACAATCAATGGAATGACATATAAATCTATAACATGAAAAGTGTACCAAGATTCCCCTAGCATGGGCATGCCCCAAATGTGAAAAGGTCCCTTGTGGGTGTGACAAATATCACACATTTTTCTTCCCATGTTTCATGTATACCATGAAAAGCATGTGTGTATAAAATAGATATGTAACTCACCATATATATGAAAAATGACATCAAACAACTATGTGTACCATAAAAGCAAGTTGTGTATAGGTCCTGGTTTTGTATTTTTTTAATACTTGGATGTTTTTTATTTTTAATTATTTTTGAAATATCGAAATAAACAACCACTCAGTAAAGGAAGTAAGGCCAAGAGGCAAGGCTGTGAAATAAAAGACTAGAAAGGATTCAAATAGTCAATATCATATGTCAATGCATAATGTGTATCAAGTTTAGTATCAAATTAGTGTGAAGAAAGCCACTTATATGCTTTCATTGTATGGTATAATCATGCCTCAAAAGAGTTTGTAATAGAACTCATAATAGGTGCATGCCCCTAGTGGGAAAGAGTTAATGTGTGAATGTAATAAGGTGTGTTGGCATAGAATATATGTGAACATGTAAGTTGAATATATGCTATAAAAAATCAATCATAGAGGGTCGATATGGAGAAGTGGAAAATCAGTATGCCACATCAAGATGTAACATGACTCAAATAAATGAAAATTTAAATCAGACTATTGTAAAGGATGTATGCATATGCCATCATAATATAACTAGTGTGAATGTTCAAACCAGGACAAGCAATCAAAATGCAAAGACCAACAAAAAATGATAGTGAAATTAAATCCAAAGGATAGAATAATGATTAAAGAAACCACATATATACGCATCCATATAGAAGAATGGATAAATGAATAAGTCAACTTAGGAGAAGATGATCAAGCAAGCAATCCATAAGAAGTCATACAATATTTTGTGTCAAATATAACTTATGATATCATCGAGTGGGTTTCACAATAGTCCTTGATCACCAAACATAGTACCTAGCTCTGAATATAATATAACATCAAATGTCAACATGTCATCATCACTAGACTCATCATATTGGGGTACCTCCTTTGACTTTTTACATGCCTTTTATAAAAGCTGATATTTAACCATTGTGTCTCTCCCAATACTTCCTAGTATAACCTCATTATGTAGTGTAAATTTGTTTGTTATTAAATTATTATCTTATTTTCTATCATTATTTTGTATTTGGGGCATTTTTCTTATGGTATTTTAAAATTCTAATGTAATGCATTTGTTATATTCATCGATGATGGATTGAATTTTCTCTAACCACTGTTATCTAAACATAACATAAAATTGATCTATAATTGGCATTACCATTATTAATATGTCCACAATTTTGGGCCCACGAGCAACTAGTAATGTAATATGACCAAAAAATGTTTCACAGTACAAATTATATGTTGTCACTAACACACTCCATTCATTTTCTAAACAGGAACCTACATTAGGAACAATAAAACGTGCAAATCATTCAAGACGTCATGAAAATAATTGTTCAAGTTTGATTGTTTAGGTCCAATAGTCCTTGTTATTTGAAAGATTATTCTAATACATGCTAACAATTATCTTATGAATTACTTTAAGTTGGATGTATGAAAGCAAATCAAGTTTCTTAGAAGTTTATTCATGTAGGTTTTCATTATGTTTTTACATATTTTCACACTATTGGAGCTAGCTCACACTATAAGAATCACAAGGCTCTATGATAGACTTCATTATTATTTTTTCATTACCTCATAGTATTTTTGGATTATTTTACTTAGTCAAATAATGTCTATATGGGCATTGACTTATATATTCTTTGGTATGCATGTTTAAAAATTTAGTCGCATGTATTCACAGTTAGTCACACCTTATGTAGTACTCCTTCAAGTAAGCAAAGTCCACACATCAGTCATAAATCCAATCACATTATGAAAACCCATGGTCATCACATTTGCATCTGAAGATTAATCTATATGAAGGTATAAATCAATTAAAGCATTCCATGTGTCAACATTGCATTCATTCATAACCTCATAGCCTATTAATTAAAAAATTTACAACTCAATGCTACACACCACATGAATGTGACCCAATCACATACTACTACATGTAATGATCACATGTCTTCATAACATAGTGATACAATCTAAAGAGACACAACCACATCACATTATTCCAAGTTTCATAATTTCATAGTGACATAATATTATATAGGACCAAAGGAATGCATAGGGGTTTCATGTCTTTGTGAAATGTGATCCAATAAGTGAGTGTCACTTGTCGTTATCACATTTGTTCATAAGGAAAAGGAGACTTCATATATAAACATCCAAGCAAAAGTTGTGACCATGCGATATGATGCCATATGGCATTAACAATGAAATAATGACAAGTGGATAATGATGATACACTCTAGAACCATCCTATGTTGTGGATATTCATTATAGGCACTATATAAGACTCGAAGTAGGCCATGCCACTCAATAAACATAAGGTTAAATTTGATGGTTGATATCACCTGTTAAACTTTCCTAAGATTTATGATAATCTACATAATTTTTCCAACATTAGAAATCAAACGTAAAGATCACTCTAATCAATATTTATGTTAAAAACAATTCACATGCTTGTCAGGGCTAACTTTTAGGGGTTTTATTAGAATTTGGATCATAATACCTTTTCAGAAAGCTTAGCTTCTAATTTACAATATTACAAAGCTTTAGCTATGTGTGGAAGATCTACAAACTCTAAAAATGAATCATATACTCCCACCATACAAAATGTGTAGCAGGAAAATTTTCATAAAGTTAAAGTCACAACTATATGGATAAAACATGATGATAATTTGTGTGGCAATCATAACCATTATTGGTTTAAATATAGACAAAGGATGATTTCTAATGGTCTAGTGGAGATAATGTCTTAGTTTTATTTTATGTTTAGAGTTAGATTTAGTTGTTTTATGATTTTTATCTTCAACTACTTTTACATTGATTTAGATTTAGTTTATCTTATTTTTTATAAGGTGATCACATGCAATGCTTTTTTTGAAACAAAAGTGGTGACCACCAAACTTATATAAATACATTGTATTGAAATGATTTTATTCAAAAAGGTTTGAGGGAGACTCAACAAGCTTAAGAAATATTCATGGATATTTTGTGAGTTTATTTCAGTTTTATACTTTCACAAAAAAAAATCGATGCTCTCTATTTCTTGAGATTTAAGTAATCATTTAATGAGATTTTATTTTCTTATTAAGAGTAGGTTAGATTGTGCAATTTTGCTATTTTTATTATTTCAGTGAGCTAATCTCTTATCTATTTTGTTGTAGATAGACATGTGTTATTGTTATTTTTTGTAGTGGACTTTGATCTTTATAAAATTGTTATGGATGAATGTGCAATTGTTATTCCTATGATCAATTTATCTTATAAATAAATGCTGCTGAAATTTACTCATAGTTGATTAGTCCTTAGACTCTTGCACTATATTAATTCATATTTGAGTGCACGACTAGATTTGATGAATATTGGTTGATTTGTAGTAGACCTCAGAAAGTGTTTCCTAAGCGAAAGAATTACTCAGTTGAAATATGAAACCTTCTTTTTCTACCCTACCCTTCCCTCCTCAAATTTTTTATGAGATTAAATTATTGTAATTTATAACACCATTATAAATATCCATCCTTAGATGTTTTTTTTATCACTTGGATTAATTTTCCTTGATGGGTTGTTGGTCACATGTTATTATTCCACCATGACTACAGAGGAGATTCACAATGTGCAACTCGTGCCTTGGATAAAATCACCTATAGTCCTAGAATGAGAGGGTGAAAACCCATTTTATATGGTGTGATAAAAATCACATCAACAATATGTTGTACATTTTTTGTTGCATGGCCAAATTGTTCTAGCAGTTGGATACTACGTGTATTTGTTAGGAATTAATTTTCACATTGTATAACTTTGGGTATTTACTGAGAGGTAAATAGTAATAGGTTAGTTAATATTTGGTAGAGATATTATTATAAATAATATTACGATATAGGTTAGAATATTATAATGTTGAGATATATTGTTAATGAATTATAATAATATATCTTTAATAAGAGTTTGCATAATTAGAGGGATTTGGGTGAGAAATTTTAGTGGAGAGATGTTCTACATAAATATAGGAATAATGTTCCTATATAAATGTAATGTCTCATATTATTTATTAATTAGAATAGAATAATATTATCTAGTTTGTGTGATTTAAATATGACATATGCATATTGTGTTTGACTTCAAATATACTTGCATGTGTTAATTCTCTGTATAGGTTCTTTGAATTCCCAATAATGGTATCAGAGCGGGAATAGTTATGGCCTGTTAATTTGTGAAGGGGAAGATATGTTATAAGATTTGGTTGCCCCACCTATGAGAGTTTAATATTTAGATTCTTTTTAGAAAAAATTATTTTGCATTGGAAGCATCTGGTTTCATAGTGGCACAATCAGTCTTTTCAGAAGAAAATAAAATACATTATTAGAGCATAAAGAATGCTTATAAAAATATTGAGTGATAGCAAGATGAGCTATATAGGGCCATATCCAAGTCACATGACTTGCTTTCCATCTCTGAGTTTGGAATCTACATTGCATTAATTTATCTGCAAGAGTCTGTACTCTAAACAGTAAGATTTTCCAATGACTCTCATCATTGAACACTGTCCAATTTTTTGGCATAACATCAAAGGATTTGTTCATATTCAATCCATCACCCATTTTGTGGAGGAATTGATAAGAAAAGAAGTCAATATCCATGTGAAAATTTAATAGCTTGTGATCCACTCCAACATGCAACCAAGAGCTTTATAAACATGCAATCTTTATATTGATAGGCTCTTATTATGTTATTCTGATACAACATATAATATCAATATTGGCAGGCTCTCATCTTCAGTGATTTGATAATTAGGTAGCCTCTAATTGTTAAGATGGATCTATATTCTCTACACAAGCTCATTATGTGGATTCTACGCTACTCCTCACACCGTGCTCATTCTGTATCGATGTATGATATGGGTTACACTAAGCCTGAGCTCACTATTTGCACTATTTTTGCCAAACTTTATAGCAAATATCCCACCCAACTTCTACCATTTCTCATCAATGCCTGCCATACACCTATATTTTTGAATATCAAACTTTTTGTTAAGTCTCATACTCTGCTATGTTTATGTCAAAATTTATTTAGTTTTATATGTCGGATCTTTAGTCTTTAAAACATCATTTTGTTTTGTTTTGATAGAATCAAATTTTATATGATCAATATAAAGAGTAGTTTATTGAAGTCTATAGGTATTTTATATGTCAATTATTAGTCATATATTTATTTTTTGTCAAGTTATGTCTATAAATTCACATAAAGTATTGTGTCAAATTAATTTGTCCTTATCAAAGTAATTGTTTGTCAAGATTGTCAAAGTCCTTTTATTAGGTTATTAAAATGTCTTTTATATTAAAAATTCAAAAATATCAAGAGTTGAGTCGTTTGTTTGTTATGAGTTGAAATTATAAAAAAAAGTCATTTTTTATAATTGAGTCATCAATATTTCAAAAATGTCAAATTTGTTTAGGTTTAGAGTCACAGACACATTTTTGCTTATATGTGACATCCACATTGGGGGCAGATGGGGGGGGGGCAGTGTGGGGCGTGGCAGATGTGGCGGTGTGGGGGTGGTGTGGGGGTGGATTTCCCTTAGAAAAATCATGTACTTGAGCTACATTGACATACCAGCTGAGTGAGCAGTGTACTGGAGGTTGGAGGATACATGGAGAAAGGAGGTCTTTTAGCGACCTCTCGTCAGTCACCAATGATGTGGTGACATTTTATGTGTTGTGATTTTTCATTTCCACTGTGTGTTTTTTAGAATAAGAATAGAATAATATACATGTTCAAGATATGTAATTTGTGTGAAAATTCCAAACATGATTCCTTGATGTAAAAACATTTTGAAAGGACAAAAGCACCAATGTAAGTTAGTTCATAGATCTTGAAAGGGTTTATGGTAGAGATCAAAAAAACCACCAGGAGGTGAATAGTTGATGGGTCCTATTCATGTCAAGGTTTGTGGTAAACCTGTAAAATCATGGGAGGAGTGAGGCTCTCTTTGTATCAAGGTCATGAGCCAAATAGGGCATGCTACAAGAGGTGAGCCTATTGCAGATAAGAGTGTGAATGTTTTTACACCATGTAAAAGTATAACTTTGGGTATTTATATAGAGGTAAATAGTAATAGGTTAGTTAATATTTGGTAGTAATATTTTTATAAACAATATTATGATATAGGTAAGAATATTATATTATTGAGATATATTGTTAATGAGTTATAATAATATATCGTAAATAGGAGTTTGCTTAATTAGAGGGATTTGGGTGAGAAAGTTTATTGAAGAGATGTTATCCATAAATATAGGAATAAAGTTTCTATATAAATGTAATGACTTGTATTGTTTATTAATCATAATATAATAATATTATCTAGTTTATGTGACTTAAATATTACATATGCGTATTGTGTTTGACTTCAAATATTCTACATGTGTTAATTCTATATATATATATATAGGACCTTTGAATTCCCAATAGTATTAGAGCCTTCTTATTTGTCAATCTCAAATTCTTGCCTATAGTCATCTTCTATGAATACTTGGATAGTCAGTGGGTCATTTCATCGATAATTACATGTCATGTATGGCCTTTTCTCTTGTATTTTTATCGAAGTTGTAGGTGGAGTGTTCATCATAGGTACCTTTATCTTTATTTGGTTTATTGTAATTATGTTTTGATTCTTAAGTTCCTCAATATTTTTCTATAATGCTTCATAATTATTCATACCATGTCTGGTTATTCTATGATAACTACAATATGATCTTTTTTGATGTGATAAACAAGTTATGGATTGATGCCTAATGTATGGTAAAGTGACCAAACTCTTTCTGAACAATATTTTTAATATAGTACTTCATTGATTTTGTGAATTAGGTCCTTGTAATATCACATCAAGGGTCAAGGAAGGCTTTTTAGAGATGGATGTTGTTGAGATATGAAACTTATTCACATTGTGTGGTAAATCACTTGTGCCAACATCATTACGCATCTAGTGTTTAATTTGATCAAGCTTATATGGTTCTTTTGTCATGTGTTATATATCTTGAGTGTTATTGTAATCAATATAAGGATTCTTTATGTTGCTTATAATACATCTAGTGCCTCATACAAAGATATATTTTCATTATTCAAATCAATCTTGTCATTATCATGGTGATAAGGGTCAACATGAAAAAAATGGTCTACTAATGATGCGTTTGAATAATAAGTCATTACATATTTTATGCCATATATATTATCAAGGTAAGATAAGAATTATTCATGTCTATTATCATCCCTAATTTCATTGCATTTTGATTTATCAATTTTCAGTGTCTTAAATATTAATGCATGATACAATAAGTGAAGTAAAGACAATTTTCAACATCATGGCTACAAATGCTAGATATAAATAATTAGACCCAAGGGAAAGTTAAATGTAAATCTAAAATCAAACCTTAATAGGGGAAAAATATAAAACATTAAGTGGATATAA
Organism: Torreya grandis; assembly: GCA_037957365.1. NCBI lineage: Eukaryota > Viridiplantae > Streptophyta > Pinopsida > Cupressales > Taxaceae > Torreya > Torreya grandis. The sequence goes on along the minus strand of JARHVA010000561.1, from coordinate 4,924,603 downwards.
AACCCTAATGTAAAATGAAACTTGGGATTTTTGTGCTCAAACCAATGATTGGGTTCACCAAAAGGTTTTAATTATTTTACACTTAAGAGATATAAAACTAGTGAAACTATGCACTAATTCAAATTATGTAAGATATGGCATTAAAACACACTAATCTAAATTGAAATGAATTGATAGATATTACACATACCTCATTTATAAATGGAAAAGAAAGAGAGTTATGATGTATTTTTCTGATAGTAAATGCCTTTTACTCATAAATTCATCAATGAATCTGGACAAAGTTTTTATTTGCTTTATCAATGGATCATGTTAGAAATAGTAGCTAAATTTTTTTCTGGATGTTTTCAGTAAAGTTAGACACCTATAGTAGATGACACTATTATGGTTTAACATAAGTGTCTTTACACATAGTGGGGGTCTGATATCCTTGAAATCCCTATGCTTGTACTTGTAATTTATTCCTATGTATGCACCAGTCTAATCCTGTAGTGAAATTATTGTATTATGTCTCTTTTGTCTAAACCCTAATTATGCTTTTTCATCCACAAGATGCCATTAAAAATAGGTTAGTATTTTTGGTTAGACTAATACAAACTACTCCCTATTGAATGGTTGAAAATAAACTATGTTTAAATACTATGAAGAGGGCTCAAACCACATGTAGTTATCCCACTTATGTGTGTGTGCAACATCTTGAACATTCTAGAATGAAATGCTATTTTTTTACCTTTGATACTTGGCACCATATACATTTGACTTTGTTTGTTCATATTTCTCTCTATGAACTACTCTAGGACTGATCCTTGAAGATTTGAAATGTGTGTGTTGTTGTGAGTTTTATGCACACCACAGTCATAATGAGGTAGCCTCTAATATTTTAGGATCTCAATGGAGGTAAACTCCACTCTATGACATGATTTTTAGGTATGTGGTTATTTCAATCTATTGATGGAATAATAGGTAGGGCATGCAAGTTGTTGATAAGGTTTTTTAAACGGAGGTGTAGTACTTAATAAGGGTAGTGAATCTCTATGTGAGTTGAATGGGTGGTTGGTTGCTAATTTGGAGTAGTTAGATCTCAAAACAAACTCAAAAAAGAGGGAAGGGTAAGGTAGAAAAAAAAGGTTTTGTGCTTTTCAAGAACTACTTCCCTAGCTATTTCCTAAAATCACAAGTGCTCTTAGAACCTATGCTTATTGCTAGAAATAATTGTACACACACAATCAGACATGGCTAAGAAGTCTGAGGAGGTAAAGATGTAGGAAATCCATAAGCCTCAAACAAAGGTTGCTCATTTTAGGGTAGTTGTTTCACACCCTTAATCAAGAGATTATGGCTCGAGCTAGTGAAGTATCTGAGGTAGTTATTGCACACACAAAGAAAACTACAGCCAAAAAAGCACTCATGCGCAATAAAAATTAAGAATCAATTTGAACATGAATATCTTAACCAATATATTTACCAATCTTTCAGTAATTGTTACACATCTACATATTAGTGTATCAGTCAAAATAATCAAGAATCCATTTGTAGCTTTTGCACACTAAATATTATTGAAACATACAACCAAAGAAAATAACAACTAATTACACAAAAATTGGAAAGAAAATACACAAACACATTCACTAACGATCAAAATTGATGTTACTCCTATATTCAAAAATTCTCTGACAAAAATTCAAGTTGGATTACAATTATTTATATTGACTTAGGGAAGGGGTCACCTCATCCTCCAAGTTCATGCAAGGTCATTACATGTGATAGTCAGAACATGAGTTCTAACTATGGTCTAAAACCATATAAGAGTCTACTTACAATTATGCATTTAGAATAGCCTTTGCCAAAGCAATGCAATATGTGCATGTTTATAAAATAGAGGTAATATTTTATAATTATAGTTTGAATTGTATGTAAACTTCAGAATATGCATCATTTATCAAAACTATATATGCCTTATTTTATAGGTTGTGAGAATAACTTGTTGATATTTAAAATTAGTCACCTTCAAATAGAACTCTGACACATGCATGAAGGACCAAAATCACTTTACCCATGTTTTTAGAACCAGTGACGCTATTGTTAGCTATGAATAATCTGAACTATGTGGTGCATGCTTGTTCATGTTTTTTTATAGAATCTAGATCTTCACTTTTATATTCATCATTCAAATTAAGACATGTGTGTTCACACTCTAACTCAACTGTGAGACCCAATGTTTATTGATAAATATGGCTCAAGTGTCAAAGATCTACGTATTATGTCCATAATGCACTGCTAGTTTTTAAAATGTGTCACATGTCAACACCTAATTGAGTTTGGGATCTTTGAAAAGTCCACCTAGGACTTGCACCATCAATCCTTGGCATGATGGAATGCAAGTGTACCACTTGGCAAATCTTTGCTAGTTCTAAGACCTTTGAAAAATCCATGTTGATCTTGCACCATCAATCCTTTGCATGATGGTATTCAAGCATGGCACTTGGAAACACTTCACTAGTTTTGGGACCTTTAAAAATTCCATGTTGATTTTTCACCATCGATCCTTATGTATTGGTTTAACACAGTTCTTTGGATCTATGCACTGGGCTCCCACGATGGTGACACTTGTCACTCTCATGGAGCTTTGACATTTTAACTCACTCTTATGTCATTCAATTAAATGGGATTGAGTGGATATACACCATAAGATCTTGATTTGAATCCAAATGGGTACTTTGTAAGGTTAAATTTGATGTTTACATGACCATCAAATGATGTCCTCATGACTATTAATGACATTCACATGACTTTCAAATTTAATCTCATAAGTTTGATCATTATCAAAGTTAAATTTGACATTTGCACAATCATCAAATGACATCCTCATGACTATCAAATGACATCTATGCGACTGTCAAATTTAATCTCATAAATTGGACACATGTCATTTCCTCAATACTCCTGTTCCTACAAACATAAGCACAAAATGACTTAGCATAATACTTTGGGAAATAAGTATAAAGGGCCCTGCATGAATATTCTAGCCTAAAAGCTTAGGATTAGTAAAATATGGTTTATACCTAGGCTAAAATCTTAAATTAAGCTCAAAACATAATGAAAATGCTCCATAAGTAAAGGTGCCACTTGGTAGTATGGTATTGGTCTCAGGGCAATTGTTGCGAGAGAATTGTTTCGGGCTTTATGTTGCTGGGACCCTAATTTCATCGAATAAAATGTTCGAGACACAAAGTCTAAAGGAATTTTGTCAGGGAAATTATTTTTAAAAAAAATCTAAAATAATTTTCTTGAAGGCTTAGTTCTCTTGGATAAAATGTCTGAAGGAAAGCTTGAAGGGATGGTCTCAAAAGGGCCAAAGGGCATGATCTTTCAGAAAAAATGTTCGAAGGAAAGGGTTAAAGGGTGAAATCTCTCAGACAAAATGTATGAAGGAATTGGCTAAAGGGAAAAAATCACAAGACAAAAGTCCCAAAGGGCAAGTCTAAGAGGGGAAAGGGCCTAGGATAAAGTCCTAAAGGGTCATTTTCAAAATGTTTGAAGGTTAGGTTGAGGAAGTTCAAAGGAATGTGCCCTTAAGGGAATTATTTTAGGTTTTTTGCATTGGATAAATTTTTTGAGACATAAAGTATGAAGGAATTGGCTTGGGATAAGAAGTCTCAAAGGATAAGCTTGTAGGGCAACAAATGCTCGAGACAAAAATCTCGAAGGGAATGTTCAAAAGGGTCGAAGGGTCTACTTCATGGAAAAAATGCCTGAAGGGTCTACTTCATAGGGCACATTTTGATGGGAAGGGCCCTTACAAAAGTCCTGAAGGGTAACCACAAAAGTCTTGAAGGGTACTTTCAAAAGGCTAAAGAGTATGTTCAAAAAGTTTGAAGGAATATGTGTCCTTGACAAAACTTCCAAAGGGTAAAATAGGGGCAAAGGGTCATTTCAAAAAGTCCTAAAGGAATTCCATCAAGGGAATTATTTTAGACAAAATGTCTGCAATAATTCTTCTGAAGACTTAATTTTGTCAAACAAGATGTTTGAAGGAATTCAATTGGCTTGGGGAAAGTGTCTTAGACAAAATGTCCAAAGGAATGATTTCAGAGGACAAAGGCCCAGGACAAAAGTCTTTAAGGAATTTTAAAACGTTGAAGGGCACTTTAAAAAAAAAATTAAGGGCATTTTTGAAGGGCCAAAATGGCTACAACAAAAACATCTAAGGATCTTTTTTAAAAGCAAAGGGGCTTGGAACAAAATCCCAAAGGTTAAGTCCTAGAGGACAAAAGGATCTGGGACAAAAGTCCTAAAGGGTAAGTGGAAGAGCTTAAGGGTCTACTCCATGGAAAAAGTGCCTAAAGGGTCTACTTCATAGGGTAAAATGATCCAAGATGAAATTCCCAAAGGGTAGGTCTTTAGGGCAAAAGTTGTATCAAGCAAATTGTTCGAAGACCAAATTCCATCAGGCAAAGGGCCCACATATGCAATTCCTTTGGGGGAATCATTTTGGGAAAAATGTCTGCAATAATTTCCTTGACATATACAGGTCCATGACAAAATTTCCAAGATAATAAGTCCCAAGAGGATAGCAAAGTTAGCCCATGAAAACATAAGTCCGCAAGAATTATCTCAAAGTAACAAACCTGATAGAACAAAATATTTAGTCTATAGAAACACAATACCAATGCCATATTTTCCAAAGTATAAAAGGCCAGATTATGATCTTTTCCCAAAATTTGTGTAAACATACAGAAGAGGGGGCTCAAAATTAGGACAATAATATGAAAAAGTTGGTCCCCATTTCTTATGGAAATAAGGGAGATGTTGGGTACAATAGTGTGTATGCCTTATGATAATGTTCTAAGAGAGTGCTAAGTCTTTTCTAAGTGATGTTCAAGTTTGTAATGACATTAGGGGTGATTTGTATTTATAAATGACCCTCTATTAATTTTTTCTATGATTGACCCATGAGACATGTCTAGGTTGAATTAATAAATAATTTACAATTTGGAAAATAGACATTGAGGGCACCTATAAATGTTAGCAAATGGAGACACCTATGGTAACTGACACTGTCTAGGTTTACCAGTTGTCCTGAAAGTATAAAATAGGGATCTAAAAGATGGAAAAGGTCTATCTAGGATTCTAAAAATTTCATGTATACACTCAAATAATCCTAAATAAATGTATTGGGTGAATAAAGGTGGATAACATACAAATATACAAACAAATGGAATGTGTGTTTAAGAGAAAATAAATGCACAATGTCTAGGCTTGTCAAAGTATGTCAAATTTGATGTTTCCAAAGTACAAAAAACCAAATTTAGGTGTCTACAATAGATAAATCACATGTGAGAAGGTTTCATATGAATAGGAAATGTATTTTTAAAGCTCATGAAAAATATGTGGGTATGATGCCCTCAAATGCAACAAGTAGAGCCCAAAGTATGGAAAATGTATTCATGGACTCGTTAGCATAATATAATAACTCATGAGGAGTCTATGTGTATGATTCCCCCAATGATAATGTAGGAAAAGTTGCATACCATATGGATCTTTGGGAATAAAGTTTCCAAGGACATGTGGTAACTAGACAAAGAAAGGTAAATCAAGATCAAGAACACATGTGCAAATCAAAAAGTGATAAGGAAAATGTTAATAAATCAACTCCCAAGAGGGAAAAATCAAAAGGCAACAAACAAAGACAAGTGGCAAGAAGACATAAAAAGTCAAAAAATTGACAAAAAATGACTAGTCAAACAAGTAGAAGAAAACTCAATGTAAGATGTAAATGGCAATGCCACCACAATGTCTCTAGATCCAACTATGAATTTATGATCACAAGTATATAATGTAAAACCTATATCGGTTATGTGCATAAAATATAAAACATTAAAGGTGAAGGATTTTAGCAAAAACTAACCAATGATATTAGCAAAACCTAATCATCAAATTGGATAATACATTGACACAAGTTTTATTCTCTTATTACAAAAGTGGATGATGGTGTTATCAAATCATTGTGATTTACTAATGTCTTTGAGGCAAGGATATGAATAACTAAACTATTTTTTCCTTAGAGATGTATTAGTATATGGTTGCTCTTTTTCTAGTTTAACTTGATCTTATTGAACTTTATTCTTCAACAACCATTTGAGTTGATTTTGAGATGTAACACAATCCACCTTAGGATGATTTCAATCTTTATTGTTGTAGGTTCTATCTTCTTCTATGTTTAATTTGTTTCCTTCATAATTGAATGTAATATACTCACGTATACTATCAATTATTGCTTTCATTATTTGTAACCTTATAATTTCCAATATAGAATTATAGTGAAGCAAGGATGGCATACCATGAAATAATGTGAGATGTGTCAAGGTACCAATAGATATAGACAATATAATACATACCAATGTTACTTGATCTACTGTAGAAGGTGATATTTGTTAGATGTTCTATATAATATCCAAGTGTCTTAAGGAAAGGAAGACTAAACAAATTAAATTGAGTTTTGTCATATATTATAATTATATGTCTTTGCACTTTTATATACACACTTATGACAAAAGGTTTTGCATGCAAATGATGAGTCTCTATAGGATCCTTGGGAACCATGATTGGCCCCTTAGGTGAATCAACCTTAGAAATTATATTTTGCACTATAGAAGATGACAAATGACTTTGCATATGTTTCTTACTATTAGAAGGTGTGGGAATTGAGGACACTGATGTTATTTCTGCATTTCTAATGCTTCATCAATATTGTTTGACCTCAGTTGCAATGAAATCATTTGTATGAATTTGAAAAAGGGAAGAAGGGAAGGAACCAAAACAAATAAAACTCGATGGTGAGAAAAAATGGGAACTAGATAAACCTATTAGAGGGAAACCATGTGGTCATTTGAAGTTATAATCACATATATGTTTCATTCAAATGTTACATGGGTATATATATATTTTTTCATAGATTGAAATTCAAGAAATGGATTGTCCATTTTGGATTATAATGGCAATATGGTGGTAGTTGTTTGTGAAGGGTTTTGTGAAAAACAAGTTGTTGCAAGATGGGTTTGAGGATATTTGGACTTATCCTTCAAGACTAGCTTCATTTCCTTTAAAATAGTTTAGTGATGATAATTTTGTTACCCCTTTTATAATAAGTTTAATGTGTGGCTAATTTGTATCTTTATTTCAACCAAGATAAGGGGTATTTGAGAATCTATTTTTATCTTCAATTCCAAATAGATCCAATGTTGTTTCACCATATGTGAATTTCAAAGGTTGGATATATTTAGAGGAGATGGCTTTAATGAATGTAAATTCACATTAATTGATACTTTCTTTGTTGTTTCTTTCCTAGTTAGTTTTTTGATGATGTTTATCCTATTTATGATTGGTGTTCCTTGGTTTTGGTTTTTAAAGTGGAGTGGGATCCTCCTTGCAAGTGGAGGTTTTCTCCCCCTTCTATCTTGTCTCTTTAAGCCAAATATTGGGGGAGGGGAAGGGCATAGGGACAAAAACTATCTTTATGTTAAGGTAATTTTTTTTTTTGTCTTAGTTACTATTTTTCATTTTGGATATGTAGTTGAATTTTTAAAAAACTCTTTTTTAGGTGGTTTTTGATGCCTAAGTGTTGATATTTTTAGATATAGATTTTTAAAAGGAGATGCAACTTTTTTAGGAAGCTATGTCAATTTATGTTAGAAGGCTTATGAGAGTTGTGTTTGATCCTAAGTTTAGAGGGATGAAGATATGATTTGGCCTTGGCTACTGGATGCTAAAGGATATTTGGGAGGTGTTTGGTTTTAAAGCTTTTTTTGTGTATTAGATATGTTAGGGCTCTCCAAGCTATTGCAAATATGCGTTTACTATATGAAGAGACTGTGGATGAAGAGGTGGTTACAAATCTAATTGAAATTAATGTAGATCATGCTTTATGTTGATTTGGAAAAATCATAGAGGTAAAAAATGCCCAATGGGTAGAAAAATGGCCTTTTTAGTCCATCTAACATGTTTTCATAATCACATTCTATGTTTTTGTTGTGGTAGGTGTTGCAAAAGACCGATATAAGTTTGTAATTGGGAAATTTATGTTTGATCTGGAGTTTTATTGATGGTTGCATAGTTTGACTATACTTGAATTTTAATTTCCTACTTTTGTAACATGATTGAAGAGGTACAAATGCTTGATTTTTTTCCCCCTTTTGAAGTCTTCTTCAACTTTTTGTTTGTCTTTAGGCAGTAAAGGCTTTTTGGCATTGGAAATTTCTGTAATAACATTGACAACTTTCTTTGCATCTTATTTTTTAGATGTATGTTTTTTTTTACAGTTGAAACTTTCAACCATTGTTGCTTTTGTACCATCTTTAGGAGCATATTCTATAATAGTCTTGGTAGATTCAAACATTCCAAGAAATGATTTACAGAACCTCCTAGATGGGATTTATGACAAAAACCAAAGTCTATTTCACTTCCTCAGTAGTTCTCTATTGTTATGCAACTTTATTGTTTTGTCATGTAGTTGTGTCATTCTATTATGTAGTTATGTTGTATTATTCTATGTTTCTCTTGTTACACCCATTTTCCTCCTTGTTTTGTAGTGTTTTTTCTTCCTTGTTTTGCAATATTTATTATTCCTCTTTCAAACTTTTACAGATGCTTTCATTTGGTTCTACAGAATTTGATTTTGTTGTAAGCCTTTTCCTTCTATAGTTATCTTTGCTTTCTAGACTTTGTGATTTTTTTATGTTTGGGATCCCTTCTCTACATAATTTTATTTATTTCTTCCTTTTAGTTATTGGTTGTTGATTGGAGATTGTTGTATCCTTTGAAGAAGGAAGAGGAATTTGTAAAATGAATGAAGGTGGAGACAGATAAGGGTATATAATCTTCTTAGGATCTTCCTCAAATTTCATTGTGTGATCTCAAAATGGTTTGTGTATATCAGTTTTCAGATTCTCTTATTTATGCTCAGCCATTAACTCTTCATGAATATTTCTTTTAGGTGATCTATTTTTTGCATATGTATAAGATAAATAATTCTTCCTTTCCTTGGTTTTAGAGGATATGTTATCCTTAGTAGTTTGTTTGTTTAAAATTCAGCTAGTTGGGAAGTTGGGTTGTTTTTGGTTTTAGGAAATCTCTCCTAAGATGCTAAGTTTCATCTTCAAGCTACTTTCTTCTTTGTTAGCATTTTGGCTAGTGTATGGAATTTATTGTAAACTTTTTTCATTTTATGAAAGAAAGGGGTGAGGGACCCCATAACTCTCTTTTACCAGTAAATAATAATAATAATAATAATAATAATAATAATAATAATAATAATAATAATAATTGGAATGTGAGCTAGAATTTTGTAGTTTCATAATAGATATATCCAATGCAAGGTCAACACTATCAACAAGATATTATATTTTATGTTTCAAAGCATGATACCTATATGTTGCATGAAAAATTCGATGATACCCACACAAGGATTAAACCCAATCATAGCACTTGATAGAAGGTAAGACAATAATGTTCTTATCAAGTAACTTCTTTTATGTTGTACTTTGACTTTCCTTAAGCTTGTGAAACTATTGTAATCCACTAAAGAAAGGTGTATGACTTATTGTAGGTATATTTTGATGATTAGCTAATGGTTTAGGATTTGTCTTGATTAGTGTTAGGATTTATAGAAATAATAACACAGTGTGAAGCACAAGTCTCATAATCAAGTACATGTGATGGTAAAAGTTCATCCTCAAGTGACATAACTTTAAAACAAAGATATTTGAAAGAATCATATATATGATAAATAAATTTATCTTTTAGAGAAGGCAAATACTTCTACTAAAGATATATTATTTTTTTAAATCTATTGGTTGATATATCAAAAAATGCATACAAGCCTTTAATTTTAGAATGTAATCACAAATCGACTCAATTTTTCTTTGGTGAAAAGATGGAATACACTTAAATGGAACAAGTGGTTCCATATTAGTGACAAATCATAATAGGAAAACCTCTTCCAATGTAAGTAAGGTGTATAGATAACCATTGGGAATAGTGTAGAACTAATATAAAACATGACATGTTAGGCTTCTAGGAAATGTTGTAAGTAAGATTTAATCATCAACATCCTATTTCCCAAGATAAGTATGAAATTTATTTAGATGTAAGAAAGGATCCCCATATCCATCAAACAAATAAAATTTAGACATTGTAAAATCATGTGGGAGAGGGTAATCATAAATCTTATGCATTGTGGGTTGACCATATATAGCATTAAGGTTAGCCCATGAATTAGATGCAAAACATTGTATAGAGAAAGTTTGTACTTGTCTTTGTAAGTCTCAAATTGAAAGCATCATAATAACAAGCTCATATGTTGATACAATTGTAGTATGAAGAGGTTCAATCCAAGGTCTCATCTGATTATTGATTTCAAAAATATGAGAAATAGGGGTAGAAAATGAACAACCACTACCACTCACAGAAGAATAATTGGTCACACAATTCATACCAGCTACCATTTTTTCAACTACTAAAATAAAAAAATAATTTGAAAAATATTTTTCATATTATGAGCATATAAAGGAGTAGAAAAACAAGTATTTTGCATTTAAAGGAGTAGAAAGGTAATAATATCTAATATTTATATCATTTTTAAAATATGGATTCAAAGAAAGAGTAGAAACACAAATGTTTGTATTATTCACACAAGATTCATCATTTATTTCCTTAGTAATTGATTTTTACATAACATGTGGCATGCCATACTCATGAGGGGTCAAATATAATCAACATTGAAGGCATTCATGTTATTTACATTTTCACATGGTCTAATAGGGTTGAAAATATTTTGTGCTAACATTTTATCTTTGTTGTCATAAAAAAATAGATTCATCATTCCTCCAATCATAATTATCATCGTCTACAATAGCATTAGGAAAAATAGGCCTAACATCCATAAAATGAATATAAACACATGCATCCTCTGGAGAAATATTCATCATAGGGTTTGAAAGATACACCACAAACACTAAGGTTAATGATGTTGCAATAAAGAAGAAAATCGTAGAAAGAGAGTATAAACAACATAAGATGCCAATCTAAAAATTAGATTTGAGAATAGAAAGGATCATACCCTATAAAAACCTCAAAAGATAAATGTGATCAAGGCACAAAGGTGTAAGCACCAAATTCCAAAATGATGTAAGCAATTCAAAAGCAGAAATAGATGAGTAGAAAGCTAGGGTGTGATCAAAATATGTCAAAGGAAACACATATCTAAAATCATATTTAAAAAATTAGAAAACAATAATGAAACCCTAAGGGGAATTCTCAAAATATATAGGTATTTGAAGAACAAAGGGGTTCACTAGTTATGTTTTACCAAAATGTGACATTGGGGAATAATGAAACTAAGTAAATGGTAAAATTAAGTGCACAATGTAGATCTAAAATATACCAATCTTAAACAGTAAATCAAATATACTCTAGTGATTAAGAATAGTAAAATCATATTTAAAAAATTAGAAAACAATAATGAAACCCTAAGGGGATTTCTCAAAAGATATAGGCGTTTGAAGAACATAGGGGTTCGCTAGTTATGTTTTACCAAAATGTGACACTGGGGAATAATGAAACTAAGTAAATGGTAAAATTAAGTGCACAACATAGATCTAGAATATATCAATCTTAAACAGTAAATCAAATATACTCTAGTGATCAAGAATAGTAAAAACATATAACTAAAATTGACTTGACAAATAATTGACAATATGAAAATCAAAAGAGATGGAACAACCACACCTTGATTTTTTTTATGGAACTATAGAAGTACAACAGTGGTACGGAAGGAATGAGTAAGATATGTGTGAAATTTGGGGGTCTAAATCCACATGGAAGGATTCAATTCATACTACCCAATTAAAAAATATATAAGGGAATTTTTGTGTGATTGATGAATATGCTTGGTCAAATTTTGTGAGACATATGAATTTATCCCATTGCTATCAATGGTTATGTTCCCTCACCATCAAATCTATATTGTGCTCATTTTTTGATTATGATTTTTTATAGTAGGTTCACCTTGGGATGTCATATGGTCCTACATCTTCACTTCTTAAAATTAATAGGCAAAATCTTGTGATTAACCTCTCTTTTGATCTTTGACTTAACATTTTACAAATGCATACCAAAGAACACAAAAACATATTATAGGTCAGAAAACCTCAAGGGAGTTGTAGCCACATATATTTCACACTAAAGTCAAACCTCGTGTAGTTCTTGTGTAGTGTAAATGGAATCTTGAAAAATGACTTGGACCTCCTCTTCCATAGATGTGAAGTTACAACTACATGAACATTCACCTAAACCCTCTTTTGGCACAAGTTGGTGATGGCACAAGAATTGAAGAAGATGTAGAGATAATGTTGGCTCTATGTGCGAGATCCATGGAAAGCAATGGTGATGTCCTCTTAATAAAGCTTGATAAAATAGCTTTGAGATACTCAACATATAAGAGGCTTGATTGCAAAAGTCTAAATAATGAAATGATTAAGGGCACCTTTGTATATATAGGATTCTCTAAGGCACATCTACACATAGGCTGACCTTAAAAGACAAGATAAATCATAATCAAGGCATAAGAGATCTGTAAGTTAAGGAAAGGGTCACATGAATTGACTTGGACATAACATAATACAATGACATAGTGTTTTGAACACTCTGGGAGTATATAGGGTCGCATGAAGGCAAATAAATAGTCGATCTATACGTTCTCAAACATTATGCATCAAATGGTTAGGTTATCATTGGCTAAAAGTGAATAGAAAGTCAATATATGATGAAGACCTATGTTAGGGGATAATGATACGAGGCTCAACACAAGGGGAAGATGTACTAAAAATAATCAAATGTGTGCACATGGATCAATTGTGATAAAACATGGAAAAGACACTATAGAAAAGGGGCTTGTACAAAAATTCGGTGTCTACAATATCATAGGAGATAATTGCTTCCTCTAATATGGTTTACGGTACATGTTAAAATTGAATTTAAAATTCATACATATTTAAGCATAGGCCAACCATGAAAAGATGTGAAATCCAATAATCAAGGCATGAGAAATCATGATATGATGACAAAAGGACCCACATACAACTTGACCATTTTCGACAGGGTGAAAGTGGTCAAACAACTTTCAACAGTGTTGAAAATAGTTAAGGTGGAAAAAGTCTTAGACACTGAGATCAAAATGAACTGTAGATTAGTTAGGCAGATCATAAGGCAAACAAATACTAGATCTGAAGGTGTTCATGAGAAAATGCGAAAGATGTGAGACTATGAAGGCTCCAATCTAAGGGGTATATATACCAATAGTATCTAAATGTAAGTAAATGAACAAAATATACGAAAGAGCGATAAAATTATTGTGACTACATACCTTATACCAAAATTAGGTGTTTACGAAAATATCCTTCAAATTTTATCATTTAATATACACTTTCACAATAACCTATTTATTTCGTTTAGTGTAATTATCCAGAAGTCCCTTCCCACGGCAAACAAGAAGAATTGCCTTACAAGGTAGGTATTGTGCGTTCAATCTTGGGAACCTCTTTGAACACAAATCACATCGACCTTGAGAGAATTTAATAAAGGAAGTAAAGTGCATTCTCTTGGAATAATTTCATTGAAAAAACCTTTCTTTATATCTCTAATTATTTGGGAGTGAATTGATTTCAATTGTATCGAGTCGTGAGAGAAAGAAAAGCTGTGCTTCGCTTTCTCAAAATCTGTTAAAAAAAATTACCGAAAAATAAGTCATAAATTATAATAAATATATTATTTTTTCCGAAGAAGAAGAGGAGGAATGAAGAGCCAGACACCCATATGATTGTTTTTGAGATCCATAATTCAAAAGCAGCGCTTCAATTGAATCCCATCTGCATTTTTGTTTCCAGGTAAGATATTTGTACTCTGTTTTGCGCTTTTTAGGCCCTGATTTAGTTGTGGCTTTGGAAAATTATGCTTTTTTAGTCATTACAGCGATTTGCAATTTCAGGGATTTATAAATCCCGATCCGCATCAGATCCACAGTGGGTGTATTCATTTGACCTGATTTTGCTACTTTTTTGAAAAGGCTTTTTATTATTTCTGTAATGAGTTAGGTTCTAAACGATAGTTAAGATCTTTTTTTGATTGCCCGAAAGTGTAATTTGGTCTTGAATTTGCGGAATTCATTGGAAAATTCTTGTATGATTAGTACACACTTCTGGGCATTCGTTGATTTGGTGTCTTGCTGGGGGAAATACTCACATTTTAGTTTGGGTTTTTATAATATGGATCATGGTTCGTAGTTTTGATCATTTGGTTAATTACCAATCAGTTGATTTGTGAGTTTATGAGCTTCTTGGTGGCCTCATAATGTGCTACCTGTAGATGGGGTGAGTTGAATATGATAGTCTGTGTGCCTCTGTGCTCATCTTAATGATGTGGATGAGTTTTTCCGCAGGAAAAGAGCTGATTTGTAATCCTATAGTCCCAGTGTGGGAATTATTTCAGCAAAGGTAAATGGTAAAGGTTTTTTTTAGGTCATAACCTACCGAACATGCCAAATTGGGGTACTAAAGCTTCCTTGTGGGAACAAGGTGACTGTTTCATTTGACGCTTGCCAATATAACGTTATTAAACATATGAGTGAGCCGATGCTGATAATGTACCCAGGTCAAACATATTTTTGAAAATATGGGATCATGGTTTGGAAAACATAAGGATTGACACTTTCAATATTTCGGATACCTCCCTGCGCATGCTAGATCTGGGTCAAGATGGATTTGTGCTAGTCTCTCTGTTATCTTCTGACTGAGAAATAGTACACATACATTCTATAACTTAATTTGAAGTCTGTTCATTAGGGAAACACAATAATTTAGATCCCGAAAAGATGATAAAAGCAACATTAATATAGTAATTCGTTTATCACAAATGACACTTTTGACTCTATGGCAATGCGTGCATTTTTCTTTGAATATTCTGAGCAAGGATAGTGTCTTGTGAGCCTATCATGCTACAATAATATACTTTAGGTTTAGTATGGGACAAATCTTGGTTACTTAGGTTTAGATGGGTTAAATGGCTGATGAAGAATTACAATGATAGATATTTAATACCGAGAATACCACACTTTTGGACCCTAGCCCTAACAGTTTATCATTGGAGTTTAAATTGGTGTAGAAATCAGACCTCATATTGCATTATTTGAAAGTCGTCTTATGATGCAGATACTGGTACTTTGGAGTGACTTATATTGATGCGATTAATTGATTTGATCTTCTTGCTTGCAGGAATCTGATGATTTTTCTGCAAGCTTACCAGATGTGCAGCCCTCAAGGAAGTAGAACTTTTGTTTGATAGGTGGTTGGATTAGGGAAAATGCAGCAGCAGCATTGTCGTGTATTTGCTGGAAACTTGTTCTGTACTGATTCATGAAATGCATGAAGATCATTGTAGGTTAGCCGATTGGAAGTATATGAGAGGTAGCCAAACAATGGGGCATTCAAAACCTCAAGTTGGAATGATATCAATAGAAGAAGAGCCCCAACAGAATGGCTGCTTAACAATAAGACGGGGTTCTTTAGCATGCATAGTTAACTCAGAAGTAAGTGCTGTGTTGGCTGTGATGAGGCGAAATGCCAGATGGGCAGGTCATTATATGGGTGGGGATGATCAATTAGATCATTCACTTATACATTCTCTTAAGGCATTACGCCGTCAAATTTTCAGCTGGAAACAAGAATGGCAAAGTATCAGTCCCTCTGTTTATTTGAAACCCTTTCTAGATGTGATCCGTTCTGATGAGACAGGGGCACCAATTACTGGGGTTGCCTTATCTGCTGTGTACAAGATTTTGACAATGGAAGTCTTTGATCTGCATACTGTGCATGTTGATCATGCAATGCATTCCATAGTGGATGCTGTGACTGGTTGCCGGTTTGAAGTAACGGATCCTGCATCTGAAGAGGTGGTCTTGATGAAAATACTGCAAGTTCTTTTGGCTTGTATGAAAAGCAAGATGTCCTTGGTTCTGAATAACCAGGACGTGTGTACCTTAGTGAATACATGTTTTCGAGTAGTTCATCAAGCCGGAACCAAAGGGGAGTTGCTACAGCGGACAGCACGCCACACGATGCATGAGCTTGTGAGGTCTATTTTTGCCCGTCTAGCCGATCTTGATTCCACTGGTGCACATATAAATGGCATGAAGATGTCTTCTCTCATATCCAATTCTCATGTAAGCCACCTTTACTTTCGTATGAATTATGGATTTCTGCTTTTTGGGAGCTTGAGGTATTGGCAATTTTTTCTGACTTCGTTTCTGCATGTTAGTTGGATATACTTGTATGTTCATTGGTTTCTTACAGAACTAATAAAACCAGAGATAATATTTCCAAGTGATTTGGTTTGTATTTTCTTGGTTCTTTTTCCTGCAGATAGACAAACTTGGAAAAGAATATGTAGGTGATGGTAATGATGGTAGTATCATTGATAATGTTAGTCCAGATGCTGATGGTGTGAACTCATTTTCAAGTCCACTGCCTTTGGAGGGTTCATTTGTTGTCAGTTCTTCTGTAGAATTGGATGATAAAACGGCAAATAGCAGAATTGGTGGGAAGGAGTTAGTTAATGACGGAGTTCTGAGGGAGCCATATGGTGTTACTGCCATTGTGGAGATTTTCCACTTCTTATGCTCTCTTTTAAATATTGTTGAGACTATGGGTGTAGGAACTGGGTCAAACCATTTAGCCCTTGCTGAAGATGTTCCACTTTTTGCTTTGGGTCTAATAAACTCTGCTATTGAATTAGGAGGACCATCAATAGGTAGGCACCCAAAGTTACTAGTGCTGGTGCAGGATGAACTTTTCCATAATTTAATTCAGTTTGGGCTGTCATCAAGTTCTCTTATTTTGTCCACAGTATGTAGCATCGTTCTGAATCTCTATCATCATTTGCGCTGTGAATTGAAGTTACAGATGGAAGCCTTTTTCACTTGTGTCATAATTAGGCTGGCACAAGGCAAGTATGGTTCATCTTACCAACAGCAAGAAGTTGCAATGGAAGCACTGGTGGACTTCTGCAGACAACCAACATTTATCTTTGAGATGTATGCAAATTTTGACTGTGAGATTACTTGCAGTAATGTGTTTGAAGATATTGGCAACTTGCTTTCAAAAAATGCCTTTCCCGTAAATTGCCCTTTGTCTGCCATGCACGTTCTGGCATTGGAAGGGCTGATTGCGGTTATTCACAGCATGGCAGACAGGGTAAATACTTCATCCTCACTTCCGGAACAAGCCCCAGTAGGGGATATTGAACAGTATGAGGCTTTTTGGACAGTAACTTGTGAGAATAACGAAGATCCTACCCAGTGGGTGCCATTTGTCCGGCGCAAAAAGTATATCAAAAGGAAGTTGATGCTGGGAGCTGATCATTTCAATAGGGACCCAAAGAAAGGTCTCGAGTTCCTACAAGGCATTCATCTTCTACCTGAGAAACTTGATCCGCAGAGTGTTGCTTGCTTTTTTCGATATACATCTGGTCTGGACAAGAATCTTGTGGGTGATTTCTTGGGCAACCATGATGAATTTTGTGTGTGGGTGCTTAAGGAATTTGCCGAATCATTTGAATTTGTTGATATGAGTATAGACACAGCACTTCGCACATTTCTCGAGACCTTTCGTTTGCCAGGAGAATCACAAAAAATACAGAGGGTGATGGAGGCATTTGCAGAAAGATATTATGAGCAGTCACCACAAGTTCTTGCAGATAAGGATGCTGCCTTTGTGCTATCATACTCTCTTATCCTACTTAACACAGATCAGCACAATGTTCAAGTTAAAAGAAAGATGACAGAAGAAGACTTTATCAGGAATAACCGGCGCATTAATGGTGGGAAAGATCTTCCTAGAGAATTTCTTTCTGAACTCTACCATTCTATTCTCAAAAATGAAATTCGAACAACATATGAACAAAGTATAGCTATTCCTGAGATGACAAGAAGCAGGTGGATTGATCTTATTCGGAAATCTCAGAAAACTCCCCCTTATATTGTGTGTGATTCCAGACCTTTCCTTGATCATGATATGTTTGCTATAATATCAGGGCCAACCATTGCTGCTATGTCAGTGGTCTTTGACCATGCCGAGGATGAATATGTTTGTCAAGAATGTGTGGATGGCTTTCTTGCTGTTGCCCAAATGTGTGCTTGTCATCATTTAGTGGATGTGCTGGATGACTTGGTGGTGTCTCTGTGTAAATTTACAACGCTTCTGAACCCATCTGTTTCTGTCGAGGAGCATGTTCTTGCCTTTGGTGATGATGAAAAAGCAAGGATGGTGACTGTCACAGTTTTCACTATAGCCAATAGGTTTGGTGATTTTATTCGGAATGGATGGAGGAACATTCTGGATTGCATTCTCAGGTTACACAAGTTAGGTCTGTTGCCTTCTCGGGTTACAAGTGACGCAACTGATGATCCGGATCTTGTAAGTGATTCTGTGCACAGGAAAGCCTCGTCTGAGGTTCCACCTCTATCTCACCTGCCTTCAATCACTCGAAGGCGGTCATCAGGATTAATGGGTAGATTTAGTCAGTTATTGTCTCTTGAGAGTGATGAACTGAGGACTCAGCCAACTGAAGAGCAACTTGCTGCACAGCAGCGAACCATCCAAACCATCCAAGAATGCCATATTGACAGCATATTCACGGAGAGTAAATTTTTGCAAGCAGATTCTTTATTGCAATTAGCAAGGGCTCTCATCTGGGCAGCAGGTAGACCACAGAAGAGCAATTCACCTGAAGATGAAGACACTCCTGTTTTTTGCCTTGAATTATTGATTGCGATTGCACTGAACAATCGGGATAGAATTTTGATTCTGTGGCAAGGTGTTCATGACTACATTGGAAGTATTGTACAGACAACAATTAAGCCTTGTGCGCTTGTGGAAAAGGCTGTCTTTGGGCTCCTACGGATCTGTCAACGGTTACTACCGTACAAGGAAGACCTTGCAGAGGAGCTCTTGAGATCTTTACAACTTATTCTAAAACTAGATGCTAGGGTAGCAGATGTCTATTGTGAGCGCATTACTCAAGAAATTATGCAGCTTGTAAAAACAAATGCTGGGCACATTAGATCTTCAGGGGGATGGCGCACTGTTACATCTTTGCTTTCCATCACTGCTCGTCATCCGGATGCTTGTGAGCCCGGTTTTGAGGCATTATCATTTGTTATGGCTGATTGTGCACATTTGACCCGAGCAAATTATGTATTATGCCTTGATGCGGCTCGTGCTTTCGCAGAATCTCGGATTGACATGACAGACAGGTCTCTGCGAGCGTTAGACTTAATTGCTGGATCAGTAAAATGTCTGGTGCAATTTACAAAGACAGAGTCCTGTGAAAACAAAAGTGCTAGTCTCTTGGGTGAGGATGCATCAAAGTCCTCCCAAGAAATAGGAGATATGTGGTTGCGGCTTGCACATTCTCTACGCAAGGTTTGTTTAGATCAGAGAGAAGAGGTCAGAAATCATGCTATTTTGTCACTACAGCGGTGCTTGTCAGCAGCGGAGATGATCTCCTTAACACCTTCCACATGGTCACAGCTTTTTGATCAAGTAATTTTTACCATGCTTGATGATTTGCTTGAGATTGCTCAGGGACACTCTCCTAAGGAATATCGTAACATGGAGGGTACTCTTCACCATGCAATGAAGTTGCTGTCAAAATTATTTTTGCAATTCTTGGATCAGCTGTCTCCTTTGTCAAACTTTAGAAAACTGTGGCTTGGGGTGCTAAGCTGTATGGAGAAATATATGAACTCAAAGCTTAGGGGTAAAGGTAATGCAAAGCTTCAAGAACTTATTCCAGAATTGTTGAAGAACATGCTATTAATATTGAAGGATCGGGGAGTGCTTGCAAAAAAAAGTGCACTAGAAAGCGACAGCCTATGGGAACTGACATGGATACATGTCCAAGGCATCTCGCCTTTCTTAAAGGAAGAACTTTTCCCTGAGAAGGATCCTGAAAATGAGCCAGAGACACAGACGAAGGTTAGTGAATTTGTTGGAGTGGATGCAGAAGTTGGTTTTCAAGCTGCTGCTACTGGTGTTGGGCGGTAAACAGAGAGATGAAAAATAATATATTGTTGCTATAAATTCTCATTGGTCGCTCTTGTTCTATTAACAGAGGCACAATATCCCGCCTGTAATTTACCCCTTGATTCCCCAAGGACACAGCTTTCTTCTACTAGTTACAGTTGACCGATTGCTTTGTTCTGTCTCTGCTGCTACCACACTGTTCTTTCCCATAAGATTTGCTCCAAGGGGTCCGGTATCTATCAGTAGTTGCCATTTGGCTTATAAAACCTAGGTATTACCTGTCACCTGTCAAAGCAGTTTCTCTCCAACTTAAAATGAAAGGATTTTTGCCCATAGGCTGGCCTGGCGCATTATAAGGTAAATACTGTTGACCATAGGACAGCTTTTCCATAATCTGATGCAGGTGGTTGTAGACAATAAATTGTGGTTGCCGATCCATTTTCCCCTTCCAAACGCACCCATTATATCAGATTTTATAGAGGACATGAAGATTGATCCTGTAAGGATAAAACTTGCACGCTGAAATAGTGATAATCTGTTGCAAAGAGTGTCTTTGCAACAAATTTTCAAATTTGGAAAGTTTTGAGTCAGGATATGTATATTCAGAGGCTTAGGGTTTGATAATTCATTAATCTAATCTCTGTATAATAGTTGTTCCAGTCAGAAGTGCTATTTGATTGCAGCACAATCTGCCCCCATATAACGATTGCAAGCTCGTGTGATTGGAAGTACCTTGAAAAGGTTTTTGATGTTCCGCTTTCTCTTTCAAGTTATTAGAAATCTCGGGACCTGCAAGACATTCCATTATCATGTGAGCATCTCTTTCTTAGCAATGCATACCATCAAGTAATCGTTCTTCATCTGAGATATATCTGGATCTTCGGATGTTCATACAAATTGTGTAGTTTTGTGAACTGTTTGTGATTGATTGCCTTGGGGATGCTCTCTATGCACAATGGTATTACAGGTACCAGAGCCTTCAATTGCAATTAGGCTGCCATCTTTTTTCTTATGAATAGGGTGCATGATTGTTGTTCTATTGAACGTTCAAATTATATGGGAAGAAATTTACTTTGATTTTCTTTTGCTGAGTTGAGTCTCCTATATTTTCTTAGTTGATTTGTCATACTTGAAAAGCAGCACAATTTTATCACGGTAACTTTAGCAGTCACAAGTTTATCTATATCTTGATTGTATGCATTAATAGAACTACACACATTGTCTATTAGGCTTAGGCTTTTGCTTATGGTCACTATTTTTCCAGTATGTATATCTTGATTGTATGTATTGATAAAACTATACACACTGTCTATACACTGTCTATTAGGCATAGGCTTATGCTTATGGTCACTATTTTTTCATAATTATGAAATGCATGCCTTTACATGCTATAGTTTTTTATCCTCTATAAATTTGCATGCATGAGCCAGTGCATTATGTGGTGGTTATTGTTGACTCGACTACTAATTATCCTGTTCTACACTTCAAAGTTCCTGCAATTTAAGATTCTATAAGTTGTTTTATACCAAAAATTATAATCAGCAATTGCACCCTTAGTTGCAAAGCATATGCCTCGTGACTACAAATCAACCGGATCTCTGTCATGTACAATTAACTTGGGAAATTAAGTTGTTCTGTAATCTGATTGATTAGACAAATGTAAATGAGTGTTGCAATCAAATCAAAGGTGAAATCTAAGGATGGGATTTCACTCACGTATGCTGTGTAAGTGTTGTGGAAGCAAAGCAATTAGTAAATCAAATTTGTGTTGATGCAATCGACACGGCTACAACGATGATTAGTGAGATAAAATGCATCATAACCTTAAAAACTATGTTGTAGCAAGTTTGTTAATTTTACATTTAAGGGATAAAAACAAAAAACTTGGATCCCTATTTTTGAGGTTCTGACATATGTCGGAATTTACCGGATTCTATATTGTCCTGACGCTTTTCCAATAAAAGTTCATGCAAGTATAACCTAATGAAGATTGTATAAATTGTTTTATGTGGCAAAGCTTCTCATACATCCACAAGATTTATCCAAGTGGGCATCACTAGAGCATTCCATCGTTGCACACATATAATAAACATAATGATTAGTTTCATTATTGCTTCAAATCACTATGTACAATTTGTATCATAAGATATAGGGAATCGAGGAATATATATATCCTGGATAGTTTGTTTCACAACAACAGATTATCATTTTGAACAAACAATTTGTTGGAACTATTAACTAAATATATGAACACACAAATTGTGTGTTCATTTCAATAGTTGTAACTCCAACAATAACAACAAATGCCTCTATTCTAGCTTGCCTCATATAGTGCCTGTGAACATGATTAACACAACGCTGATTTGGTATAAACTCAAACCACTACCCAATGTGAGCATGATTAACACAACGCTGATTTGGTATAAACTTAAACCACTTCCCAATGTGAGCATGATCACTCAAACACCTTCCTTTAAGTGTAGAATGGGGAGTGAGAAAAGATGATGCAAAGAGACCAATGGGCCTTGACACCTATACTTGATTAGGTACTTATGTACAAATGCACATTGAAATATTAAGTGTCCCTATGATAACAAATTCATTTTACTAGAATACATAGATGTCGAGTCACTATAACTACCAAGTCATAGGAACTGATTCTTTGTATGAGACTCACTCCATAAAAACAATGATCTAGTTGCAAAATGTCTAATCTTTCCACAATTAAAATATTTAAAAGGTAATTTTTCTTGATATTTCCCTGTGCCTTTTTTTGGCTTGTGAATGAATAAAGATCCGTTCAAGGAATCGAGAAAAAAGAGTTACCAAAGATGAAATGTGCCATCACAAGGTACCAAAAAAAACAAAGAAATCACATTGAAAGTGGACCATGACTCAAAGCTCATATGCAATGCTAAGGTAGGTGCACTTGATGGACTAAATCCCATCAAACACAAGTGCACTCAAGCGACTTGAAAGATGCAGACTATTTGGTGAGAACAAGTGATCTGAAGTTATCGCTGAAGCATTGATAGATGCTAGGAATCCCAGACAACAAACACTATTAAGTTTGAATCCACAACTCATAAATGTTTTACAAACTAGAATAATCTCCCTAAAATTGGAGATGCGGTGCGTCAAGGGCTATAGCAAGGAACATGACCCTTGAAGTAGTATGTGCACACACCTCCCCATAATGCTAAAATGGGTGGAGTGATGCCAAAGTATGTATGAGTGGGTCAATTCCTCTTCTCGAACTCTAAAAAATTGACACCGAGTTTCACTAGACTAGCTACTCTTTATAAGGAGAACGAGCTCCACCACAAATTTGAAGGAAACTATCAACATCAAAGATATAGATACAAAAGCTCTCCAAAGGAAACATGGCCTTGTTGGTAATGGGCGAGCAACTGAAAAAGTGACAAGGTGCACATAATAGAGCACTCACGCATGAAGGTGCATACCTTTAAAGCAACAAACCTCCATCACATTTTATAACTTAGTTCGATACAATAATTCACCAAAAAAATCAACCCACCAAATGAAGACAAATGGACGTTGGAGACTGCAGAACTATATCAATATGTTAGAGAAGGCCATAATATGAGAGATGTTTTTCATACAACCACCAAAAATAGAGCTCAATCATGAGGGGAGCTACAAAGCACATGAGGAGCAGGTTGGAGACAAACCTAGTGGTCCCATGGGTTGGTGCTCCTAAAAAATCTTTGCTGGTGCCGCTGATAAAATTTAAGGACATTTTAACAGAAATATGGTCCCATGTTATTCCTTAAGTTTCTCAACAATATCTGCTGAGATATTTTAGGATCCTTGGCAACTGATGGTCCCATGAGTTTTTAAAAAATTATATTTAATTGACTGTTAGCATTGCTTACATTTCTTTAGAAATGTCAAAAGGCATTATCTCTAATGGAACTCAAGTAGCTATGAAGAAATAATAATTACAAATGTCAAAGGAGGAGATAAACATGTTGTGGTAGTTGCATCATCCCAATGCCATTCGCTTGTGTGGGTTTTTTGTAGGTATTGAAGACTTTTTAGTATACAATCACATGACAATGGGTTCAATGGCTTTACGATTTTTTGACCAACTAGTAATCTTAACTGGAATACAAGAAGAAAAATCGGCATTGGGATAATGAGTTTCCTTTGAATACTCCGTAATGAATGGTATACACCCAAGTTTTGTGACTTTCAATTTGCAAACCCCATATATATGAAAAACCAATTATTGTCTTTTTCAGAGCAATGAAATTCGAAACTGGCATTGCAATATGAAAAATTTAGAAACGTACATGATTTTGGAATTATTTTACTAGAGCTATTGATGGGTTGCAAATGAGAAAATATGAAATATTCCTTGCAATTTATCATTGATTTAATCTAGACACAAGGATCATAATTCAACCTAAGCTTGTTAGATAGAAAGTTATAGGGGTAGTTGGAGGAAGAGGAGTCAAAGAGATTGGCAATGCTTACCTTGGGGTGTTTTTCTAGGTCTCCATTGTGAAAAGTACTAGTGATGAAAGGATTGTTGGATTTTTATGAATTGCCAATGTGTGGAAGCCTTAAAAACCTGAAACCCCACCAAAAATTGTACATTACTTCAACAAAACAAAATATAGCGATGAAGAAAATGATGGATGCTTGGGCAGTGGTCATCAATGGCAAAATTTGCAGATTGGCGAGGAACCTTTCATCCAAGTGTGAGTGTGATGTACACCTCTCAAGTGAATAGTTGAGAGGATGTAGGTGTGTGTTCTCCTAAAAATAGTATGCAATTGAGTAGGATTAGTTTAGGGGAATTGACAACTGTTCCAAATTTCTTCTTTTTAATTATAATAAAAGGGTCAACTATCAAGAAAATAATCACTGAAGCATTCAAGGGTCGGTGGGTTACATTTCCCGTTATGCTTCTCTCCTTTGTTTTATTCCTTATTTTGGTATTTTGTATGAATTCCTTGAATAGTATGTGATGTCATGATTGTCTTGAATGTAGAGTATGGACTAAAGGAAGAGTATCCACAGAGGGAGATGTTTACAACCATGGAATTTTGTTGCTAGAAATGCTAGCAACGAAGAGACCCACTGATGGAAGTGTATAGAAGATACCAACTTACACAATTAAGTGAACTAAGATTTTACTAACACTCTGACAGTGATACTTGACAAAGTCTCATTGGAGAAAAATTAAATAATATCAAAATATTATACTAGTCAAAGAAAACAATGATTTTTTTAATGAATTTCAACATAATTATCTTAAATTTCTTGAGGAATCACAAACAACATTTAGTGTTGCCATAACCCCAGGATATTTTTATTAACCAACAACATGTCTGAGATGTTTCTATGCGGAATGTCTGCATGCCCCTTAAGAGTGTCACATGAAAAAATAAAAAAATGTTTTCAAATGAATGAGAGTAATTTTTGCACTGAATCATTTGATAATTCTTCAAATATATTCTGCTCTACATGGATAAGGTGCAACAATATTTTCGTGAGACTACAAATGCTAATGATATATCTACTCTACATCATGCTTTTATAGATTTTAACTTTATGATATTTGAGTGGACATTTTAATTTATATGATTATGCTCTTCAATTAAAATTTAGTTCCTGACTTCTGTATATTGCATGTTATCTACATGAACAACTGTGATGAAATTGAGATTGAAACAATTCAAGAGTGTGGAGATGCCTAGCTTTATGTCTAAAGTAGTGTGACATGGATGGGTAGACTTTGTCTTGTGCTCCTGGTTCTTTTAATTCGAAGAGTGGATCTATCTAAATTGGAATATCAATGACCGATGAGAGGAGTTTTCTATTGGAAAAAATGTTGATGTTTCTCCACAAGGCTTTTTTGGGGGATAAATGATAGTTATGAATGTACATTTTGGAGTGGACAATGGAAAACTTTATTGCACATAATTGTGGCTCTGATCTGGTACATGAAATGAATTTGGTGTTTTGAATGGGCCATTCACCTTTGGTGATATCCTTTCTATATTTGAAAGTTCCCTTAAATGGGGCTTAGAAGTTAGGAGCTATAATGACCTTACAGGAACGACAATGGTGTTATTTTCTTCTCAATACTCATGTGGACAGTGTGTCTTATTTTGACATAGCCCTAGTTTGGGCTTTTGCTCTTGTGTAGTCCCTTTTTAATGAAAATGAATTCCAAGTTCAAGAGGATAAAAAAAACATGTGAGTCAGTTTTGACAATACTATCCAAAAAAAATAGAAGAAAACTCATGAAATTAAATTATTCCTTACTTATTTCCTAAGGGCATTGAACACCATTTACAATAAAATGAGACAAATTATAGTGAAAGGAAATCTTGACATCATAACTTTGGTCGGTATGCATTTTCATAGGTTTGACAAGACAAGCCAACTTAGTATAATGAGATGATGGTGAAACCTATTTTATCCAGTTCAAATTAAACTATTTTTTTGTCTTTTGGCTTCCAGTCTGAGATGATAATGAGATGATTTTTAACATATTTTAGACTAAGTTGGTTTGTCAAACCTGTGAAAGTGAATTAACAATGACCGATTTTATAGATGTTCACTTTCACCAATCCACCAAGGGATTTTTCCATTTACCTTAATATTTTGTTTTCTTTGAGTTTTAGCCTGCTTACCAAGTTCTAAGGTGAAACCAACCTTGCCAATCGTTTTCAATGAGATGCTTTTAAATACTTATAAACCAAATTGGTTTATAAGACTTATGAAAGTGATTTTACTCATTTTTTTTTTATGAATCTCTAATATTAAAGTAAAGTTTGCTTTGTTTTGTTTAAGATCACATGTAATATATTTGCAAGTGGGTGTAATTGAGCATAATGTTTCCATTCTCAATCTCATTTAAGTTATGCATTTGACATAGTCTTTGTTTGTAGTTACTGACTATATATTTGAACATCTACTATATTAGGTGGCAATTAATTGCAAGGTGTATACCAGGCAGAACTGATAATGACGTCAAGAACTATCAGAATACCCATACAAGCAATACATGTTGCTAATGGATTCACCTCTGTTAAACCATTAATTGTAGGGTATATACCAGGCACAACTGATAATGAAGTCAAGAATTACTATAATACCCATTTGAGCAATAAAGCTCCCATTGGATTCACCTCTATTAAACCACATATGCTCGTTGTTAAATATAAAAAATATTACATAATAACTTTGGTCAGTATACCTTGCTTGATAATTTTTTTAAAAATTATTACATCATCTTTTAGTCACCCATATTATCAATGTTTGAGTGCACTCTTAAGTATTTAACCCTTGAGAAATGTATGCATTGAATTAACTCACATGCAAATCTTTGCAAAGTAGAATTAGTTCAAAATATTGTAAGTAGAATCAGTTCAACATAATGTAAGTAAAATTAGTTCAACATATTATCCCTCCACTGATAAATTTGAATACACCATTGCATTTAAAAAGGCTTTTTTATCATAATATACAAATCTGGAGAATAACCATTTTATAGATACAAAGAAGTAAGATGTGTGTAAACCATTCTAGTTTATCTTTAGAAATTACATTGGAAGATTGATATCTAAAAACTACACGTCATCTCTACAACAACATAAACATGTAGTCAATAACTAAACTAAATGCATTTAAAGTAAGTAGCGAAAAGAATAACAAACAATAAATTTAGGATACATACCTTGCACATATAACATTGTCATCACCAATCACAAAATCCATTAAGGCTTGTCGAGCTATTATTGCAGTTGGATCCACTCCCACTTCATTGATATGTACATGGTTTGCATTCTTAGCACCAACTTCAGTGCCATCAACTTCATCTTCCATTACTATTAACATCATATTATGCAATATGCAACATACAAGAATAGTTTTCAGAAACATTTACAAATTAGGCTGACAAATTCTGGATTGTAAGATTCTTCACGTGTTCTTTAACCTTCCAAATGCACACTCAAGAAAAATATGTGTTTATGACAACTTAAAGTTAAATTCTCTTTGACTAATCATCACAACTCCACTAAATGGTGTGATTAACCGTGGTAATAAAGGATATCCGCCATCATCTATAATATACTCTCTTATGCTTGAAGGACCAATAGAAACTGAATGACCATTTAACCTCTGTCCACCTTCACACAATTTGGAGAAAGCAGAAATCCACAGTAGTCAAACATCATTAATAGAACCAGGCCATCCTATGAAAACATCTGTAAAACATATATTGCTATCAATAATAACTTGTAATGACACATTGTAGTTGTGATCTCTATCATATCAGTCCACTGAACACCCATTAGTCTAAATTCAGAATTGAATGTGAGCTATATCTATAGCCCCACAACAATTCACAAAGCCTTATCTTTGGTGAAAGCCTTCCTTTAAAATATCAAGATCCAATTGGTTGTTTGGCCATTGGACATACCTGTGAAATTAGTGTTGTATTGCATTAATGAACTTATTCACAGTTTTTACAATGGTTGACTTTCCATAACCAAAAATTTCACTAATGTTAATCATTATCATGCTAGAGGGCAATCATAGAACTGCAATGGACACTTGCTTTTCAACAAGAAATACCCTACTCTTTATAAATACAATGAGTGAAATGGGTATGTCACCTTGACTAAGGTCTTCATGTAAAGATTCACAAAGTGATTAAAAAAATCAGAAGGCAACTTAAAAATGTTGTGAAAGCGTTGATCATCACATTTCAATTTAAATATGTAATGGTTCCATCAATACAAGGAATGTGGTTTTATATACCACTCACCTTGAATCCTACCTTCCCATTGAGAAACTGATAAATTTGTTTCAACAATTAGATTTTCTTGCTGGCTATTGATTGTATGCATCTCCATATCTATATCTTCTTTCTATGCATTGTTGGGTTGTGTTGTGACAAATGACTCTCTCTTATGCCTCTTTGATATATGTCAAATATTAGTCGAATCTTGAAGATCATACCAAATTATGCAATGCTAATTGAATAGTAGTTGATGCATATGCTAGAAGGACTTTTATTGCCCATCTTGAATGAGAATCCATTGCACTATTGAAGAAAGCCCCCTAGAAACTGGAATATAAATATCATGAAATGTGTACTCTTACCTAAAAAAAATATAAATTATAGTCAATTATGAGATTATCAACTCAATAGTTTGAAACACATATATATGCAAACAACCAAATTATAGAAGCATAGTCTATCATGCGAATCTCTAGCTAAGTACAATAAATAAAGAAATAAATTATACTAATGTCTATGGATGAACAAAAGTATGTCAATGGGACTCAAGAATACAACCTTTTTAAGGCCTTAAAATTTTTGGTTCACTTGACGTGGGTCTTACCCCACTTCTACGTTGGATCATATTGATGTTTTATTTTCCTAGTTTCTTAGCTTTCAAAAAAATTAAAACACACCTTATTTTCAAAATTCACGTTCACATTCACACAATGGAGTTTTTCAATAACACCAAAGACGAAGTTAACCATTTTTTCTCTTCTTTTCAAGGATTTGATAACAACAATGATACCACTATGTTCATGATTAACAATAATAACTCCAAAACTCCTTTCACTCATGGTTTTAATTCTCCAAATATAATATTACCAATGAATGTAACATGGCCATGACAAATACCAAGAAAAAAAATCATTCCTCCCAAACCCATGGTTGCCACAAAATTCTGAGATACAAAGCATGGCTATCGAGAATCAAATTCCATCAATGAACTAGAATAATACAATGAATACACTCTATAAATGCAATATTTCTTAAAATAAAATTCCAAACAACTAGTAAAATCATAAGAATAAGTCAATGTTGTTATGGTTGTGTATTTTCTCAAGACTCATTAATTGGGATTGTATTAATGATTTGGGGTAATTCCATCCATTGCTTCCTATAATCCCTCTTCCTCTGCACTTCATAACATAATTGTGAGTAAGGATGGTGCTAAATTCAGTGCCTTAGATGAAAAAAATGTCCAAAATCATAATCCAACATCTAGTGTTAAACAAGATTGTTCAAAATAACTATTCAATTATGTTTTTAATATTTTTATAATTACATCGAGTAGAATTTAACTAAATATATAATAAATATGATATTAAAAATAAATGGAAAGAAAATATGAAGAAAGAAACAAAACGAATTCTAAGACAAAAATGATTTTCCTTTCCTTTATTTATACTAGATTTCAATTTTATAAAATATCCAATTTTATTTGTAAGAGGGTATCTCTCTTTCTAAAAATCTGAGTGTAACACAGAAGTGGGATACAACAATTTTAAGGCATGTTGTTCTAATTTATATTATACATTGAGTGGTTTGTAACTATGGTCTTCATAAGCTATACATATTTCTGAATCTCGGTATATGCCTGAGAAATTAATGGTTACACAGTAAATTGTTGGCTACAACTCTAGCCAATCCCAAAGAAAGAGAGCTTACTAAGTTCATTGCTTCCAATTATAGCTAATCACCAGGGAAGAGGGATTGGTGCTTTATGAAGATATGATTTTGGGAAGATCATTTGAAGATATGTATGACAAATAAAGTGATACTATTTCTAGAAATAATTAGAGATGATAAATGTTTATTCTGTATGACATATTGAAATCATCTAGGTTTTTGCACTAGGATCACAATTGAAATTGATCAATTCATATACTGTAGATGAATATGTGATGGATCATATTAGGAAATAATGGGGAGTATGGTATTGCATGATTAATTTAATGGATAGGTGAAGAACACATTCGACCTAGGTTTGTGAATGCATTGTAGCAAATTTTGAGATTATTAGATATCAAAGTTTCTTCAAGGAAAATATTTGAGAACACTACCATTATAAGAATGTATAAAAAAATAGATTTTGCAATTCTACCAAATGGGTTTTACTTAAATGGTAATGGTTGAAGTATCTTTCTTAATTTCTAACATTAGTTTGGGAGGTTCTGCTATTAATCCATTGTGTTATTAACCTATTCACAAACCTAGATCAAATGTGTTCTTCACCTATTCATTAAATTAATAGTGCAATACACATACTCCACATTATTTCCCAATATGATACATCACATGTTCATCTACATTCTATGAATTAATCTATTTGGAATGTGCTCCTAGTGCAAGAACCTAGATGGTTTCAATATGCCATACATAATAAACATTTATCATCTCTACTTATTTCTATAAATAGTATCACTTTATTTGTCATACATATGCACTCAACAAAGGGGTATGTGCTTGTGTTGTAATGAGTGAGCTTTTTAGTAAGACTATTGGTTGCTGTAGAGAACAAGGAGGCTCCATGCATATGTTCTCTAAAGAACATGGTGTATTGGGTGGTTTTGCATTTATTGGCGAAGGAATTCCCATTGCTACAGGAGATGCTTTTACATCAAAATATAAGAGAGAAGTTCTGAAAGATGATAAATTTGATGCTATCATTGTTGCATTCTTTGGAAATGGGACTTATAATAATGGCTAGTTCTTTGAATGCTTGAACATGGATGCCCTTTGTAAGCTTCCTATTATATTTGTGGTCAAAAATAATCTATGGGACATTAGAATGTTTCATCTTAGAGATACTTATGATCAAGAGATTCGGAAGAAGGGACCAACATTTAGGATGCCTTGAATTCATGTGGATGGCATGGATGTGTTGAAAGAATAGAATACTGATAACAAAATGAAATGCATAAAACTCACATGATCTTGTTAACAAGATGGAAAAATAGATAAGATTTAAAAAAATTAAACTCATAACAAAATGAAACTCATTATTTTTTCGTCAATTAGGATTTTTTTTGTCAATTAAGATGAACTCAAGGGATAACCCAATGGGCATTTATAGCAAAGACCTTGGTTCAAATACCTGAAAGACATATAGTAAAACAACAAGAATATGAAAGATTGTAGTAACCTAATCAATATGCAATATTTAAAATCATTTATAATGCCACCTCCAAGGATAAATAAAAAATACCTTTAAAATTATTAAAAGAGTTAATGCGATTACACTTATAAGTACAAATTGGATCTTGAAGATCAATTTTTTTTATTAGCAAGTTCATTGGGAGTACATAAAAGAAATAAGAAACCATATGAACATTTGTTTTGTTCAAAAAAAGCATGACTAGTAGAACTATAAGGGTCACCTCTCATTTCACAATGATTTACTAATCTTCATCATCGCTCATCCAATGGTATTTAAAGCTGAAACTAAACTGAATTAGACATTGATTTTTTGCTCTTCACTTTTGATCAACTTCTCTTCATTCATATTTTCCTTTTACATACGTTGTTCAGTCAAAGCATAATCCTTTTTGTTTGCTCTTCAATCAAATCACAATCCATTTCATGGCATTTCATATGCCCTTCTTCAACCAATTTCAAGGTAGAAATCACTAGCTTATTGTTCTTTGCAAAAGTATCCTTTATAATAGTTGTTTTGTTTGCTGATTTCCATTTTTTTCTAGTAGATTATTTGTCCTCTTCATTAGCAGTCTTCACCTTTTTCAAAATTTTTTTACCTCTGGCATTTTCATTTGGTGAATAAGAATCCTCACCAAAGGAGTAACTATTGTCAGAAGAATCAATAGTTATATTTCCAAGATTAATTTCTTGATCATAACCAAATTTCACCTCCATTACATCAAAAATTTCTTTCACATAATTTTTAGGAAGTTTTTAATCAATTCTCTCTTGGGTTGTCAAGTTCCAATAGCTATCATGACCAGATAGAATATGTAATTCATAATCTTGGATTCTTTTAAAATTAGGTAAAATATGTTCCCATTGGTATCAACGTTGGTTTGTTGTAGATCAACACCATTAGTAGAGCAATAATTTTGTACTTATTTCCATTTTACAGTAGATGATATGGCCCTTTTCATTGCAATGCCATCTGATTGTGTATCTCTTTCAATATGCTTTGATTCAATTAGAACGAAAGTATCATAAATGCTCCAACAAACTCTAGTCTTTACTTGTCAGTCACATGATGTAAATTAAAGAACATGAGGGTGATTCATGCCTATCTATTCTTGATTGAAAGGGGAAAATTCAAAAAGTGGTGCAAATTTCAGTGAGTGGTTGGATTCTCTTACAAATGAATTCTTTACAATAGGTATGGACACCTCTTTATTGTCCCTTTGTGTGCTAGGAACAAATTCTGGGAAGCTATAATCATCTATGAAGTGCACTTCATCAGGTGATTCATCTTGTGAAAGTAATTAAGAATACCTTATAAATCCACCCTTTGTAGGGGTTGGGCGATGCACACCTTTATCCATGGAAAATTAAAAGTAACATTTTTATGCCTCCAGTAAAGAAATGTGTGAAAATATTAAACAATGACACATTACATGTATAAATATCACTAACATAATGAAAGTGAAAGGCATAGGATAACATGACTAAAATGACTAGCTGCCGTGATCATTAATTTTGAGATACTTTTCATTAGATAAATAATCAATCAATTAGATACTCTCATCTGTGTCTCAAACAAACCTCAAGATTTGCTATTGTTTTTCCTTAAATGTGTTGTATCTTGCTTGATTTATCTAAAATATTGGGAGCCATTGGGTGGCTCTCGTATGTATTTTGTATGTTGAAGTTAACTGATTTATTATGTCTTTATTTTATTCAGGATGCGATTATTTTAGTTGGTCTTGTAGGCATCTAATCAAAGGTGAGCTTTAAAATTCAGTGTGTGTGTGTGTATATATATATATATATATATATATATATATATATATATATATATATATATATATGGGAGAAAGTTAAAAAAAAGTTTAATTGAACTGAAAAGAATGTATTATTTTCTCTGACCAAGAATTCTTACATAATTACAATATGGAAATCAATGTAGAAAAAAAATGCAATCGACATTATGCCATCATTTTTATAGATCTCATTATTAAATATTGATTGTTTGGAACTCATCTATACTCAAAAATCTATCTTGAAGTCCAACATGTAGGTATGATGGTTCTAGAAATCCAAGCATATTTTACAAATATTAAACACCTTTTGGGAGCAAACTAATGGTGCTTATATTTATTTAAACATTGTACTCATCAATGATTATGAGGTAAAAACTTGTTAAGATAGCAAGAATTATATCATTGTGGAGACCTTCAATATAGGAAATAAGGAATTGTGCTCACACTATAATATTTATCACGTGTTAAAAAATTAAATAAAAATTAATATAACAGTAAATATCTTTATGCAAACCAAATTAAGGGACATCAATTGTATGAAAAATTATATATATTATTTTACTTGAAGGATATCAATTCAACTAAATTAATTTTAACTAAACATTCTATATTTCTTAATATGTTTTAATATTATTATACCAATCAAATTATAACTCTTTCCATTTTAACGATTAAAAATAAAATAAAATATATTATTAATGTATAATAATAATAACCATAATAGATCTCTTGTTAAAGGGTCAATAGTAGTTAAGTCTAATAATCATAATAGAGATACGATGGTCTTAAAGCCTTTGAAACTAGGTTGGTTTAAGTTAAATTTTGACAGAGCCTATCGAGGCAATCTGGGAGCTTCAGGAGTAGGCTGTGTGATTAGATATTGTAGTGGATTTTTTATATAATCAACTTCCTTCAAGATTCTAGATGGGACTAATAATGAAGCAAAAGCGCAAGCAATGGTGGCAAGGATTGAGATAACTCTTGAGTGCGGAGTGGAGTGTTTATAAATTGAGGGTGATTCTCAAGTAGTTATTCAGGATCTCTCTATTCAAAAGGCTAAACCCTGACATTTGGATAATATTTTATTGTAGGCTTGGGTGAAGCTGGGTCAACTTCAAAGTTGGTCTTATGCCCATCATTTTTGTGAAAGTAATAAGGTGGCATATTTTCTAGCAAACACAAAGATTAACCAAAGGGAGGAAGAACAAGTAGATAATTACACAGATAGATGAATTGATTGCATTGGGATGGAAGTGGTGGAGTTGTGATTAAAAGTCACTTCGTGGCTCATGGGAGAGAGTGGTAGCTTAATCAATGATGGAGGCTTTAATGTATACGTGTGGTAAATGATGCGAGATCTTGCATGGGCATGTGAAATCCTTGGGAGGATGACTTTATCGATATCATTTCCCATTTATATAGGTGTCTTGAAATTATGCATAGGAGATTTTGAGCTATTAAATATGGAGTTAGAGCTCTGGAAACCCTGGTGTGGCTACTTTGCTTTGGAGGTGGTGAGTCCAGGGAAATGGGATTCATAGGAAAAGTGTATAGGATGCAACTGTAAAATGTCTTTTGGTCTCTGATGGGGGAAATAGTAGAGGCCATAGAAAATAGTTTGGGGGTATAATTGTTGGAAGAAAGCATAAGGGTGAAGGCGAATTTATACCTGATTGCTTTGTTGGCTGGAATTTTTTTAATGGTAATTTTTGATAAAGAATAGGTAAAAGAACTAGTTTATTTTTTTGTTTGGTCGGATAACAGGGTAAATTTATTGTTAGAGATAGATAAGGTGTAGGAATCTCCATATGTTGAGTTCCCCTTTTTGGGGAAGGATGGTTTAGGATAAATCCCAATATCGATGTTTAGGGCTTTGGAGGAGAGGTTTATTTCTCTTATAAAATTTGTAGAAGTGGATTCTCTATGTTTTAGTGAAGAGATAGAATGGGAAGTTAAGGGAGCGATCCTTCCTAATTTTAAATAATTGACAACCCCTCTACCTATAATGATAAAATGGTGAGGAGTGTACAGGTCATCAGAAAGGTTAAAGACAATAAAAATGTTGATTCGAGGGTTTGCTCAAGGAAGATTCCTAGTGCCACCTTGGTTGGAGGAGAAGGGGGCTAGTTTCAAGTGTTAGGGGATCATATAAAGTAGAAGAAATTAGGGAGGTCTCAATAGTTTGAGGTTTCAGGTGGATCTATATTGTTGGTAGGGAATAAGTCATAGGTGTCATCTTGTCCGTAGCTAGTGGAAGTTAAAGGACCAAAAAAACTAGAGAAAGATCTATCTCAACATGACAATGAAGTTTAGGATGTCAACTAGGGTGGTGACTAGGTTATTCTATTAGATTAAAAATTAGTTTTTAGTGCTATGTACTATTGTTCTATTTAAGGTGGCTAATAGGTTAAGCTAGTTTTCTCTATTTCTGTAAACATTGTTCTTTAATATAAAATTTAAGTATTTTTAAATACTTAAAGGTAGTTTGTTTTTTTTGGATTGTGATGTTTAGATGCCTTGGTAGTACTGCCGTTAAGCTAGACCTATATAAATTTTTGATTTTTTTTTTTATCAGGAAGGGTCTCTGTAAACCCTAAAACCTATCTAAAAAAAATCATAATAGAGCAATAGGATGACAAGAAGTACCTTTCAAATAAAAAATAAAAAAATAAAAAAAATAAATAATTAAGTTGTTTAGATCAGAGATCCAAAGTTCAAATATCAATAAAAAAATTAATTAAAAAAATATAACAAGCATTTCTTCAAGAAGATGTTCAAAATGGTTTCTCAGTCTTCTGTTATGCCTTTTACTAGCAATAACCATTTTTGTTGAGTATTTAATTGCCATTCAGATTGTCAGTGTTACTCAAAAACCAATACAATATCGTACCTCAAGGCATTGGGACAAAGTTTAGAACATGTATAAATTATGATTTGGTTAAAACCTAAGGTTAAATTTAAGCTTTGGCTTTTCTCTCTTTTATATTTTTATTTTTAGGATATGTGTTTCATTTTTTAGGTTTTAAGTCTTTCATATATTCATAAGTGTTAGTTTATAATAGAGGCCACCTAAGACAACATTTTATTGAACAATATCAAACATTGAGTATGCATCCAAGTATGATGGATCTGACAGTATTGATCATGCATTGTTTACCTATTATGTTCTTCTAGTTTGATGAATCTGACAACCTCACACTTCCCAATACACCTTTAAGAATATACCAAAATAAATTGAAAAATGAGTCAAAAATAAGAAAAACTAATTAAAAATAGAGAAACAAATAATTTAAAAATAAGATGGCAATCTGCATGTACCAGTGAGCAACATGGTTGGTATTGATGCACTTGAAAAATTACAGTGAACTGTTAATCATAAGCTTTTATAAAATATAGATGATTTTACCTCCAATGTTAAGGTGTGGAGCTAAAAGCTTCACCAAATGAGCAGATTGCAAAGTTGCAGGTTTACACAGTCACCGGCGTCGGTCAGGAGTAGACCAGGAGATGCCAGCGTCGATCATGGATTGGCTGACGTCGGTCATAGGCAAACAGGCAGGAACCGATGTCGGTTACCCGTGCATCCAGAAAGCTATTTCCGTGGACAAAATAGAGTGTTTGCATGTTAGGATTAAGTGATAGTCTTAAGTCTGCATCTCTATTATTAGTAAGACTATTTAGAGCCCTTGATTAGGAGGTGCATCTAATGGCTGTAGTTGTATGCTCATGTTTCCTAATTATTATATAATAGGATAGATCTTCATAGCTTATTGTATTGTAGTGTGTTGAACAGTACAGAATTGTATATGTGAATCATTCCAGGTTGTTGGAGTTGATTGTAATTGAGAGAGAGAGAGAGAGCTCTTGAGGGAAAGAGATCTAGGAAGAGATCTGTACATCTGAGAGATGTGTAGAAGAAAATAAGTTTCTTCAATTGTATTCCTTCTGTAAAGAGTTTAATACAAGTTTTTAGGGTGGTTTCTTGTATCTCTTGTTCTTTGCTATTTATCATTCTAGTTACTTATCTTTATGGTTAATTCTGCATTTAATTACTTTCATATTGTAATCAACATTGTTGGTTGATCCCCAACAAGTGGTATCAGAGCTCAAGTTGACTAACAGGTGTTTCAGATCTGGTTAGTGTGTATTGATTACAGGGTACTCACAGGAGTTTCTGCAGAGATTTCTGTTTGAGTGGGAGAAGCAATGGCAGAAGAAAGTAAACTGAGAATGGAGAAGTTTAATGGCAAGAATTATCAACATTGGAGAATGTAGATAGAAAATTATCTGTATCAAAAGGATCTATACTTACCATTAGGTGGGATTGCAAAGAAGCCCACAGACATGGATGATGAAGAATGGGAAGTTCTTGATAGAAAGGCTCTTGGATCTATAAGATTGAGTCTGGCATCTACTGTGATATCTAATTTATCACAAGCAAAGTCTAAGGTAGAGTTAATGACTACTTTAGCAAATTTGTATGAAAAACACTCAGCTTCAAATAAGGTATATCTTATGAAGCAGTTATTTAATTTGCAAATGCAAGAAGGTGGATCTATATCTAATCATCTAAATGATTTCCATGGAATTGTAAATCAATTAAATTCAGTCAAAATAGTGTTTGATGATGAAATTAAAGCTCTTTTAATATTATGTTCTTTGCCTAAAAGCTGGCATAGCTTGGTAATGGCAGTTAGTAATACTGCATATGATTCTAATATTTTAAAAGTAGAGGATGTTGTTAGTGTAATCTTGAATGAAGAAATTCGCAGGAAAAGCACAGAGGAAACATCAGGGAACGCTTTAAGTTTTGAGAGTAGGGGAAGGCAAAAAGAGAAGAGCAAGAAAGAGAGATCAAGGTCTAAGTCAAAGATGAGAGGTAGATCCAAATCTAAAAATGACAGGAAGCCACAATGCTGGAATTGTGGAAAGATAGGGCACATAAGCAAAGATTGCTGGTCAAAGCCTAAGGAGGACAATCAACACGAAGAAAAAGAACAAGCAAAGGTTGCAGGTATTGCACAAGATGCTCTTATATTCTCTTTGCATAATAATATAGAATCTTGGGTGTTAGATTTTGGTGCCTCTTTTCATGCAACCCCTAATAGAGAATATTTTAGTGACTATGTCCATGGAGATTTTGGAATAGTGTATTTAGGGGATGATGAACCTTGTAAAATTGTTGGCAAAGGAAAAGTGTAGCTAAAAATGCAGAATGGCAACACATGGGTGTTGAGAGATGTCATGCATGTTCCCAGCTTGAAGAGGAATTTGATTTCTGTAGGAAAGTTAGGGGATGAGGGTTGTACAGTAACTCTCACAGCTGAATCTTGGAAGGTGACCAAGGGTGCACTTGTAATGGCCAGAGGTAAGAGAGTAGGTACTCTCTATTTATGTAATTGTGTTACTAATAATTCTCCTTTTATATTATCTACTTCAGATGTGGATGCAAAATTGTGGCACTCTAGGCTCAGCCACATGAGTGAGAAGGGAATGTTTATTCTTAAGTCAAAAGGTAAGCTTTCAGATTTGAAAAACATAGATCTGGATTTTTGTGAGCACTGTGTTTTTGGAAAATAGAAGAGAGTGAGTTTTCTCAAGACTGGGTCAACAAAGAAGAAGCACAAGTTGCAGCTTGTTCACACAGACGTGTGGGGACCGGCTCATGTTGCTTCTATTGGAGGATCACAATACTATGTTTCGTTCATAGATGATGCTATAAGAAAGGTATGGGTCTATTGTATTAAGAATAAATCTAATGTATTTGAGACTTTTAAGATTTGGAAAGCTATGGTTGAGAATGAAACATGCAAGAGATTGAAGTGCCTGAGATCTGACAATGGTGGTGAGTTCTGCAGCTATAAGTTCAACTGGTATTGTTATATGCATGGAATCCACAGGCAAAGGATGGTTCCAAGGACACCTCAAAAAAATGGAGTTGCTAAAAGGATGAACAGAACAATAATGGAGCGTGCAAGGTGTATGAGATTGCATGCTGGGTTGCCCTTAGAGTTTTGGGCAAAAACTGTTGATACTGCAGTGTACCTGATTAACAAAGGACCCTCTATAGCTCTGGATGGTGGAATTCCAGAAGAGGCATGGATAGGTAAAAAGGTAGATCTCTCATTTCTCAAAGTTTTTGGTTGTGAAGCCTTTGTGCACGTTGATAAGGAAAATAGAAAGAAGCTAGATGCTAAGTCTATGAGGTGCACATTTATTGGCTATGGCTCTGATGATTTCGGATTCAAATTTTGGAATCTAGGAACTAACAAGATAATTAGGAGCCGTGATGTTGTTTTCAATAAAAAAGTGATGTATAGTGATCAGCGCAAGAAGCTAAATCAATCTGGGCAGAGCAATGGAGAATTGGATAAGGTGACGGTCCAAAATGAGCTCGCAAGAAAAATTAATCACAGACAGGAAAACACAGAGACTGATGTCAGCCAAGAAGGAACCGATGTTGGCAGGACAGAAACTGATGTCGATCATACAGTGACTGACGTCAGCTAGGAAAGAATAGACGTCGGTCAAGAAGAACCGACGTCGGCTAGTTACAGGCTTGGAGGTGACCGAGGTCGGTCACTGTCAGAGAATTTAGGCAGACAACGTGTTGTGAATGAGTCTTAGACGCCCATCAGGAGGTCAAAAAGGGTAAGTAAACCTCCAATTCGATATTCCCCTTCATTATTCTATTTATTGCTTATTGATGGTGGAGAACCAAAGAGTTTTGAAGAAGTAATACAGGTGGAATCCAAGAATCAGTGGGAGCGTGGCATGGTTGAGGAAATGGAGTCCTTGAAAGAGAACCAAACATGGGATTTGATTGAGTTGTCAGCTGGTAAGAAGACACTGAAGAACAGATGGACCTACAGATTGAAAGAAGGTGAGAATGGATAGATGAGATATAAGGCTAGGTTGGTAGTGAAAGGATTTACACAAAAACCAGGTATTGATTTTGGTGAGATTTTTTCTCCTATTGTTAAAATTACTTCTATACGGACTGTATTGTCTTTAGTTGCTATTGAGGATTTGCATCTTGAGCAGCTTGATGTTAAGACAATGTTTCTTCATGGAGATTTGGATGAAAAAATATATATGGAACAGCCGGAAGGATTTGAGGTCAAAGGTAAGGAGAAGTTAGTGTGCAGATTGAAGAAAAGCTTGTATGGCCTCAAGCAAGCTCCTAGACAGTGGTATTTGTGATTTGACAGGTTTATGACTGAGCATGGCTACAGTAGGTGTCAATCTGACCATTGTGTGTATTTTAAGAGGTTGAATAATGGTAGATATATTATTCTGTTGTTGTATGTAGATGATATGCTTGTTGCAGGATCACACATGCAGGATATCTCTGAGCTTAAGGTGAAATTAGCTCAAACATTTGCCATGAAGGATTTGGGAGCAACAAATAAAATCCTTGGCATGAGTATTAAGAGAGACAAGGAAAATCATAGGTTGATTTTGTCTCAAGAGGATTATGTGAACAAGGTGTTGAAACGGTTCAATATGCAGGATGCAAAACCGGTAAGCACACCTTTGGCTGGACATTTTAAATTGAGTAAAGAACAATGTCCTAATTCACATGATGAGGTAGAGTACATGAGTAGAGTTCCATATTCTTCCACAATAGGGAGTTTAATGTATGCAATGGTTTGTACTAGACTGGATATTGCCCAAGCAGTGGAAGTTGTAAGTAAGTATATGGCCAATCCAGGAAAGGAGCACTGGAAAGTAATTCAGTGGATCTTTAGATATCTGAGAGGAACCAGTAGTAGGCATTCATGCTATGGAAGTTCAGATACTTCTCTACATGGTTATGTAGATTCAGATATGGCAGGTGATTTGGATGGCAGGAGGAGCACCACATGATATGTTTTCACTATTGGTGGAACGACAGTTAGCTGGATATCAAAGTTGTAGAAGGTTGTTGCCTTGTCAACTACAGAAGCAGAATATATTGCAGTCACAGAGGCTAGCAAAGAGATGATATGGATGACATGGTTCATGGAAGAGCTAGGAAAGGAGCAAGAGAGTTGCAGATTATATAGTGACAGTCAGAGTGCAATTCATTTGGCTAAGAATTCAACCTTTCATTCAAGAACAAAGCATATAAAACTTAGGTACCACTTCATAAGATATGTATTGGAGGATGGTGAGTTGAAGTTGGAGAAGATCCATATAGATAAGAATCCTGTGGATATGTTAACCAAGCCGGTTACAAAGGAGAAGTTGAATCTTCATTCAACTTCTATTGGTCTTCATGATTGAGTCGAAGATGGAGGAGCTAGAAGATGTTGCTATACAGGTACTGGTGTA
This sequence comes from Torreya grandis, assembly GCA_037957365.1. Taxonomy (NCBI): domain Eukaryota; kingdom Viridiplantae; phylum Streptophyta; class Pinopsida; order Cupressales; family Taxaceae; genus Torreya; species Torreya grandis. The sequence goes on along the minus strand of JARHVA010000561.1, from coordinate 4,882,370 downwards.
GCTATTTATCTCCAAGTGGGAGATTGTTAAGGTGTGGATCTAAAAGCTTCACCAAATGAGCAAATTGTAAATTTGTAGGTTTACACAGTCATCGGCGTCGATCAGGAGCGACCGACGTCGATCAGGAGTAGACCAAGAGATGCTGGCATCGGTCATGGATCGATCGACGTCGATCATAGGCAAATAGGTAGGAACTAACGTCGGTTACCTGTGCATCCAGAAAGCTATTTCCATAGACAGAACAGAGTGTTTGCATGTTAGGATTAAGTGATAGTCTTAAGTCCACATCTCTATTATTAGTAAGACTGTTTAGAGCCCTTGATTAGGAGGTGCATCTAATGGCTGTAGTTTTATGCTCATGTTTCCTAATTATTATATAATAGGATATATCTTCATAGCTTATTGTATTGTAGCGTGTTGAACAATACAGAATTGTATATATGAATCATTCCAGGTTGTTGGAGTTGACTGTAATTGAGAGAGAGAGCTTTTGAGGGAAAGAGATCTAGGAAGAGATCTGTACATCTGAGAGAGGTGTGGAAGAAAAGAATTTTTTTCAATTGTATTCCTTCTGTAAAGAGTTTAATACAAGTTTTCAGGGTGGTTTCTTGTATCTCTTGTTCTTTGCTATTTATCATTCTAGTTATTTATCATTCTGGTTAATTTTGCATTTAATTGCTTTCATATTGTAATCAACATTGTTGGTTGATCCCCAACATCCAAATACATTCCCACCTAAATTAATTCACCTAAAAACAATTTTTTAAGTGTTTAAAAAAAATTAGATGGGTTCAGGATAGATACAATGCCCCCTTTTCCCCTACTGCATAAATAATTCCCACAGATATTTTAGAGCTCTTTGAGAAAGATTTCATTGATTCCTATAGGTAACTAGGAGATATCCATGGGAATAATTAATTTAGGAGCAACAACCCCATCTATAGGACCCTACTATAAGAAGCTAAAAGGTAGGGAGATGTCTATGGTGCCCTCCCAATGAATGCTTACAAAGTATATAAAGACATCTGAGAGAGGTGTTACCAATGTATAGAAAAGAAGTTTTTTCAATTGTATTCCTTCTGTAAAAGAGTTTAATACAAGTTTTTAGGCACTCTTTCTTCCACTTCGTGGTTACAATCTTCCCTCCAAAGTATCTAACACAAGCTTGTTCTTTGCTATTTAAGTCATTCTAGGATTATCTTCCATCATTCTGGTTAATTCTCCAAGCTTCACATTTAATTGCTTTAATGAGTTGTAATCAACACTAAAATTAGTTGGGCGGCTTGATCCCCAACATCCAAATACATGGAGGTCCCACCTAAATTAATTCACCCATTACTTTTTTTTAAGTGTTTACAAAAAAATTAGATGGGTACAGGATAGATACAATGCCCCCTTTTCCCCTACTGCATAAATAATTCCCACAGATATTCTGATACCAATTGATAGGATCGAAACTCCCCAAAGCTCTGACACAACTTGTCAGATTAAGAGCACACATGATTACCCATGTATAAGCAACTTGCGAAGATTTCATTGATTCCTATAGGTAACTAGGAGATATCCATGGGACCTGTTGCATAATTAATTTAGGAGCAACAACCCCATCTATAGACCCTATACACCCCTGCAAATCAAACCTGATCTTACTTAAACACACATGGGGAATCCTACTTGATTCCACCATGGGAAGAACTCTCCAAGCTTCACATAGCTCTTCTCCAAATTCTCCACTTAACAATACAGCCCATGAGCTCATATAGATCTCATGCATACTAAAAGGTAGAGGAGGCATGCTCTATGGTGCCCTCCCAATGAATGCTTACAAAGTCACCAAAATTGATATAAAGACCATACCATATGGATATAGATGGAAGAAGATGGAAGAAGATGTACAATCAGTGTAAAGTGCATAAATTGATCATACATCAAAACAATTGGTAGTGTGTCTAGAAAAAACATGCATGTCAAGAATAATTCCAATATTCTCAGGGTACTTAACCCTAAGTGAAGGTTTAATAGATTTCTTATATAACTCAATATCATCACGAAGAGTGGAGAAAACAAAGGATGAATCTATATCATTAAATGATCCCAATAAAAATGAAACTCCTATTGAATAACCAATATCATAGCTAGAATCTCAATTAAGTGGCCTGAGGGGCATCACAATAGAGAGGAGAGGAGTTGTGGTAACTGTGGCAGTTTTGGAGCTTGTCGGTAGCAGTTAAGGTCAATGATAAGAATGGATAGCTTGTGGTTTTGGAGGATGGAAGGTGGTTTTCAAGATGAGGTGATGTAGAGAGTAATACACCAGGCTATTGAAGATTAGATTGTGCAAAATTGAAAAAAAATTATCTTTGGGATTGATAGAAATTACACAAGCAATCAGTCATATCCCTACAAATTGTCAAAAATAAAACCACTTAGAACAAGAAAAACCATCACAATCCAATACAAATAAAGAGTTATTTTGATATGGTATTAAGCCTCATGATAATGGAGTTTTAAATGGTGGTTATAAATTGTTAAAAAAATAATCATTTTCTCAAAAAATGTTTAACTTCCAAATTTTCAAATAGCCTAAAAATAGTCAAAGTAGATTTCAAAGTTTTTTTTAAAAATATAGGAGGAATAATTACATTTTTAAAATCTTAGAAGAGTCTCCCATCGTCTCATTAAAATAGGGACTAGTGTGAGCATAGATCAATAGGTGCTCAAATTTCATATTACCTTGGTAAAGCTAGTGCCTAGGTTTCATAGTGCCTTCGTATAGCTGGTGAACACTCAGGGATATTGGTTAGACTATTCTGACAACATGCAAGAACTTCAATTATATTAATCCTTTCGTGCAAACAAGCCAATGGGGTTTAAACCTTAGACCTCATCTTGGTAAATGCCCAAACTTTACCAATCAATGAAGACCCCATTGGCTAAAATCGGATTAAAAGTTATGTTCTTGTGTAAAATAGAGAAAATAAGGACTCTTACCTCTCCATTTTCATCTAGGCATAAAAGGTTTTTATAAATTTGATTAAAATTAAGAAAAACTAAATAAACTACATTATAAAAAAAATTGACATAAATTAAATTAGAGAGAAAATAAGATAAAATTTTAATATTTAAGTTATATATTAATTTCCACTAAAGGTGAAGATTGGTTCATAGGATTATGACAGGTACAATTTAAAGAGGAATTATGAAAGATTACATTTAAATAATAAAGGGGAGTGCAATAACACATTGTAATGAATGCAAAAAAAAGTTAAATCTAAAAAACATTGTAGGGTAATGTGAAGAAGATAAAAAAGAGGAGGGTCCCATGTAGAGAGATGAAACTTATTACTATAGAGAAATACTTCTAATACTTAGAATGTTAAATGAGTGAGTAATGGATGTGAGATCATGTGAATAATTAGGTCTATGACCTCTCACAAGTGTATGATATTAATCCAAAAGCTGAAAACATGGTCTCTTCCTATTGATAGTGTGAAATAATTGTAAGTAGGATGTAATTATCCTACTAAGAGGATTTGAGTCACCAGTTTGACTTACAACATCTGGGTGTTGTTCCCTAAAGTGTAAACAATTATGTAAGAAACTTCAACATCATCTCAAATACTTGTGTGTAAAATCATAATTCCTAACTCCTCTTCTACCATACCACCTAGCTATTACAATGCCAACATTATATAATGCAACTAATAGTAACGTCAAGAAAATCCATCAAAAAAATGATTATTTATAAGGCCCCTATTACCAACCATTCTAATAATTTAACCAATGCTTAATCTCCTTCCTTTGTATATTAATGCATTATGGTATTCTTTGTAATAAGTTGGCAATATAAAATAGACTATGAGTATGTAGACATCACACATCCAATCACATGATTCTTATACAAAACTTAACATACTACAAATTTTCTATTACAGTTTTAATTTGAAGTCATACTACACTTTGATATATATTTCAATCTTTATCATTTCCTAAATGCTTCCACAATAACCTGTTTAATTTGTTAAGTGAGGTTGTCCACCATGTCTCCTTTTAGGCCACAAATCAATGATATCAAAGCATACACACTTCATATCATATCATAGTGGTATCAAAGTTGTATCTAAAATCCTTTTATATTTATATGCCCACTCATATGAGGTTTGATTATAATAAGTTAGGGCTCAAAAATAATGATCATTCATCATACCTTCCTTCACATCTTCAGATGACACACAAATCACCCATATAGACTCTTACTTCAGAAATGTTCTAGAAAATGATAGAAGACGCTTTGCAAAGGCAATGGGAAGACTTTGAATAACTTCATGAAGGTGAATGAGAGGGTTTATCGATCAATTTTATCAACTTCTCAAGCATGTTTAGACTCCTTCTGACACCTTATTGACATAAATGTTTTGATGGTCAAACACTCTAGAAGTTACAAGTTAATCTAGACATCCCCGTGTTAAAAGGAAAAATAGATGCAAATGCCCTAGATAACTGGCCTAATCTAATATGTTCATATTTAGCATGAAGCATTTTTATGACTAATAAAATATTACATTCATTCCTATATAATTTTCTCTACTAGTAAAGAAATGGTGGGATAACTACTTTTTTACATGTGAAACATGAGAAGCATGTGAAGATGTTGACTTAGACACCCCTGTGGATACATGGAATGGTTTTGTAGAAGCAATCAAAACAACCTATTACCCTATTGGCAACTATGATGAAAAACACATCAAGTTTTCTTAGTTGCACCAAATTGATGATCAATCTATGGAGGAATACACTTATAAGTTTCATACTTTAGTTTCAAAACTAAAGTTTGGAAATTTGAGCAAAATATCATTTAAAAGTATATGTTGGATATTTGTAGTATATTTTTCATGTGGTATACCCCTTAAATATTATATATAAAGTCACAAATGCGTGTTTTGGTGATCCCATAGGTATTTTTACCTATAGTAATAATATGGAGGGTGTTATGAACCATAGTTTTATGGGGAACCTTTATGGGTTGTATTCTTAGTCCATGGTTTTGGTACCCATGGCATTCAAATATTTATTAGGTGGTTACCTAGTAATGTACCTATATATACTTTCACATGTAATAGGGATGGAGTAAAAATAAGAAGTGCATCATTATCTTACAAACATTTAAGTCAATACATTAGTAAAGAAGGTTATTGTGTTGCATTTTTTCTTGTAAGGGTTTCCTAGGTAAAATCTTGTCTACTTTATAATGTTATGTGTACTCTAAAATTTTGTGCATGCAATTTATCCTATTCAAATCATAAATATTCTATTAGTATTGCTTCTCTTGTATTGGTTTATCGATCATTTAATCTTTATTATAGGTTAAAATTGAGACCATATATCCAATCGGATATAGATTTCCTATAGAATGCTAGAGAAACCTATAAATTTACTTGCAAGTTTGAAACAAAGGCCAAATTGAAGGCTAATAAATAATATTGTAATTCTCAAGACAAACTCCACTCTAAGCCTTCCAAGAAAATATTAAACAAGGGATCGACCCCCCACATCATCCTCAAAAGAACATAGTTAAATGACCATAATAAGTAGTTAAAGACTAAAAATTGGTGATTAATTCATAAGTTTAGAAGTTACTCCAATGAAGAGTGCCTCACGTAGAAAACTCTACTTTCACAACTTGAGGTAGTGAGTACAAGCACTAGAAAAAGGTATGTAGATCATGGATTTTGATCCTAGTGCTATGGTCGGTACCAAAAACATCTCAACTCTATCCAACATTGATTTAATAAAAGTAGAAAGATCAATTGATTCTCAAATGTGGATCAATGGTCAACCAATACACTTCATTGTTGACAATGGAATTAAGAAAACCCTACTTTATCTTTAATTAGTTCAAAGATTGAACTTGCCATTGATGCCTCACCCATGACCATAATTCATTTGATGGTTCGATGCAAGCTCTGATTAAATGTCATGTGGTGTACAAAAGTAAGCCTTTTCAAGATGCAATCATTTAAGATGTCACACCATAATAGGTATGAAATGATTTACTTGGGAAACCATATCTTTACCATCGACATGTAGTCTGTGAAAAAATAATATAAATGTTTTCACAAATGTTGGTGATATGAGATACCAAATACTAGAAGTAGTTCCTAAGTTGTCACTCATTAGCGTCAAATAGTGCAAAAAACTAGTGAGTTATAGTAATAAGTTTGTGTTTTTGATTGTGATACTTGAACATAAGAATGTCCTTATGAAACCAATTGATACTGTAGTTCCCACAAAAAAAAAAAAACTAACCACACGTTTAAAAAATATAAGGATATCTTTAAGTCACCTAAATAAGTGCCTATGAACTATGTAGTCAAGCATACTATTAACTTGATTCATAGACTACCTCTACCTAATACCTCTTTACATCCCTAATCATTTTTAGAGGGTGAAGAGTTTAAGTCATAGATCCATAAACTCATGGATAAATGACACATCTGGCCTAACTCATCACCTTGGATTATGCTTGTAAAAAAGAGCTATGCATCGATTAAAGATCTCTCAACAAGATCAAGTGAAGAAACACTATACTCTTCAAAGGATTAGGGATTTTTTGGACCAACTATGTGGTGCCAAATTCCTCACCAAAATAGATCTCAAGTCTACGTATCACTAAATTCTTGCTAAACCTATGGACATATCAAAAACAACATTTAAAGTAAAGGAAGGTTTGTTTGAGTGGTAAGTTATGTCCTTCTCCTTAACTAATATACCTAATATATTTGTGCAAATAATAAATGACATCCTAAAAACCTTCACTACTTCATTTTTTATACTTTACCTTGAGGATGTCTTAATCTTTAGCAAAACAAAGGATGGATATCTATGCCATATTGAACAAGTGTTTCACACTTTGTAGTATTATAAGTTATACACTATAATGGGGAAATGTTCATATGCCATGTGGGGGATATAATATCTAGGATACATAGTAAATGCACAAGGAGTTCATGTGGACCCAACCAATATTGAATTCATTTATGAATGAACAAAACTAAATAATCTCATAATGGGATTATAAAATTTCTACAAAAGACTTGTACTTGGTTTCTCTCATGTGACTAGGCCTCTAAAAAACATAAAACATTTGAAGAAATAAAATGTAGACTCTATTCTACACCATTATTTGTGTTACCTGATCTTTAAAAACCATTTTAGATAGTGACCAATGCATTTGGTTATGCACTTGAAGAATTTCTCATTCAACATTGTCATCTAGTTGCTTACCACCATGAAACATTCATTGCACCAATAAGGAACTACCCGACATATGATTTTGATTTTTATGCTATTTTTAAATTATGTAAGCATTGGAAACATTAAATATTTGGATAGGAATCATAATACACTTAATTTATTGTAGACTCAAAAAATGTTACAACAAGAGTGACATTAGAAATGGTCTTATTATCTTGAACAATTCTATATGAACATCAAGTATAAGAAAGGAAGTGCCAATCCACTAGTTGATTTTTTAAGCCTACCTCTAGTTCAAACTCTCCTCAATGTGTTTGATGAATGTGGACATGAAGTAAACACTTAATTATAATTGTATCCATATGACATAGCCTTTGAAAATATCTATTAGGAGTTTTAATTCAAAAATTCAGTCCTGGATATCTACTTTCAAGATGGATCCTTTATCATATTGGGCACTTGAGTGTACCGCATGAGGTAGATAGAAAAAAAGCATATGGAAAGTTCATTTTAATAATGTTGCATGACATTTTGGAGTTAAAAATACCCTTGTGATGTTACAAAAGTACTTATTTTGGTGACACCTTAGGTTAGATGTTATCCAATACATTAGGTCTTGTACCACATGTGCATTTTCCAAACCAATTAATAAGAAGTAAGGTATGTATGCACCCCTATCAATTTCAATGAGACTATTAAAATCTATTTCCATTGATTTTATCTTAGGCTACCTTACCACCAAGCATGGTAATGAATTTATGTAGTAGTTGATAGATTCTCAACGATGGAAATTCTTATATCTTGTAAAAAATAAATCTCAGCTCTAAGAACAAATCAATGGTACTTTCAACATGTCTGGATCCACTTTAGAATCCATGAAACTATCATCTCTGATAAATATATGAGGTTTTGGAATAAATTAAGGAAAGCATTTTGGTCTATGCTAGACATAACATTGCACAAGTCTATTGCATTGTATCCACAAACTTAGGGATAAACAAAATTGGGAAATAGGATGAAAATGAATATTATGAAAGTCTACAATTTAAGGAGGAAACACACTTGGCATGAAAGTCTTCCTTCATTCAACACAACTACAACAAAGCTCTACACAAATATACTTTGCACAACCCTTTTCAAGTTACTTGGATTTCTAACCTATGCCACTCAATGACGTAGCTTACCCTAGACCACCACAAATAAAAACTCCTTGAGCTCAAATACGTTGACAATGATATTCAATTCATTGAATACATTAAACACATACAACAACAAGTGCATACCATTCTACTTCAATAAAGTTCTAAGTACAAGCAATGCCATAATCAACATTGAACACAACATGCCTTTTGGGTTAGTGATTGAGTATGGATAAACTTGTAGAAGGAAAAACTAGCAAGAGCTTATCACAAGCTTCATCCAATTCAGTAAAAACCCTACATCACCACCATACATATAAGATACAATTATTTCAATCTTAAACTTCATTCTTACCTTAGGTTGAATCTAGTATTCAAATCATAAATCTTGTGCCACTACTTTCCACCATTTATAGACAATTTAGATGTAGTAGAGACTCTTCAATAAGTAGATATTAATCCTGACTATAACACACTAGTAAAATATGATCAAGTAATTTACGTTAGAATCAAAGAAACATGCCAACAAGAGATCCCTATCTTTTATATCACCAAATCAAGTTAATTACCTTCCCATGAAATATGGTTTACAAGAGTGCATATTTACAATTTATTCCAACATTTTACCTTGTTACTAGATGTAATAGGGACCATTGATCTATAAGGAAAGGTGATTGACCTAGGAGGATCTGAGTCATCAATTCTCCTCATGACATCTAAGTGTTTCTTACCAGCATGTTCAGCTTTGCTAGAAACATCAACATCATCTCTAAAACATGTGTGAAAAATCTCATTGATAACTCTTCTTATGCCATACTACAAATCTCATGTAGTGTCAATATTCTACAACATAACTTAGTAGTAATGTTAGCAAAAATTATCAGACTAATGATTGGTTATGAAGCAATTTTTATAAACTAGTGTTTTAGTTTAACAAACACTTCATCTCCCTCCTTTGTATAATAACACATTCTTCCATTTTTTGTAATCAGTTAGTGATAAAGAAATAGACTATAAGTATGTAGACATCACAAATCTGATCTCTCGAATCTTGTATAAAACTTAACATAATACAAATTTTCTATTATACTTCTAATATAGGGTCTATTATTCGTATATTCTCTTTCATTATCATATTTTAAAATAATATATATTTTAACCTTTATCTTTCACTATATGCTTCCATAATAAACCATTTAATTAAGTGAGGATGTCCAATGGGTCTCCTCCTGGGCACTGAATCAACCCCTTAGGTAACTATGTCTAGAAAGTCATTGGTGAAGGTTGTACATCTCTTAGAAGAAGAGGCCCAATAATTTGTGGTATTCGTAATCCTAGTTTTTTAGAGATATCTAAGTGCATCTATGAAGAGGAAAAAAATTAAACCCCTTCTCTTGTAATAAAGAGAAGATATGAAAATCAAATTTCCCTTAATCTCAGGCTCCAAAGAGAATATATGTAAAGTATGTGTTCCCAGCTTTAATGGATAAATTCAAATGCAAGGACATTTTCGTTTGTTTTAAATATTGAATTAACATTAACATTTTATTAAATTCATTATAAGTAAAATTTTGAAGTCCAAAATGACATCGAACATTTAGTGCTCATAATCTCATATAAAATTCTCATGATAAGATGGCTTATGGCCACAAATATAGCCACAATCTCATGAATCTTTTATGGGGAAGTAGTTTTACATCAACATGCCTTTATTAAAACATAAAATATGCAAAATAATCCCAATCATATCTAAACATTAAAACAAACTTATTTGTATAAAAACATACCATGTTGTAGTAATAAATGATAAGACGGGTTTAAAAAGGATATATATTTTGTTTGGAATTTGGAGACAATCATCAGGAGCATATAACACATAATACGTTTAGACAATGAGGCAAATGAAACCTAAAAATATCAAATAAAACACAAACTAGTCCATGGAACCATCAATGGACTTTTTAAAAAACATTAGTGCACTCTTCTATAAACATTAAGTTCCAGTTTTGGAAACCTTTATACAAAGAATTTTTTTATAACCTTGTTCATTAAATTTAGGCTATGTAAACCTCCCTCCATTTTCTAAAATCCCATGAAATTTTCTAAAAAATTGATCTCCTTCTCTAGAAGAAAGCATAGAAAAAAATGGGGGATGTATTTTGGAGGCCTATGTCATCCCCCAATCATTATAAGGCCCTAATATGCTTGTAAAATTTGAAAATCAACACTCTAAATATAATTAATGTTTAGTAAGTAGTCAAGTAAATTGATGACCTAATCATATATATGATGTTTTGTGCTAGAATGAATGTATGAAAAATAAATATATGATTCAATTTGATTGAAACCTACTTCAAGTTCACAAATTCTTATTTAACTACTTGAATTAGATACTCTTTCACTTTAAAAATTTGATTTTTAGATAGATTCTTTCAATTCATTTTGTGTCTATTCATGTCTTATATGCACAAATGCATGTGTATTTACAACATTTTCAAATTTAAATTAAGAACCTATTGGCATGAAAGCTGACACAAAAATGGTGGGAATGGAAAAAAATTAAAGAGCACAAGGCATGAGAGACCCCCAAAAAAGGTCATAAGGGTCCTTCCATAAAAACATATACAATAAGGTTATGGTTCCCCAAAATTGTACATTGTATGTTTCTTGGAGAAAACCCAAAAATCAAAGGAAATAGGGAGGAGTTGAGAGGCAAAGAGGGGAGAGAAAGATAAGAGGATAAACAATATAGGGAAATAATGAGGAATATATGGAAAGTGTATCAAGAAGATCTTAAAACATTTTGATAATCAACAAACACATAAGTACCATATAATAATTCAAATCTACAACTAATAACTATGCCCATACCAGAATTAGTTATCTAAATAATGCCCCACTTTGATGTGTGCACGTGCACATGCATATATATCAATGTAGAAAAAGGGGCACATAATAAATATTCCATGATTTCTAAGCTCTTGCAATAACTCCAACACACTTGTAATAACTCCAATGCTCCTATAGACTTGCAAAAGGATGTGTATCTAAAAAAATTCCCAAACAATCAATGACATGTTGAAATCAATAAAAGAGAATGAAAATTGATACATGTGGTTTTCGTTGGTAGATTAGTACGAGTCCCCCTGATATCTGGATTTTTTGAGTGTCCTTTTGAAGCTTGTGAGAACATCATATAAACATATAAATGCTCACAATAATAATAATAACAATAATAATTTAAAATATATAAAATAAAATTTAGAAATGATGCACCTGGATTTGTTTTAAAGTGTGAGGGTGCCCTTATATGAGCTCCCTACATCTCCAAATTTGTGCCAAATATTATAATATGTACTAAACCTTGCATATATTTATGAATACAATTATTAATGACCAAATCATTAAGGCTATTTTTTTTTGATGTAATGTAAAAGAGAGTAGGGTCATGAAATTTCCTGAATATATTCCCTAATGGGAATAAGTGGCATGCACTAGGTACATCTCAAAAACACCAGTCTGTCAATAAACTTAAATAGAGAAGTAAAATAGTGCAAAAAAAATTGGGTCTTGGGATGTGGAAATAAGAACTGATGTGATCTCTACCTCCCTTTTGAGATATAGGGTAATCCTATGAAGCAAATATCTCAAAAGAAAGGATTACATACATAATGTGTAATATTTGAAAGGGTGAGTGTAAAGTAATGAGAGGTCAAAAGGGGGGCTTAAGCGGCATGAAATCTCAACAAAATAGGAACACTTCAACTTTGATTAATGATTTAATGAGATTCTATGAGAAATTTCATTAGTGCAAGAAGGGAAGTTGTACATTTCAAATGTAAATTTTAAGCCTTTAAAAAAAAATTAAATCACATTTGGTAGATAAATATTTTTAATTTCAATGTATCACTCCTTATATGTTGATAGATTAATAAAGTGCAAATGCCTTTTTATTGAGCCTTTTTAAAATAATTTTTTTTTTTTTTTTTTTTTTTATCTTAGCTCTTTGTGGATATGTGGAGGACATGAAAAAATAAAACATTTTTTTAATAAATATACATTTGAGTGCTTATGAAAAATGAAATATCAATTTTTTGCCAAGCTAAGCATGGTCAAATATCCTTATAGTTATTATTTTTATATTGCACCCCACGATGTGTAGAATGCAACCATACTTCAAATTTTCAAAATCACATTGCGAGTAAAAAGTTAGGATAATTTTTAAATATATGTATCAATTGACCACTTGGATATTATAAAATAAATAAATCAATATTAATAAATAATTTAAATTAATTTTTCAAAAAAATACATATTCTAAAATGAAATAATTTACTTGGAAAAAAGTCTCTTGACATTTTACATACCTATGTATATAAGTAAACAAAATATGTTATTGAAGACAAGGGATATCCATGAAATTGTATTCACCCCATGTTGCATGAATACAATCAGAGTCTTGAAACCAAGCCTTAGACCGAGGTAAAGTTGAACCAAAAAAGGAGGGAAACAAATTAAAAAACTAGAGAATATATGTCTTAGATGGAAATCCATTTTACTCTACTATAAAACAAACTACACGTGTTATGTATTTAAATTATTCCATGACCAAATTAAAAAGACTATTAATTTAATTACAAAATTTATGTAAGATTTAGCTCGATTAGCTAAACCTCTACAAGCTCCATGCACCCTTTGGTATTCATATTCATGTTATTCACCTGACCTTGAAATTAAATACCCTAAAACTTATATAACATCTTAAATAACAACAAATATTTATACTTGAATGAAAATAAACCTATTATCTAAAAATTATGCAATTATTGAAGTGGCACCATGGGTTTCTACAATCCAGATGACTTCTTCAACCAAGGCATGAAAAACCTCATTTATATTTGCTCGAGGTGCAAGATTGTAATTATAAATGTTGTGCTCTTATTTTTATCTTTTAACTTAGTTTTATATATATCCACTTCAATAATATTTTCCATTTATTATGTAGTCTTCATATTCCACATTTCACTAAATAAATATTTACAATGGCTCCACTATCATTGTCATATCAAAAAATCTCAAAAAAGTGATGGTTGGGTGTACTTTGGTCACTGAATTGACCTATAATACTTCCATCAAACCTATTTTAGAAAAAATGACACATGATCGACATGTATTACTCAAATCACACCTATTTGGGCTTTAATTTGACATAAATTACCATGATCATGGATGAATGTGCCCTAAATCATCTCCATTTCCCTAGTCACAAGTGGTTAGGGTTTTGTTATGTTGATTCAAGCATATAATGGATCTAGTCACACATAATATCAACATGAATGGGTTGTTTTTTGTGTGTAGGTCACAAAATCAACTTACATTACTCAAGCCACACATTATTAGATCCAAATTTGACCTACATTGGCCCTAGCACACCCAAATGTGCCCCAATTCTTATTAATTTTCCCAAATTGAAATTTATTATTTGTTATGTTGATTATCCTATAAATGGCTTAATCACATAAATCAACATGAAGGGGTGGTTGTGTGTGCATAGGTTACCAATATAACATAAATATGCCCTAAATCATTCACATTTGCCTTGTAGCAGGTAGTTTGGGTTTTATTGTGTTTATTTTGGCCTATAATGGACTTAATCACATGGAATATCGATATAATGGATTATATGGGTGATTTAAGATCATCAAATTATCCTAAATTACCCAAATCACATCTATTTGTTCTTGAATTTAAAGTATATTAGTTCTCTTACATAAGAATGTGCTCCAAATCATTCACATTTTACTTGGTTGCAAGTGGCTAGGATTTTTTGTGTTAATGTTTGCATTTAATGGAACTAATCACACACATTATTTACATAAAGGGTGGTTGGTTGTGATTAGGTAACCAAATCAACCTAAATTTACCTAAAGATAATATTTGGGCCTGAATTTAAATTAAATTTTCCTGATCATACATTAATGTTCCCCAAATCATTTATATTTACTATGGTCATGGGTGGATGGGATTGTTTTTTGTCTATTTTGGCCTATAAGAGGAATAATTACACACAATATGGAGAGAAGTGTTGTTAGGTGTACATATTTCAATAAATAGACATAAATTTCCCTAATCACACCTATATGGGCCCCAGTTGAAATAAAAAATGACATGATCACACACGAACTTGCCTCAAATCATATGTAGTTACTATAGTTGTAAGTGGGTTGGGTTTTGTTATGTCAATTTTGACATATAAGGGACCTAATCATACACAATATCAACATTAATTGGTGGTTGGGTTTGTGCAAGTCACTAAATCAACTTGTATTACTTGAACCACACCTATATGGGCCTAAAGTCAAATTAAATTATCCTGATCACACACAAATGTGTCCAAAATAATTTATATTTAAAAAATAAATAAAATTTTATTATTTTATTTTGTAAATTTTGGCCTATCATGGACCTAATTTCACACATTATCAACAAAAATGGGTGTCTAGGGTTGCACATCACTAAACTAACCTAAATTGGCCCAATCATACCTAGTTGGGCCAAAATTTAAACTAAAATTTCCTAAATGCACAAAAATGTGCTCGAAATCATTTGTAGTTGCACCAATTGCAAGTGGTTTGGGTTTTATTATGTCTATTCTATCCTTTAAAGGATCTAATTACAAAAAATATTGACATAAAGGGTGGCAGGGTGTGTGAAAAGTCACCAAATCAAGAAGTGGGAATCTATATAGTCTAGATATATAGGCACACTCCCCCACCCCTACCCTATAGATTTATATAGTTTATAAGGGGAGAGCTCCTAGTCCTTATCTATGGAGATGGGGGCCTTTATATGTATATATAGAGAGGGTAGGGTGCCTATGTTAGGAGGCCTAGGGTAAAGGGATGTCCACCCTTATATATCTCGTAGAGGGGAAGGCATGGTAGGAACTCCCCCAATGACATACTAGTACTATACATTAATCTATATTAAATTAATCCAATCATACCTATTTTGGCCCCAATTCAAACTAAATTAGCCCAATCATTCATGAATGTGCCCCAAATCATCCAAATTTGCCTAAAAATTAAGTTATAAGTTTGTTGTGTTTATTTTTGCCTATAACAGGACTAATTGCATGCAATTTTGATGTGAATGGGTGGTTTAGGTATGAATAGGTCACCAAATTGACCTAAATTACCCTAATGACACCTAATTTAACACAAATTTAAATTAAATTAACTTGATCTTGGATAAATGTACCCTAAATCATCTATATTTTCCCTAGTCACAAGTGGTTTGGTGGTGTTGTGTGTATTTTGGATTATAAGTGAGATAATAATACACAATATTGACATAAAGAAGTGGTTGGGTGTGTATATGTCACCAGATCAATCCAAGTTTGTACAATAACTATTGACATAAAATTTGAAGCTTTGGCTACAAATGTTTTATGTTGTTTAACTTTAGTTAAAAATAATATAACATAGAGGTTAGTATTTATTAGAATCAATTATATCATGTATGGACATAAATAAAAATAAGTAGGTGTGCTCATTCACAATAATAATTACATAATATCTAGTGATTCCTATTTTAAATTAATATAAACAACTATTTATAGTTTCCATAGATATCTCTATTCTATACCACCATACTCTTTACTCTAATTCCACTCTCTACTATTCTATTACAAAGATCACTATGGTTTGTAATTCCTTAATTCACTTCTGTATTACATTTAAACTCTTATATGCTTTATCTATTCTATTATAATGTTACAATATAAATATAGACAAGCTACCTTTCAATTCAATGGTCATGTCTGTGTGAGACATATTTTATTTAATTAAGTCATCTTGTATTACCACAAGGATCAATATTTACTATGTTGCCCAGGTTGGTAGAAGCCTCTATCTTATCAACTTGGATATTTATTTAGCTGTTATGGTAAGTGATTATGCGGTAATCATGGTTTAGACCTTAACTACTAAAGAATTGTGCCAATATTTACTTGAATTTTATTCCTTTGTCTTGTCCTTGAGACAACTTTTGAAAATATTGACAGGTAACAATTCAATTTGCCTAACTTAACACCAAAATTGACTTTTCAAAATTGTGATTCATGGTGTGGATCCCCCTCAGGTAAATTCTTCCCATACTTTTTCATCATTTCCTTAGCAAAAAGTTCCTAGTTTATAATTATTGCCTTGGTCTCTACAATTTTATTTTCTATCACCATATTTTGTTTGGCCACCATTACTATTTATTTTGGAGCTAGAGAGTTCTATAGTATGTGTAAGAATGCTTCATGTCCCTTGATTGGGACTTCCATTTTATCCATATGAGTGTTTAACAAAGTTACATAATCTTCCATATCCTCATATATAAGTATGCATCGAGACTTTTTCATTTGTGTTGTTCATGCAAACTTATAATTTTGACCCATTCTACTTTAGAGGGAATTTTATGAGCTCTAAAAATAGTAAAATTAGTACTTAGATATATTTTGATCTCCTCAAACTCCTTCCTTATGTCTTGGGTCCATAGGGGACAACTATTCAGTATGAAAAGTAGGTAGCTACATCTTCTATTACTTATTGCAGTTTCCCCACTTGCTCTTTATATTCCATTATTCTAACCTGATTTTATCCTGGGTAGTGGTCCCAATAGTTCTTTCTCATATTCTAATCTATCCTCTAGTTTGTCTAAGCTCTTGTACACTATATCCCCTACATGGCTGATGAAATTTTCCATGATTTCTTCTAATAACCTTTTTATCATCCATGTTGTGTCTAGATCATACCATGGTCTACCAATGGTTAAGGTAGTTAAACACATTTTTATGCCTTACTCTAGATTTACACACCACATCATCCAATATACCCTACCACTCTAGATGAGAGTTTCTCCAACTATTTATTTCTTTATGGGGGTTAATTTCTATAGGGATATTACATTATATCCTCCTATAAAAGGCTGAAGGAGAGTTGGTCACACCACGATTGTAGATGTTGTAGATTTATGTCATGCTAAATCTACTTTTTTTCACTATAGTGAATCAATAAGAGTAACTATACTACTCTGAATCATTCATACTATTCTTAGAGCACTCTATAATGATATTTTATTGGTGTCCCCTATTTCCATAGAGCTTAAAAAAGCATTGACAATCTCCTTTCCCTTCACATTTTCTTCCTATTCCAATTTTTATTTTTCTTCCTTATTTTTATTCTTTGCCTCCTCTTCTTTTTCTCCTCCATTTTATTTTTTCTTCCTCCTATTTCTTTTATGCCTGTTTCTTTTTCAACTCTTCTATTATATTTTTATTTTCCTCTTTTGTTCTCCTTTCCTCATATATTTTTATTTTTTTTCCTCCATTAATTTCCTTTTCTCTTCCCCTTCTATTTTTCTTTTATAATCCTCCAGCCTCATTTTTTCTTCCTTTTCTTTTTTCTAATTGTTTTTCTTATTCCTTTTTTTGTCTTCACATTTTATAGGATTTGTCTAGCATATTGGGTAGCTAAATTTTTTATTTCTTATATTTTTCTTTGTTCCTCAACTAGTTATTTTTCTAATTCCATCCTCTATTGTGTGTTAGTATCTTCTAATTATTTTAGTATTTGGAGTTGCTTCTATTTATCCAAGGTATTTGCTTCCAAATATATTTTCTATTTAATCCTTAACTCTATTTGTTGGATTTGTCTCAACTTTTCTACATCTACATGACACATAACTAACTCCTCTTTTTCCTTTTTGAGTGATTCATCTTGATATTTTTCCATTATCAGCTAATCTTTCTTGAATTTTTCTTTTCTTTTTATTATGATCTATTGAAGGTTGGCAGTGAGTCCTACAAATGTATCATCCAAAGTAAATGGACTAAGCTCTGTATAGTCTATAATTAATCTAACTATTCTATTTTAACCCTCCACCTTTGCATACTTATAAAATTTACCCAAACTAGGTATAACTCATTTGTTTGTGTATATTCTAATCAAAGTGTTCATGTTAGAAACCTTTACGACAATGTTTTTTCTTCACCAATCTACATTTCTTCCTATTCTTTTTCTTCTCATGATTTTATTTTTGAAAATGTTACAAGTGTTTCCCATAGACACTTTTTTATTTTACCACCTTTTTTATATTTATTTCCCTTCTATATAATATGCGGTGAAGAGTTTATTTTTCTCCACTTCCCACTCATTTCTAATAATGTTTGTCCTGCTTCCAAAGATGATGTAGGAGACACTTCTCATTCCTCCTCTATATGATTTTTAATTTTTAATTTTTTATAGGTCCCCTCCCATTTTTTGGATATAATTTCCCTAAAAGAATATGAGGGGGTAGCTTTAGATGTCATTTATTCTTCTCCAAAAATCTCACTAGTAGTGGATTCCTTGGCTATGAATGTGGTAGTCTCCTCCTCTTATTCCTAAACTAGTGGTTCCAACCCTAAAGTTTCATTTTGTAGTTGAGAGATTCTATATAGTTTTATGTTTATTTGATATGGTTATTTATATCTGTATGGTGGTAGTGTATATGATGTAGGGGTTACCTCTTATTCCATATATTGATAAATAACCCATACCTCATCCATGAATTAGGAAAATCTAGGATATTACGATAATCCTCGATCTTTAATAATCACTCCCTTAATATGCTCATCACTAACCTCATAGGGAAGAGGTGGAAGTGATGTGGCTTTCCTAGAGAATAGTTATATATAAACATTTTTAGTATCCACTATAAAGTTAACTTTCATGAAATATTTCTAAACTATTACTTTGGAAATTCTAGATCTACTGACTACCATGTTTTTAATTATTCTCTCCCATGCAAGAAAGTGTCCTACCTCCTAATCTATTATAGATATGGATTTTAATGAAATCTTATTTATGTTTACACATGGGTATTAGGGTCATATTGAACTAACCCTTGATGGTCTGGAATAGTTTATGTAAAATACATGGCTAAAACTAGTAGGAACAAGCCATAGAGTAAATCATGTGTCCCATTTTTGATCTTATGGAGGTTCTTAGACAGTGTGGTACTAGAGCTAAGTCATACTGAATCCTAGTGCTAACCACATTTCATGAAATTTTCACACTCCTTGTAGTATCTGAGTCTTTCTTCTTTGTATACTACACCTATATAATTGTTTTTGTGGCATATGGTACTCTAGGGTATCTTATCTTTTGAATGAAGAGAGCTTATAAATTGAAACTTGTGATTATGAGTTTGGTCATTTATTTTGTGGTGACATGTTCTTACCATCATACTTATGAGTTTTATGCCCTTGATTCATTAACCCGGTCATTGTATGGATGACCACATGTGTGATACAATTTGGTCGATCCAAACACATGATGTCTTCATGTGTTCAACTAAGAAATAATTTTTAGTAATTATCATCATTTTGAAGTATATAAAATATATCCAAACATCAATTTTAAGTCTTGGGATATTTCCATACTCTACCATATATTTCCATTTATGTGTTTTTGGATTTTTTTAGATCATTGCCCTTCTCTCGGGTTCTATTGTTTTGTGTTCAATCTCCATTAAGTGTGACTGAATGTATATGTGTATATCTTAAAAGTGTGTTACCAAATATGGATTAGTGAAAAATGCAATCTATGAATCTATACTTTCTAATTTCACTAAGTTCTTATTATATATGGGTGACTTAATTTGATCTGCACTTACAACTTGTGACACCTCCATCTCTTATTTTATGTATTAAAGAAGAAACTCAAATAGAGTCTTGTTGCTTCATGAAAAATCTCAATAGAGTGTCGTTATTAAATGATTATGTATTTTTTAATTAAGTGAAACTCTTGTTTTAAAATCCCTGTAATCTCATTGTTAATCATGGCATCTTGATAGCATCTTTATTGGCATTTATTACTTGTATCCATTTCTACCTACTTTGTTTACTTTTTTATTAATTACCTTTATTTTCACTCAATTTATTTAATTTCATCCTTATCCTTGTTACGTCATCATTTTTATTTTAAACTAATTTTGTAGTTCCTACCAACCACCCATTTGCATTTAGTTATGTTTTTTTATTCCAACTAACCTATATGATATATATTTTTGCTAATAAACATAACCACATTGTTCTATTTAGATATTCATTTCTTTATTGTTTTTCCAAGATTATTTCTAAAAATTTCTATAATACTATCTAAATTGACATATCTTTTTATCTCACTATCTCTTTATTTAGGGTTCTAGATAATTTCTACTCAATTTCATTTTCTTTTCAAAATTGTTTTTGTCTACATATCTACTTTTTTTATCAAATTATTTTTATGTTTTTCCTTTTTTTTTCAAAATTAAAGTTATCTTTTTTCCATCAACCCATCTCCAATTTCATACTCCTATTTGTCCCACTAATGGAGTTGATATGATCAACACCTAGATAATTAGACGTCTGGTATAAGGTACCATAGTACTATCACTTGACTCACTCAATTGGAAGGACAATTTCACCCCTTAAGTTCCATTATTATATTTCACCACATTTTACCATAGTTATTTGTGGTATATAGTTTAAATTGGGCACCATTCATAAACCCTTTTATGAGTGTGCCTACAAGTGTTCTCATTTTTATTGTGCCAGATCCAATATGTCCTCACTTATATATGGCCCAATCCATCTTATCTATAACTTGCTTCAATTTTTATATTTGTTGTTAGACATTTTATCTTCAAATTGAAATTACTTGACCTTAATATGTCTATCATGCCAAGTTTTTTGGAATATTTTCCCTTAAATTTGATTGTAGGTTGCTAAGAATATTTTCTCATCAATTTTTTCTAATTCTATCAATCTCTATTGAAGGGAATCATTCTCATTTAGTCTAAATGCCACCGCTATTCTCAAACCTAATAATATATACTCCATTGGTACTACCACTTCTAAACCATATACTATATGAAATGGGTAGTATTTAGTAAATTTTTTTTAAGTAGTGTGGGAAACCCATAGTAGCATCGATATTTTAATGTCCCAATCTCTGATCTCTTTATTACATACCTTTGTTAATATATTCTCCAATACCTTGTTAAATGACTTAACATTACCATTTTCTTGAGGGAGGTAGGAATTACTCTTGTTATGTTGGTTAAAAAAGCATACAAGTAATTCCATAATTATATTATTGACAAAATGATTTACCTGATCACTTGTTATTCTTAATGGACAACAAAACCATGCTATTTTATTCCTAAATAGTAAATTTGTAGTAGTATTAGTTGTACAATCCTTCTTGGGTATAGCTTATTACCCTCTTATTACAAATTATGTTTCGGTAATAATGAATCTAAAATTATTATTCCTTGTCATAGGTTTAATATGACTAATGAAATCAATCGCCCATTTTTCAAATGGAGCTAGTGCTAACACTAGACAGAGTGGAATTTCATCACTTGCATTCAATTTTCCCACTCTTTGACATATGTCACAATTTATAAAATATTTATGTGCATCCTTAAAATAGTGTTGGCCACCAAAGGCCTACAAGCATAATCATTTTACTAATACTCTCTCTTGAGTTGTGTCCTCCTACTATCCCATCATAGGCTTCTCTTAGTATGTGATCTCATTCATGTGGTAATGCTAATCTCTACAATAATTAATATATTACCTTTTTATAGAGTGCTACTTCAATTAGTTTAAAAAAGTAATGTTTGTATCATTAATGTTTTCCATTCCAATTTTCCATATTCTTTAGGAAATTCACCACTGGAAATAAATTGGGCAACATTTTCCATATAATTGGGAATTGCCTCAATGGGAAGAGATGAAATTTGGGAAGTGGGAGAGGTAATTGGGACCATTTTTTATCTATTTAGGTTTTATTATAACCTTAAATTGAATTATTGGAACAACATAACCATAAATAAAATTTTCCTTGTATAATTAGTCTATTGATCAAGTATTTGAGTGGCTCATGATTGGTAAAGAAAATGAATGGGGTTCACAATAAACAATGTCTAAAATTATGCTCCACATAAACCATAGCAAGTGCCTCTCTTTTTGTGGTAGATTAATATATTTAAACCTTTGCCAATTTCCTATTTTAAAATTAGATAGGATGGTCTATATTACTATTGGGTTTGTGCTAACACCACTCATATTGCTATTCCAGAAGCATCCACATGAATGTGGAATGGGATCTTCCAATTAGGGAATTTAATATTGGTGTATCTATAATCTTGTTCTTTAAATTATCAAGGGATTAATGACACTATGTATACAATTACAGAGGTTGGTTATGTCACTTATTCAATAAATCTTGTATTGGTGCATCAATAGATATATAATTATAAATAAACTTACACTGATACCTGGTGTAGCCTAATATTGTTTTAAATTCCTTTTGTGCCTTGGAAAGTGATATATTTATGATAATTATAGTTTTTAGTAGATCTACTATCAATCCCTACTTGAAAATTATATATCCTAGCAATGAACCAAATGGTGTGGCAAAAATATTTTTTTTTAAGTTGAGGAGATGTTAAGTTACCTACATATTTGAAACATTATCTGCAACACCTAAACATGATATTTTAGCAAGCCATACACTTCCTAATCATTGAGGTATACTTATAGAAACTTATAGATAAAATAGTTGAATTCCTTCACTATCATTATACTAAACACTATTAGAGAATTATTTAATTTTAAGGGCATTACCATATACATAAAATATCCCTATTTAATTGTAAATGTTTTTTCTGGCCAATCTTCATGGGCTATCCTTGGTATATCCATAAAATCTACCAGTAAAATAATATATCTCTTCTTACAACACTTTATTATATATCTTCTATGAATGGAGTTGGGAAGGGATCATTTATACATGTCTTATTCAACTCCCTATAATCAACATAAATACAAATTTCTCATGTTTTCTCATTTTGGATAATCATAAGGATTATCTATTCCATGTTATCCATAGGGGTTATTAAGCCACCAACTAACATTTTATCCAGCTTAATTTTCACCTTTGCCTTAACATTTTGGATTTAGTCTATAAATTCTTTAACATAATAGTTTTAAATCTTATTTTAGATGTTTTTACATGATACCAGTCTCTTATTTTATTCAATTTAGTTCAGTGAATGTTCATGGAAACAGGTCCTCAAATTATCTTAGTAATTCAAGTATCTTTTCAACTTCTTAATTTACCCCAATAATTTTTAACTTTGGAAATTTTGGCGTTGCCTTCTCTAGATATATTTTCCTCTCTTATTTTAATGGGTTGGTATAAATATTATGTCTTGCTCTATGCAGTATCAATAAGTTATCTCTCTCCTTATTTTATATCTATTTTTATATTTTCTAGATTTTCCTCATCCTCC
Source organism: Torreya grandis (assembly GCA_037957365.1). NCBI lineage: Eukaryota > Viridiplantae > Streptophyta > Pinopsida > Cupressales > Taxaceae > Torreya > Torreya grandis. The sequence goes on along the minus strand of JARHVA010000561.1, from coordinate 4,858,602 downwards.
TCTTGTTTTGTGATTTTTTTCAATGTATTATGTTCTCAATTTATCTTATGTGGCTATTTATTTACATATTTTTAGGGCATTCTCTTGTGATTGTGCCAATGGGTCCCAGTCATCCATGTGTTCTAATACTGTCTCTTTTTATTTTATTTATTTTTAATTATTGTTCTGTAGTAGAGTCTGGCATGAATAAAAATGTTTTTAGTTTTTGTGATGCATGACATATCCCGGTATCTGGATCCCAAAAGTTAAAAGTTAAACACAAATCCATCCGAATGTATTTAAAATTATAAGTTCATTTTTGCATATCTTGATGCATATACTATGTTCTTGGGTATGGTTCTAGTGTCAAATATAAGAATGGTGTCCAAAGGCATCTGTCAGTTTCTCCTATTATAGTCCATAAATTTTCATATTTATCAATATGTATTTTTGGGTTTGTTGTTTTCACATATCTATGTATTTCTAGGAAATGGGTTTCCACTTTAACAAACCTTGAATTATGTAATATTATGAAGTATTTCCAATTTTGGACAGTGGCTTTGTAAGTGTGCCACCACCTTATAATGGTGATAGTCATGGTATCATCAATTGCCTACATCTTTGTTCGTTCTCAAGAAAATACTAGTATTATCTATTACAGGTAATATTCTATAATTATGATTACAAAACAATTCGGTAATTTGGTATGGGAGGATCGTTACATGTGGTATGAACTTCTCCTATTAAGTATTGAATTATTCAATACAATAGATTTATTTATCAAATATGATATTTTCCTCATGTGGCATAACTTCATGACAATTATTTATGATTCCCCATATAACCAAGCCTTAAAATCATTGTCAAAATTTGTTTCTACCTTTTCATGTTCAAGTATTAATTCCCACTCATCATTAGGTTCATGGTCATCTTTTGGTTTTGTGATTTAATTTAAAGTGTATATGCCAGAGAGTTCATCAAAATCACTTCCTTCATAATCTATATATTATTCATATAAACATGCAACTCCCATTCTTGTTTTTAATGGAAAATTGACTACCGTCTTATTCCCTTCAAATGTAATCTCTTCTTCTTCAAAATTCAATGTACCATTTCAGTCAATGAACCACTCTAAGTTTAAAAAGGTTATATATCTTGTGTCATACATGTGACTCACTTCAAAATATGATATCCTTTTTTAAACTATAATTTAAAATGAACATCTCTTAATTTTCTTATTGGTGAACATGGTTTTCCGTTAGCCATTACAATATCATATGTTACAACATGTATTTGTGGCTTATCGATTAGCTTCAAAGTGATCTGTAGTAAGATATTTATATATGTACTGAAATCCAATAAGGTCTTCCTTACCTCATGGCCATCTATGTAATATCTAGTAGTATGGATATTGTATTCCTCTTCCTACTTGTTATAAACACATTATTTTTAATTTTTTTATGATTTTTTTAATTCACTGTACTTGATGTTCCTTCTATTATTCATTCTAGTACTTAAAAAAATGTGTTAATTTATTTACTATATATTTGTTTTTAATCAACTTCAACATTCATTTTAAGTTACCAATCTCATCCTCATCAAAATAGGTTAGTTTAAGCTAATATTTGTCTTGTTTATCTTTTGTGATTTTTATTCTTTTCTCAACTATATGATCATGTTCATGTATATTAGGGTGTTCCATATCTATATCTATTTCAAATTCATCCTCGTAATTTATAACTTTCTCTTTTCCTTTTCTTATCCTTATTCTACTTTACCTGGTTATGGCAACTCAAACTTTTGAATCATGAATGGACACATTAAGAGTTTTTTACATGGATTATCACTATGTTATTTTAATGTTTCTTCAAATTTTCATATTTTTTTATAAATAGATGTTCATTTTGATGGGTAACCCTCTTATTCCTTAATATTATTATCTCTTACTTTGTGGTGTACCTCATTGCACTATGCTTTCATATCATTACCCTTTATAACTTTTTTAAAAGTGTTTTTCCCCTTTCTACAGGGTGGATTATACCAAATATTCAGTATTCATTCCTCCATTTTATAAAATTACACTCCCTTAAGGTAAGATAAAGAATCATGAGTTCATTTTTCATTATATAATCCACATTCCATCTAAGGTTATTCTACACAATTTCTTTCAATATTCCCAATATTTCTACATTTATAACATGTTGGGGATGGTATCTCTTGGCTATATCCTTGGTTATAGCCTTGATTTTATATTTTATTATACCCTCTTTTCCCTTGATACTTTTCTCACCCTATATGGTATTTTTCTATGTATCCTCACTAACCTCCTCTTTTGTACACCCTTGGTAGTTGTTGTAGTACTAATGTTGGGTATTTTTTTTAATTGAAATTAATGTAATATGGGAGGCATTTGGTATTGTTGTCTAGGGTAAGATATGTTAGGATTATGGTGATGGAATATACTGAACTACAGTTTCTCTTATATGATTACTATTGCGCACATCCACCATTACATCTATTTCAAAGTATATATGACTATAATTATTAAAATATACATAAGTAGTGTAATACATCAACTGATTAGTGGGTGGAACCAATTCCATCATCGGGCATAGTTTTTGAGGATGCCAAACATATGTCCTATAAATTTTATAGTATATTCTATCACCATGTGTCAATTGTTGAATGAAAGGAGACATACTCATAGGTGTCTGTGATGTTATTATTGTTACTACTATTTTCACCATTTCTTGATCAGGACATTATATCTATGAGTTTCATTCTACACATAGAGTAGTGCACCATATATTGTTATCCAGTGAGTTATTATTAGTTATTGGTAAACCAAACTCATCACCTTTCATATAAATTTATTTTTTTAATTATAATTATTCCAATTCCATTTGTAGTATTTCCACATTATCTTTTAATGATGAGTCTAACTCATGTCTCCAGGATTGAACTTCTAGGTGTGATGCCATCTCAAGTGTTTTCATAAATGTATTAAATATTTCCCCTCCATGTTTTCTCATAGGAATGGTATTAATCTATAGATAAACCAGTCTATTTGTTACTTCTCATTCATTGGCTCTTCAAATTAACTTCTTATCAATTGAATCTTTGATCTTACTCTTTCACTATTTATTTTCATTTTGTATCAACTCTCTCATCTTCTTAAAAATTTAAGTAGGGATGTCAAGGTATTAAAAGTCTCATTTGAAATATTTTTATACATCTACCCATGTACTTCCATGTCTAGAATAGGTTTTTATGTACCATTTAAGGCCATCATCTCTAAGTGTTCTAATAAAGTCAAATAACATAATTATCTCATCAGTGATATTATGGATTTGCTAATATGAATCTAGTACAAATAGATGTTATTCCATATGTTTATTATCTTTTTTGAACAACTACAGTTTCATCCCATTTTATGTCATTTTTGTTTTGTTTGGTTATGTGAACACTACTAGTACTGATATTAATACTAGTCAAATTTATTGATGTACTTGTTCTTGAAGAACTTCTAGACCTTCTCCTCTCATTATATTTTTTGATGTTTAACTAGATTCTAACTACATCCTTTATCTCTTCCTAATTCTCCATGAAAGTATCTGTTTCCTAAAATTTATGCTTGATTTGTTGTAAATACCCTTCTATTCTCAATCTCTTCACTATATATTTTTTATTTATTTGCTACCTATTATAGACTATGTATATTTTTATTTATCTAAGAAATAGATGTTCAAGTCTGTTGTGAAGCAAAATGAAGCATGAAATTTGGTCAAAAGGGTTAATTTCCTTATGGGGCCTCTTAAATTTGGGGTTTTTGGGGGCTGTGTCACTATCTTCCTCATATTATATCTCTATTGTATCTTATTCTCTAATATTTTATTTAAATAATATTTCTTCCATTTATCTAATTTATTACTAATCTCTATTTTCTCTAATATTACTACTAACACTTATTTTTGAATCACTTTCTTTAAAGTTAGTATTTCTTTAAATAGATAATTATTCATAAATGTTTTCTAATGAAAATATCCCATATCAGGCTAGAGCTAAAGATTCGTACACATAATTCAATCGGTCAATCAACCAACATATTTATTAAACAATATATTACAAATATATAGAGCTAGCTATTCTAACTCATTTAACCACTCTCACTAATCTAGGATGGTTGTTTTAACAATCTAGATTTTCTCTAACCACTAACCATACCTAGAATTTATCACATCTTATTAACCAATAATACGAGATATATTGTTTTCTATTAACAATATATCTAACTAACAAACTATTCTTCCCAATAATAACTTTATCATATTGACCATATGGTAACTAACAACTAACAATAAATAGTTATTTATTACATAGTAAAAACTAATTACCATGGGAAGTCTAAATTACCAACATTCTCTTCTTAGAGTTCATATGGGAAGAGGAATCACAAACACTAAATACTATATTATCCTCCCACAAGATTGACATGCAGATGTCAGGTTCGCTTGAAAATGCATCTGATACATAATTTGGAAAAATTACTTTGGAGAGGAAAATATCAAAAAAGTCCTTTTGAACATAGGCTTATTTGAAAAAAATGCATTCAAGACTTATTTTAAGCTTATTATTAAAATGGACTTGACCCAAAGAACTAAAGATGACTCTAGTCTATAAATGACATTAGACTTAATTATACCAAAAAATAAATGGCTCAAACATAAAAATCAAATTATAAAATAAATGACTAAAAAGGACTTATAAAAATAATGCCAATTAAGACTAAATGGCATGACTCTGACATAGTTACTTACTTAAAACTTGACTTAATAAAAAAATAATAACAAGACCTACTAAAACTATACTATGAAATACAAATTTAAACATGAATTTATAAAATAAAACTAAACTCAAAAAACAAAACAAAAAGGAAAATATGAAAGCTAATGAATTAATATCTAATACCACTATTAAAATAAAATATTAAACGACAACATAAAACAAAACTATAGACTCAACAAACAAATAATAGTAAAAAACCCAAAATAAATGAATTTGAAACAAGCTAAAAACTAAAACTATGCCACATGACCTAATATGATGAAATATAATAAAACAAAATATATAAAAATTAAAATCAATCTAAAAATACCTAAAATAAAACTTAAAACTTTCAATCCTCATTCTTCCTTTTAGAGATAGACGATGACCATTTAAAGTGTAGTGTAGAAGATTGTATAATAATCCCATTTACAATGGAGATTCGAGGAGAGGTGTTTGATGTTTTTCTTGTAGGTTGATCTAATATGCCAAAGGAGTGGTCATGTATACTATTGTTGATTAGGGTGGAGATAAATAATTCTACCAAGGAGTGTGAGTATCCACTAAGGCTAAGTAGATTAGAGCTCTCCAAGAGTTGTTCGGTAGAAATTAGCTATCATGCTTAGCTGTTTAACACTATTTTGGCCAATGAAGGAAGATACTCTATTTGGTCAATGAAGATTTTAAACCCATCTAGAGTTATATGCATAGAATTTGATGTTTGTAAAATATGGCCAATATAGGGGCTTGAATGTACTAGGAAAACAAAGACTAATAGCTCACAGAGAAATAAAAAATAGAAGCTAATACACACACACACACACACACACACACACACACACACACACACACACACACACACACACACACACACACACACACACACACACACACACACACACACACACACACACACACACACACATACATATTATTTTATAATTTTTTAAATGCACACTATGGACAACATGAATGAAATAAATTACATAAAGAATAGATAGATTGGAAGTAGAGAGTAAAAATGCAGATGTGTGACAGAGATAATATAGGTTCACATCATCTTCATTGCAGCTAGTTAGCAAAGTGCAAGCAGGGGTGGATGGACTACAATAGATTTTGAAAGTGGCCTACACTTGTAAAGATATTATGTGAGACATTTTGATTTATCAACTAAGTTAATGAATAGTACAAAGAGGCACCATCAAGGTGCCTACTTTTATAATAGATAATGAAAATAGCCCATATAAGCTAGAGCTAAAGGCTTGTATACATAATTCAATCAGTTAATCAACCAACATATTTATTAAACAAGACATTACAAATATCTATCTATATATCTATTCTAACTCCTTTAACCACTCTCACTAATATAAGATGGTTATTTTAACAATCTAGATTTTATCTAACCACTAACCATCCCTAGAATCTCTCACATCGTATTAACCAACAATACAAGATATATTGTTTTCTATTAATAATATATCTAACTAAAAAACTATTTTGCCCAATAATAAATTTATCGTATTGACCATATGGTAACTATAAACTAACAATAAATAGTTATTTACCACATAGTAAAAAATAATTACCATGGGAACTCTAAATTCTCAACATTTTCCTTGTGAATTTCTTACTGATTATTTCCTCTCGGTCTTCTTTTAATCATCAAAATCTCTTCTCTTGGTTTTTTGATGTAACAAATGTGTCCCATTTTTATAATATTTTATTCATTGTTAAGAACATAAAACATAGAGTAATATTAATCAATTAAAGATAGAAATAAAATAAAGAAAACATAACATAATAGAGACATAGATTTAACGTGGTTCACTTAATATGGGCTACATCCACACAAAAATAGTCAATCCTTATTATTCAGTCCAACAAATAAAGATAAAAACCTACAATACAATCACTACAATATCCTCTTCAATCACACACTGTATACCACCATAATTATAATGCCCTCATATCAAATGAGAGTTACATATTAAGGTAAAAATGCACAAACATAATTTCTACCATTAGATCTATGAGCTAATAGTGAACAGTCTAAATTTACTACAAAATTACAACTTAGACCCCCAAAATGACCATAGTGGGGGGAAAATTACCCCACCACACCCCCTATTAAGAACTAAGCATTATAATAAGATCAGGCTCCACCATCCAACATTCATCTATTTTCTTGCTATTTTCAATGACTCTTCCACTATGAGCCAAACTAATTGTCACTAGTTTATATTTTGCACCTAAGGTTTTAAATAGTTTGGGAGTTCCCCTTAAGAAAGTTAGTTCTGATAATCCTTTTCAATTTTCATTCATAAAATTTTGTGGTGTACGATATAATATTTTTTCTATTCTACTCATTTCACTGGCTTTGTTTGCACCCTCTAATAGTGTTAATCCTAACTCTTTATTTGTAACAAAGGGATAACATCAATATTTTCAATGTGAGGATTTCAATTGGTAGAGGCTATATTAGTTCCATCCATTATCTTAGTTATCTTGAACATTATTTCTTCTCTCTCTTTCTTATACATTTATTTCATAGCTTTTGATTTAATTATTTCATCTTCAATCTTTTTTCTCATCTCTTCATTCACCATTTATTCTAACATATCTAATTTTCATTACTAATATATTTATTTATCTTTTAAATAAGTTATTATTAATATAATACTTGTCTTCCTATCCCTTACATCTTATTTAACCTCCACTAATCATTTAGATGAGAAATTTTGATTAGTCACATCTTTTGAGGATCCCTCTCATTTTTTCCCACCTTCCCTTAGGTGCATGTCCCTTAAAAGAATTTTTTAGCTTTTATTACCAACCCTTGATCCAAAAATATCTTACAAATGAATATAAGTAACATGTTTAAGAATATTTACCTTTGTTCTTTAAAAAATTTAGATTTTTTGTTATAAAAATGGTCCAACCCTAAATAGCCCAAACTATTAAAAAAGAATCGAGTGTAGTTTCAAACTAGTAATCAATAACTCAAGTCTAAGGGGTGTCAAGGTGTTTGAGGGCATCAAGATTTTTCATAGTTCACTTGATATGTTTATTAATGTGAACCCTATAACTTTATGTATGTTTTACTTGTCATAATATCCAAGGCCATAAATTCTATGCAAATGGGACCCAAAATTATTATTGGGATTTAAAGAAGGATACTTTTACTTCAGGGAAAGATTCACCTATTTGATTTGTTTTAGAGTGAATTTTATTTTTGAGTATCTCTTTCTTGAGAATTATTCCTATTTTTGAGGTTTGACATTGATGTTGTCATTGATGTCAAAGGTTCTTGAGAAAGGTCTTCATGAGGTCATTAAAGAATGTAGTTATGAGAGAGGACATTGATCAATGTTGTAGTGATTCTAAGAATTTAAGAAATGTTTGGTATATTTTATTGTGACTAAATTATTGATGTGAAGGTCAGCATGGAAGGTCTTTATTGTCAAAGTTTTCAAGTGATTGAACCTAGTAAGTGACTTGAGAAGGTGTGTGCATAGGATGCCTAGTCTTGTGCATGAAGGGTCATGATGGCTTGGTGATATGAGTGCACACATGCATGCATTGATGTATAAGGTTGATTGAGAATGAATATGAGACATTGGAGCACTCAAAGGAGTCTCAGGGTGAGCCTACAAGGGTAGGATCTATATACCTAGTCTGCATCTAGACCACTTTTAGACACTACCTGGCCTAATAAGGCATCATGATCTATTGTCAAGGCCTATGAAGGATGTAAAGTAGTGTTTGATCATGAGAGAGGTTGATTGAGTATGTGAGTGAGGTGGAGAGCATGTGGAAAGAGGCATGAAGTTTAGTTTCAAGGCCTAGTGTGGTTTGCAAGTCAATGTATTGTTGAGCATAATCATTGATGTTAGGTTGTCATTGATGTCAAAGAGAGCATGAAATATTAGTGAATTAATGAAAAAAAGTTGTGTTTGATATATTGATAGTATGGACATGTTTTAGAGACCCTATGGGGTGTTATGAGTGCTTAGATTGCTTATGAAAGTGAAAAGAAATCATCAGAGTAGTCATATGAGTGTCTAGGTTCAAGTAGTCATCTTGATAGATATGGTTGAGTGAGCAAATTATTGACATTAATATTCACACATGTGAAGGTTTTAGGAATATTTTGGTATATGGATGGATTACCATATGAGAGATTATAATTTTCTCCAAGTTTTAAGTCATGAGGTTGAGTTTATCAAAAGTTATTAAGGTGAAAAGTTGGCTTCTCAATCATAGTTCACTAAGTTCCCATACTTAGCTAAATTTGCATTATCAAAGATCTACAATGAGTGTTTAATCAGATCATAGATCTAACAATGAGAATTTAATATGATTAGATAAGGATATAATAGTGAGTTTTTTACTTTCTAGACAAAAATCAATGGTGAGTACAAAGTCAATTAGTCAAAGATCTTGAGAATGAATGCAATGAAGACATGTGTCACAATCACAGAGTTTGAGCAACATATCTAATGGTGAGCATGAAACCTATTAGATAGATATAAATGATGAGAATGTGATAGTGAAGAATATGATTCCATGGATAATATTGAATCAATAAGTCAATAGGATGATTAGAAGGCATGTGGGGTTGCCAAGTGGTAGAAGTTCATCAAAAGATTAACTGTAGGGTACATAGAGGGCACGCGGGACTACCAAGTGGTTTGATCATGGAATCATAGATTTAAGATAAATGATGAGAATTGTAGGTTAAATTTATAATACTTAAAGGAGATTAATGAAGTGTATTTATTCAATATATTTGAGAGCACGAGATGAAGACATGTGTCTGTAATATTTGCATTACATAGTGAACGTTGGTATTTGAATTAACAAATGAATAACAAGTCTACAGTATTTGAGCTATATATTTTGATACAAAATGAATTTAATGGTGATGTAAAAATAAAAATTTAAGAGGATTTCAAGATTAATCTAGATAACTGAGTTATAATGTGTGAATGTCTTTATAGTCAAAGATATTAAGCTTTAAAGTTGACTATGTGTTTGACCATGGTTTGTAAGTGATCCAAGAAGGATATTTGAGTTGTTTTTGATAGTGTATTGATGTTTCAAGATAAAATAACTAATTAAGAGTGTTTTATGATCCATTAATACTATATGTGTGGATTTTTGAGGTTTTACCAATCCATCTTTAGTGTGAATAAAGGCTTAGAAGTTGACTATGTTTGTTGAATGCACTGACATATTGAATGACCATGTTATAGTTTTGAGTTGAAGGTGTTTTAAGAATAATTGAAGAAGAAAATGAGTATGAAGATGTTATATATGTATATAATCATTATGAGAAAGTATTGGATGTCATGATATGCCCTTGATCAGATATGGAGAGTTAAAATAGTATAACTATATTTTGACTGTGTGTAACCAGTCCAAGTGGTCATTTTGGGTAGTTGATTAAAGTTATTAGAGCCTATGTTGGAATGTATAAATAATATGGAAGAATTTAAAATATAATTAAGGTTTAATCCATGTGATCTAATCATATGAATATAAGAAATATTTGAGTTTTTACTTCAAAAGTTTGAGATTGTGTTTTATGTATGAAAGCTTAAAGAACGAAGAGACCCAATTAATAGGTTCAAGGTGTGAGTTGGTGTTACAAGTGGCATGGAAAAATATGAGAGTAATAAAGGGTATATTATAATTTTTTTTAATGTGTTTGAATCATTGGTAAAGGATGAAGGTAGTCCAAGTAGTCTCACATGTAACGTGTGAGTATGCAGGCCTAATTGTTTTAGGTCTCACCAAGACCTAATGGTGGTTTGGGGCTAATGAGGTATTGGAAAACCTAAGGAGTGTGTGGTTATTACATGTAACATGTATGAAGACATATTTCAAATATATAATAATTATGTTAATAATTTTGGCCAACCAATATGGGTTATACCAAACTAGTGGTATAAATACAAGGCATAATTGGACTAATTGTTCTAATTGTGTGTGTGTGGATTCAAGCGAAGGAGAGAACATATAAAAGAAAAGGTATAGGTCATTGAGGACAAATACAGAGTGAATATGATCATTAATTATTGTCTAATAAAGTTTATGTAGGAGGACACACAAGTCATTGGACTTAATGAGCCTAAAAGAGGTAGTTTGAGCAAGTTAGCCCTAAACGCAACTTGAGAGAGATTAGAGGTGAAGAGTGTAGACAAAGGTGATAATCATTAGTTGAAGAGTATAAAAAAGTGTTCAATGTGATCTATTAAGGTATTTTAGTGGGTTCTTGATTTCTTAGGTGGTTAATTCCTCCTTGTAAGGTAAATCTTGCTAAAGTTCTAGTTGTTGTGGGTGCTCAGCTAGACAGGGGCGATATCTCCTTGTGAGATTGGTGTCTCACTAAATTAAGGGATGGGTGTTACTTGATCAGTTGGTTCTAGTATAAATATTGGATTTTTTTTATAGGAATGTATTCCATCTTATAGGGTTCAGTGGGTTTTTTTTCTTAAGAGGGTTTTCTACATATATGATGCGTTCATGTGATGTATGCTCTTATGTATGCTTTGGATGTATGTGCTTTCAAGTTTATGTTACTTGATCAAGTTGATATATGTTAAATGTTTAATATTTGGGAATTGAATTGGATTATAATGCATAATTGATTCATCCCCCCTCTCAATGATTATATCTCTAACAATTGGTATCATAACATGACCTTCTTTGCAAGTTTAATCACTTGAAGGTGATCCAAGGTACAATATGGATAAGCAATTGAAGAAAGAGAATCAAGAATTGAAGGATCAGGTGGATTTTACTTATGCATGTATAAAATCAAGTGGATAAAAGTACAATTAATTTAAGGCATTTTTTAAGAACTATAGAGGTAAGTTGAACAAGTATGATCATGGCCTCAAGATATAAGGCTATTAAGGATGGGTGCATCAAGCTCAATAAGAAGCTAAAATACTTAAAGGAAAGATCAAGATCAGAATATGATAAAGAGAAGATAAAAATTATTGAAGATAAATTTAGGGTTATAAAGACAAATCTAAGTTCAAAAGAGGAAGAATGCAAACATCTCAAGACTCAGTTAGAAGAGATAAATGTCAAGTTGAGTTCAAAGCAAGGTAAGCATGATGAGTTGAAGTCTAATCTTGAGTATATAAATATTATTAAAGGGAAAGCATGTATAATGAATGATTACATGGATAAAAAAGCTAAGAGGGATAAGGAGACTATCCAAGTTCTCAAAATTTAGTTAGAGGCTATAAGTTTAAATATGAGAGCCAAAGAGGATGAGAGCATTCAATTGAAAACCAAACTAGATTAATTGAAGGATGAACATGAGAAATTTGTTGTCAAGGTAAATAATATTGATAAAGAGAAAGAGAGGTTAGTTTAAGATAAAAAGGATGCAAGCACCAAGATCAACAAGAAAAGATCCATCAGGCAACCAAGTGCCATGAGGTATGAAAAATATTTTAATGGCCATTGTTATGCTTGTCATAGGTTTGGTCATAAGGCAAGAAATTGTATAAGGAATAACATTTAATCAATTAGAGGTATGGATAATGTAGTCTTCTCGAATTGTCATGGCATGGGACATATTTATAGATTCTACCCTAGAATGCATGGGAAAAGACTAACCCAGGTATGGAGACCTAAGACAATCAAGCTTGAGCATAATGAACCTAAGAGACAATATTTTATTTTTTTTAATTGTCATCAATTTGGTCATATTGAAAGATATTGTATAAGCAAGATCTCAAGTCATAAGAAGGTGCATGAACATCCTAGAGTGATCAAGAAAGGTCAACACCTTGTATGAAAACCTAATGAAGTGAAAATAAAGAAAACTAATTTAGTTGAGCTAAAATATCAAGGTGGACTACCTGGTGAAAAAAAAAGAAAAATCACATATGAAGAAGGTTCAAGAATGCTAAGAGAATGTGTCATCTATCTAGATATAAAAGGAGAATCAAAAATCAATTTAAGTCAAGATCAAGGAAAATATCAAAGTGCTAATTGAGGCTGGTTCCAAGGTATGTATGGATCTAAGAGAACATCCTACTATTGTTGAGTAAGTTTCATGCAAAGAACATTAGTTGTTAATTCCCATTGATGAGGTTCTCTCTTTAGTTGAAAAGGTATGCAATGAATATTTATTGTCTCCATATGTTGTCAATCCAATCTTAGAATAAAAGGAGAATATTATAGTGGATGAGCATGTTGCTTATCTTAAGCTTAAGAAAAATAAGAACTATTAGTATCATATGACCAAGGAGGAGAAGGAATATGAGGAGTTGTGGGAAACTCCTAGTTTCACATTGTTATAGGATTTTGTGGGTTAGGGTGTCTCTATCTAGGCTTCAAGGAGACACTTGATAAGCAAGAGGAAGCATGGTGGATGCTAGTTGAGCTTTAGTTGATGTTTCAAGATAAGAATATCATTTGAATATGTGTTTGGCTAAGGGGGAACTAACTTAGTTAGCTTGAGTGGCTTGAAGAAGATGTGCATGATGTGAGGGGGAGCATATGTGAAGATGTTTCTGTCATGATAGAAGTGTGAAGATGTCTACTTTAGTTGTGAATTCAAGAATATTGATATGATGACTTGATAAAACCAAGTAATTTATTTTAACAAGTTATTGAATCTCCATACATGAGTAAAGAGAGATTATGAGTTATATAGATAAATAGGTCCAAGGATAAGAGAAGCCCAAGTTCAAATTGATGTATGTTAAAGGGGGAGTAATTGAATCATATGATTGAAAGTATGTAAGAATCATAAGCATCGTAAATATCATTTGCATGCACACATGATGCTAAAGAATGATTGTTGGCATGTTGAGGAAGAGACCCTTTATAATTAATGTCAAAGGGGGAGAAAGATAATAATGAAAGATTTCAAATGAGTAAGATGTAATTTTTAGGGTGCTTTTCCATCAATGATAAAGGGGGAGATTATTGAGCATGGTAATTGAAGTTAGGTTGTCATTGATGTCAAAGAGAGCATGAGATACTAGTGCATTAATGATAAAAAAGTTTTGTTTTATAACTTGATGGTATGGACATGTTGAAAAGATCTTATGGGGTTTTATGAGGGCTTAGAGTGCTTATAAAAGTGAAAGGAAATCATCAGATCAGTCATATGAGTGTCTAAGTTCAATTAGTCATCTTGACGGATATAGTTGAGTGAGCAAATTATTGACATCAACATTGACACGTGTGAGGGTTTCAAGATAAATTTGGTAAATGGATGAATTCACCTATGAGAGATAATCATGTGGTCCAAGTTTTAGGTCATAAGGTTGAGTGTAGAAAAACTTATTAAGGTTTAAATTTGGCTTCTCAAGCAAAGTTCACTAAGTTCCCATACTTAGCTGAATTTACATTATCAAAGATCTACGATGAACATTTAATCATATCATGGATCTAATAGTGAGAATTTAATATGACTAGATAGGGATATAAAAAAAAGAATTATACTTGTTAGATAGAGATCAATGGTGAGCATGAAGTCAATTAGTCAAAGATCCTAAGAATGAATACGATGAAGACATGTGTCACAATCACAAAGTTTGAGCAACAGAGCTAATGACAAGCATGAAACCTATTAGCTAGAGATCAATGGTGAGTATGTGATCTTGTAGATTATGATCCCATTGTGTATTGAGTAAATAAGTTAATAGGATTCTTAGAGGCATGCAATGCTACCAAGTGGTAGAAATTCATCAGAAGACTAACTGTAGGGTATGCAAAGGGCATGTGGGGATACCAAATGGATTGATCATGGAAACATGAATCTAAAATAAATGATGAGAATTTTAGGTTAAACTTACAAGACTTATAAGGAGATAAACAGAGAATCTTTGTTCAAGTTATGTGAGGACATGAGATGAAGACATGTGTTTGCAATATTTGCATTACACAATGACTGTTGTTATTTGAATTAATAAAGAAATAACCAGTCTATAGTATTTGAGCTATATCTTTTGATCCAAAAAAAATTTCATGGTGATGTTTAAAAAAATTTGAATAGGAATTCAATTCACATCCATAAAAGTGAGTTAGAAGGTTTGAATTTATTTTTAGTCAAAAATATTAAGCTCCAAAGTTGACTGTGTTTTTGAACATGGTTTATAAGTGATCTGAGAAGGATGTTTGAGTTGTTATGGATAGTGTATTGATGTTTCAAGATGAAATAAATATTGGAGAGTGTTTTAGACTCCATGAATAATATTTTTTTGGATTTTAGAGGTTTGAACAATACATATTTAGTGTGAACAAAGGCTTAGAAGTTGATTGTGTTTGTTGAATGCACTGGTAGATTGAGTGACCATGTTACAGGAGTGAGCTGAAGGTGTTATAGGAAAAATTGAAGAATAAAATGAAAATGGAGATGTTATATAAGTATCTAAGGATTATGAGAAAGTATTATATGTCATGATATGCCTTAGATAAGATATGGAGAGTTAAAATAGTATAACTATATTTTGACTATGTGTGACCAGTTTGAGTGGTCATTTTGAGAAGTTGATTTAAGTGCTTAGAGCATGTGTTGGAATGTCATAATAACATGAAGGTGCTGTAGAGATCCTAAAGGGTTAACCCATATGATATAATGATATGGATATGTGAAATATTTGAGTTTTTACTTAAGAATTTTGAGATCATGTTTTTTGTCTATGAAATCCTAAAGAGCAAGGAGACCTAATTGGTAGATTCAAGGTGCAAGTTGGTGTTCTAGATGGCATGGACCCATATGAGAGTAAGCAAGGGGATATTTGAAATAGATTTAATGTGTTAAAATCATTGGTAAAGGATTAATGTGTTCCAAGTAGTCTCACATGTAATGTGTAAATATGAAGGCCTAATTGTTTTAGGTCTCACCAAGACCTAATGGTGGTTTGGGGCTAATGAGGTATTTACCAAAATAAGGAGTGTGTGGTTATTACATGTAACATGTATGAGGACATATTTCAAAGGTAGAATAAGTATGGTAAGCATATTGGCTGAACAAGATGGGTTATACCAAGATATATATATATATATATATATATATATATATATATATATATATATATATATATATATATATATATATATATATATATATATAAAAGGCATAATTGGACTAATTGTGCTAGTTGTGTTTGTGTGGATTCAAGTGATGGAGAAAACATTGAAAGAAAAGGTATAGGTAATTAAGGACCAAAATAGAGTGAATGGGATCATTCATGAGTTGTTGATTAAGTTGATGTAGGAGGACACATAGGTCATTGGACCTAATGAGCCTAGAAGAGGCATTTTGAGCAAGTTAGCCCTATAGGCAGCTTGAGAGAGATTAGAGGTGAAGAGTGAAGACAAAGGTGATTATCATTAGTTGAAGAGTATACATAGGTGTTCAAGGTGATCTTTTTAGGTAGCTGAGTGGGTTTTTGGTTGCCTAGGGGGTTGGTTCCTCCTTACAAGGTAAAGCTTACTAAAGGTCTAGTTGTTGTGGGTGCTCAGCTAGACGGGGGTAGTAGCTCCTTGTGAGATTGGTATCTCAATAAAATAAGGGATGGGTGTTACTTTATCATTTGGTATTGGTATAAAATTTGGATCTTATTTTATAAGACTGTGGTCCATCTTATATGGTTTAGTGGGTTTTATTACCCAAGATGGTTTCTCACATATATGATGTGTTCATGTGATGTATGCTCTTATGTATGCTTTGGATGTATGTGATTTCATGCTTATATTTTTTGATAAATTTGATATATGATTAATGTTTAAGATTTGGGAATTGAATTGGATTATCTTGTATCATTAATTCATCCCCCCTCTTAGTGATTGTACCTCTAATATGTCTAAGCATGCAAAGAGAGATGGTGGCCAAATGAGGTATGAGATTCAGATTTCAAGATAAGAATGAGCATATGAGATTTTTTAGTGGTGTGATAGATTATAAAAAGTGTTGTTATCAAGTATAAGGTTAAATTTTGAAGGTTTAGGCTTGAAAACATGTTTTAAGGTCTCTCAAGTGTAAAGAATGAAGGGTTATCAACATGAGGAGGAATTTAATGTGTTCATTGGCACATAACCTATGCATGGGAACATAATATATTCATGGTAGATGGGGAAGGTTACTAGATCAAAGTTTTAGGTATTATTTTTTGGAATGAGGGGTTAAGTTTTATGCATGATTCCCAACAGTGGAAGATGGTTTAAACCCTTAAAGAACCCTAATAGTGACCCATTATGAAAGAAGTTGTTCTAAAGTGATAATATTTTATTGTTATGGATAGTTTAGTGATTTAGGGTTGTATTTAAATATCCCAAGAACCTTCAAGTTTTATTGGTTTGTTTGGTGTGTGAGTAGAACCTACAATAAAGTGCTGGTTTCTAAAAGATTTGTTGTAGTAGTCAGAGTTAACCAAGTTAAATTTGCTAAATAGATCAAGAATAAAGTTTAAGAAATTTATTTTGTATCTATGGTGGTTCATAGATAGGTTATATCCCTCATGGGTTCTAAACAAATCATCCAAGTTGACCAATTGCTAATAAACCCAATGATGAAAATAATGAGAAACCCAAGCAATAGTGAGAAGATGTTTAGGGATCTATTATAATGGATTAGGGATGGAAAAAATGCATGGATAAATTGTTAAATAATTTTAATACATGTTAACTCCATAAAATTTTTGGAGATAATTTTATATGGAAAAAATTTGCTCACAATTTGACTTGTCTAGCTTAGTGAGGTCTATGTATAGTGAGGGCATGAGATTGGTCTACAAGACCAATATTGCCATTAGAGATTATGATATTTTTATTGTAAGTTATTTAGAGGATGTTGTATTAATGGTAATTAATTGGAATTATTTGAGTGTGTTATTTCATGTGTCATAAATTTAAGTTTCTATGACTGTGTTTTGAGGCTAGTTGGTAGTTCAAACTAAGCATTTTGTAGAAAAGAGTTTGAGCCTGTATAACCTGAGTTGAAGTATCTAATGAAGTTTTTAATGACCATAAGGTCATGATATTTATGAATATGTGGTTTCTTTCCATATTTTTTTTATATAATTGGTGTTTTATCTTTAGTAGTTCAAGATAAACTTTCTGGGTATGCACATGCCTAATTGTGAATAGTGTTGATGGTGTGCTTCAAGTGGTGGTTGGAGATAAAAAGTGTTATGGAGCCTAGATGGAATTATAATGGGTATATTTGAGTGGAATTTGATATGTTACTACTGTACGAGGTGTTTTAAAGTATTCCAATAACATCAAAGGGTAACATGTGCTAACGATGGCCTAATTGAATTAGGTCTCCTTAAGGCCTAAAAGAGGTTTTGATCCTATATGCTATAAACAACATATTTTAATGTTTGATTCATGTTTTTGTCATGAAATAAGACCTATTTTATGGAAAATATAAATGGGAAAGTGTGTATGGCCAACCAATAGGTGTATGAGTAAGAGCATAGTATAAGAACAAGGCCTAATAGGCCTAATTGACTAGTTAGAGAATGACTGAGTTAAAGAAAAGGATATAGTAATTTGAGGATATGAAGAAGGTATTTTAAATAATAATAAGGGTGCATATAAAATTTCATGAAGATATAATAGGGTTAATATGTATGAAAATCAAGGTCAGATGATCTAATCTAGTCAAGAAGAGCGCTAATTGAGCAAAGAGGCCTATAAGGCAATTTGAGAGGATTCAGAGCTGAAAAAGTGGTCATAATCAGGTGGTTGAGAAATAAGGAATCTTAAAGGTGATAAAATTAGTCAAGTGTATGAGTTGGTTCTGAGTTATCTAGAGGGTTAGTGCCTCCTTACATGTAGGTGCTTGCTAAAGCCTAGTCAAGTGGGTGCTTGGCTAGTTGGGGTTGGTGCTCCATATGAAGTTGGTTCTTCACTAAATCTTGATGTTTATATTATATTAAAATTTTAAGTATCAATGGGTTTTCTTCCCCTTGAGGTTTTCCTACTCAAATAAGTGTTCTATGTATCATGCTCATAAAAGTGGTTCTTACTGTGTTTCTAGTTCACTATATTACTTTGATAAATAATTAATGACAAAGTTGTAAATTTTTTTAAAGATTAATTCATTCCTCCCCCTCTTAGTCATTGTGATTCCAAAAATTATTTTCATATCCTAGTCCTTTGAGGCAAGTCTAACAACTTGAAGGTGATCCTAAGAAGCACAAGATGTCTTGTGATCAACAAGTAGAAGACAACATGTATGATGAAGAAGTATACTATGATAGTGAAGAAGGTGAAGCTAAATTAGACCTTGAAACTAAGCTCATAAGTTCCCTTGATAATTTGAAGCATCAAAAGAATAATATCAAGGATCTCAGAAGTCAGTTAGAAGGTATCAACACAAGGTTTAAGTCAAAGAAACCTGAGTATGACTAGTTGAAGATAAAGCTAGATTCCTTGAAGGTTGAGCATGATCAACTCATAAACAAGATGAGAAAGTTTGAGAGAGAGCATGATAATTCAAGATAAGTTAACATTACTAACATGAAAAGACTAATTAGGTAACTCAATGCTATAAAGGATAAGTTATCATGGGATCATGGGATAATGATTAATTAGTCAAGAGGTAAGTACATAAATATTCTTTGATACATCTATCATAATATAAGATACATTACAAAATTTTGCTCTAATAGAGTTAGAAGGACCTCAAGATCGAACAAGACATATAAATCTCATAGAATTCATGACAAAAATCAAACATTGGTATGGGATCCAAATAAAGTTAGGATGGATCATATTGGGCTCCAAAGTCAAGATGGACTATTTACCAAGTAGGAATAGAGGAGCAAAGAGGATTCTATTCTAGCTCAAACTGAATTTCACATTCAAGATGAAAACATGAAATGGTATATAGATATTGGTTAATCAAGTCACATGATTAGGAGATATAAATAATTTCATCTCATTTAAAAATAATGCTACATGACTAGTGAGGTTTGGAGACAACACAACTTCCAATATAGTTGGCAAGGGTGTCTTGAGTTTGGACAATGGGAAGACCAAGACACAAAATGTGTTGTATGTGGAAAAATTGAAACATAACTTGCTTAGTGTAAGTCAAATATGCAATCAAGGACACACTCTAACCTTTCATGATAGAGGGTGTGAGATAAGGAAAGCCAAATCAATAAGGCTAATTACCAATGCTAAGAGAATTGAAAATAATCTATGTCTTAAATGAGATCAAGAAGGAGAGATACTTCATGAGCAAGATAGATAAAATTTGGCTATGGAATATAAGGTTAGGTCACCTAAAATTTGATGATCTATTCAAGACTATTACTTAAAAGTTTGTGAATAACATGCCTAAAATCACAAAACCTACAAGCATAATTTGCAAGGCTTGTCAACATGGTAAGCATACTAGAAAAATGTTCAAGTCCAAGGAGTAATCTACTACAAGAACCTTGGATTTAATACAAACTAATATCTATGGACCTAAAAGAATTCAAATCATTCAAGGATATAGCTATTTCATGTTACTAGTAGATGATTATGTAATAATGACTTGGGTTGCATTCTTGAAAGAAAAGTCAGAAGCTCTTGACAAGTTCAAGGCATTCAAGGATCTTGTTGAGAATGAGAAGAATGGGAAGATCAAGTGCATAATATATGATAGAGGAAGATAGTTTTTGTCCAATGATTTTTATGAATTATATGAGGTTCATGGAATAAGGAGATAATTTTCAACATCTAGGATACCTCAGCAGGATGGGGTAGTGGAAAGGAAAAATAGGATAGTTCAAGAGATAACTAGAACTATGCTAAATGAGTCTATATTATTTGATGGATATTAGAGAGAGGTAGTAAACACTACTATCTATATTTTGAATAGAGTATAGATAAGGACTAATGGAAACAAGACTCCTTATGAACTATGGAAGGGCATACCTACTAATGTGGAACACTTTAGAGTGTTTGGGAGTAAATGTTTCATTAAAAGAGATGATAAAGACATGGGAAAGCTTGAATCTAGATCTGATGAAGGCATATTATTAGGATACTCATCAATGAGCTTAGAGTATATATGTTATAATAAGAGGCTACAAAAGATAGTGGAAAAAACCAATGTGAAGATTGATGAGATAAGGAAATCACACTCATAGTAAAAGGACACTTTATAGAATATATAATTCCATAAGGAAGAGGAGACTATAGAGGTTGATGAGGAAGTATAATAAGTTGAAGAGAGACAAGACTCAAAAGGACACTCAAGATAGATTCAAAGAGATCACCTTGAATTTTAAATCATTGGAAATAAGAATGTAGGTATACAAACAAGGAGAGGACTGGTAAGTAATATAAATCAAGAGAATGTTTTTCTATTATCCAAGATTGAACCTAAGAGTCTTATAGAAGCAAGCAATGACAAATTTTGGATAGGTGATATCAATTAGGAGTTAGACTAAATAAATAAGAATGAGATTTGGAAACTAGTTCTTAGGCCTAAGGAAAAGAATGTCATTGACACAAAATGGGTGTTTAGAAACAAGTTTAATGAAGATGGATAAGTCACTAAGAACTAGGATAGATTGGTATGCAATGGATATGCACAAGTTGAATTGGTAGACTTTGAGGAAACCTTTGCACCAGTATCAAGATTAGAGCCCATCAAATTATTTCTAGAATATGCAAGATTCAAAGGATTCAAGGTATACCAGATGGATGTCAAATCTACCTTTTTAAATGGGAATTTGGAAGAAGTGTACATTGAGTAACCTGAGGGGTTCTCACTATCAAATGATAAAGAATATGTTTTCAAATTGAAAAATGTTGTCTATGGTTTAAATCAAGCTTCTAGATCTTGGTATGCTAGGTTGGATAGGTATCTCTTGGATTAAATATTTAAAAAAGGAGATGTACATAGTAATCTATAAATCAAGAAAGAAGATGACCATCAATTGATAGTAGTTGTATATGTGGATGACATCATATTTTGTGGAAACAATGAGAACATTACTAAGGCCTTTGTAGAGGTGATGAAGAAGGAGTTTGAGATGTCCATGTTAGGAGAACTATCATTCTTTCTTGGGTTGAAAATCATTCAATCTCAAAAAAGTATATTCATCTCACAAGCCAAGTACACAAGAGAGATGTTGAAGAAGTTTGAGATGGAATATTACAAGATAGTGAATACACCCAAGATCATAGGGTGTAAGTTGAGAAATGAAGATGAGTCTTCAAAGGTCAATCAGATGTCATTTAGGTTAATGATTGGAAGTTTATTGTACACCACTACCTCTAGACCTGACATCATGCAAGTAGTAGGACTTGTGGGAAGGTTTCAAGCACATCCAAAGGAGAATCATCTACAAGTAGTCAAAAGGATACTCAGGTATCTCATGGGGTCTATGGAATATATATTGTGGTATCTAAGAAGCAAGGAGTTCAATTTGATAGCCTACATAGATGATTGGGTAGGAATTATAGATGATAAGAAGAGTACAAGTGGAGGATCTTTCTTCTTAGGTGGGTGCCTAGTTTCATAGATAATAAATAAATAAACATCAATAGAATTATCCACTTAAGAGGTTGAGTATATTAAATCAACTTCATGTTACACTCAGGTCCTTTAGATGAGACATACCCTAAAATACTAAACGTGGAGTATGATGGTCCTATCCATATCTATTGTGACAATATAAGTGCTATAAGAGTCTCAAAGAACCCTATCATGCACTCAAAGATGAAGCACATTCCCATCATGTATCATTTTTTAAGAGAGTAGGTAAGTGAGCAAAGTGTCAAACTTGAATGTGTTTATACATATGATCAAATTACAAAATCTTGACCAAACCAATTCCAAAGGTAACTTTTAAATACCTAAGATGGGAATTGGGTGTAATTCCTACTCCTAACAATCATTAAAGAATATAAGTACTTAGGGAGAGATAATAATGATCATTAGCTCCAAGAATAGGTGAGTTATTTTAAGAAGGTATGCAAGGAGTGTCATCCAAGGAGTTGCAGACATCACTTTGTCATTTATGTCAAAGGGGGAAAAAGATCAGGATGGGGAGATAAGGATTATTAGTTTGTAGTATATTTTTGCCTCAATGACAAAGGGGGATATTGTTGAGCATTGTTCCTATTGTTAAGGTTTGGAATTGTTGGTGTCATTGATATTAAAGGTTATTGAGAAAGGTATTCATGAGGTCATTGAAGAATGTAGCTATGAGAGAGGACATTAATTAGTGTTTTACTGATTTTAAGAATGTAATAAATGTTTGGTATATGTTCTTGTGACTACATGAGTGATGTGAAGGTCAACATGGAAGGTCCTTTTTGTCAAAATTTTCAAGTACTTAAACCTTGTGACTTAAGAAGGTATGTGCATAGGATGCCTAGTATTGTACATGAAGGGTCATGATGGCTTTGTTAGATGAAACACATGCATGAACAAATGTATAAGGTTTATTTATCATGCATATGAGGCATTGGATCACTTAAGAGAGTCTTAGGGTGAACCTATAAGGGTAAGATATATAAACCTAGTTTGCATCTAGACCACGTTTAGACATTGCCTAGCCTAATGAGGCATCATGATATATTGTCAAGGCCTATGAAGGATGTAAATTAGTTTTTGAGCATGAGAGAGGTTGATTGAGTATGTGAGTGAGGTGGATAACACATGAAAAGAGGCATCAAGGTTAGTTTCAAGTTTTAATGTGGTTTTCAGGTCAAGGTCTAAGCAAGCAAAGAGAGATGGTGGTGAAATGAGGTATGAGATTTAGATTTCAAGATAATAATGAGCATGTGAGAATTTTTAGTGGCATGATATATTTCCTAGATGTGTTGACCAAGTATGAGGTTAAAGTTTGAAGGTTTAGGCTTGAAAAAATGTTTTAAGGTATCTCAAGTGCATGGGAACCCAAGATATTCATGTTATATTTGGAAGGGTCATATCTCAAATTTATAGGCATTATTTTTTGGAATGATGAGCTAAGATTTATGAATGACTACTAACAGTGGAAGATGGTTTAAACCCTGAAAGAACCCTAATAGTGACTCTATATGAAATAAGTTGTTTTAAATTACTTAGAATGGATTGGTATGGATATTTAAGTGATTATAGTTTTATTTAACTCTCTTAGTCACCTCTAGGTGTGATTGGTTTGTCTGGTGTGTGAGTAGACCCTATAAAAAAGTGTTAATTTCTTGGAGATTTATTATAAAAATTGGATTTGACCAAGTAATAGTTGATAAATGGATGGAGGAATTTTTTTGAGACTTTTAGTTTGTTCCCATGGTGATTTTTGGATAGATTCTAGCTTTTAGGGTTGCTAATCTGGTTATCCAAATTGACCAGTCACTAACATACCTAATGGTGAAAATAGTGAGAAACCTAGGCAACAGTGAGGAGATATTTAGGGATGTGTTATCATGGAATAGGGATGAAAACTCTAATTCCACTCTTTAATATGTTATTACAAAGATCACTATGATATGTAACTCCTTAATTCACTTCTCTAGTACACTTCAACTCTTCTATGCTATATCTATTCTATTATAATGTTTTAGTATAAATACTAACTAGCTACCTTACAATTAAATAGTCATGTTTGTGTGAGACTTGGCTTTTCTTTAATAAAATTTTCATATGTTACTACAAGTATCGATCTTTAATACATTGCCCAAGGTGGTAGAAGCCTTTGTCCCATTGACCTAGAGATTTATTTGGATGGTTTTGTAAGGTAAGAGATTCTATGGTAATCATGGTTTGAATATTAACTGTTGAATAATACTACCAATAATCACCCATATGGGACCATAAATTATATTTAAATTGGCTCGATCTAACATTAATGTGACCCAAATCATCCACATTTACTTTGATCGTAAATGGTTATTTTATTTTTTTGTGAGTTTTATATTATAAGGGACATAATCACATGTAATATAGACATAAATGGGTGGTTAGATGTGCATAATCCATAAAAGTATACCTAAATTACCCTAGTCATACATATTTGGGTCTAAATTCCACTTAAATTGCTTTGATCCCACAAAAATTTACTCTAATCATTTGATTTAACCCTAGTTTAAAGTGGTTAGGTTGGTGTTGTGTTAATGTTTTTATTATAAGGGATGTAATCACACTAGACATAAAGATGTTTTTGGGTGTGTGCAAGTCACCAAATCAAACTATGTTTCCTCTATGACATATTTTGGGCACATATTCAACTTAAATTAGTTGAATACCATATCAATGTGCCCTATATCATGTAGTTTTTGCATGGGTACAGATGATTAGGGTGTTTTTGTATTGATTATTTCTTGTAAGGGATGCAATCACACATAATATGGACATAAAGGGGTTGTTAGATGTGTTTAGGCCATAAAATTGACCTAAGTTTCCCCAATTACATGTATTTTAGCTATAATTTGACCTTAATTAGTTTGATCATGCATAAATGTGCCCCAAATCAAAATAAAGTGGTGTTTGGGTGTGTTTAAGGGTTTTCCCTATGTGGTAGGCATGCACACCTTTAAAGATAATAACCTATATTAGGAATGGAACGTGTATTCAATTATCACCATAAAGCTACAATATTATAATGAAACAAATACATATTTGGAACAAATATCCATATTAATTCAATAGATAACTTAAAATACCACTTCCCAATGGTCCCACATTATGTTCTACATGAAAAAATAATGAAATACAAAATTTGATAGTGATCTGCATAATTTAAAGTATAATGCCCATTCACATTAACTTTATAAATTTTATTGAGTACTTTAGCATTAGAAGTTGGATAGATTTGTGTCATCATGGGATATTAATTTTAAAATAAATAGAATTGAAATAAAACCCTTATAGAAAAGGAATCTCTTTGATACAAGGACAAATAATGAAAAGTAACAGTTAAGGAAAGATCAAAAGTTACAAAAGAAGGCAAAGGTATGTCTTCCACTACAAATTTGGGTCCCACCATAAATGAAAGTGAAATTATGAACATATAAATTGGTAATAAATTAAAAAAAATAAAAAATGAAAACACAAAATTATGATGCTTATGGATCGCCAAAAATTTCCACACTAAATGAAAGAATTGAAGAACCAAATGATGTAATACAAGAATGTAATGTGGATATTGAATAAACTAAAAAAATAATTAAAAAACATAATGATGAACTTAGTAAATAATATATCCAACCAATTAAAAAAATAGATGAACTTCTTGACACATGATATAATTTAATGTGGCACAACATTTGACACCCCACCTTTTATTGAAGAAGAAACAAATGTAAAATGTAAACAAATGGCAAAGTAGTTACTCTAAATTAATGAAAATATATTGAAAGATATGTAGGAAAAAAAAATGATTTTACCATTAGGCTATGGGATTTTAAACTATTTAAAAAAATTACTTAAAAAATGTTTAATTGTTCACAATACATGTTATAAGCATTATGTTGAATTTTCCAATATCACGATCTATTTTTTCATATGTGTTATACTTTGCATACTAATGTGGATTAGGGGTGATATAACCTCCTAAGTCACCTATATACTTTATCAAGTTTTTTTTATATGAAAGGTGTGAGGTCCATCAATTTTATAGTAACAAATGCCTAAATGATGAATGTAATACATGTGATGGCTTGACAAAGTTGAGACCATGCTTTCACGAAGATGGTTCTCAATAATTTTGGGGACAATTAGTTAAAATAAAAATGTATGAAAAAATTGAGTACCTACTAAAGAATGGTGGAGAAGGATCAAGGTGTTAATTGGTGTAAATAAAATATAGTTTACCAAATTTAATAATAACTTTAAGAAACATCTAGTGTATAAATATGTAAGACATAACCAATCACACCTATTTGGGAATAAATTCAACTTAAATTACCTCGATCCCATACCTAAATCATTTGATTTTTCTATAGGCACAAGTGGTTAGGGTGTGTAAGTCACCAAATCGACCTAAGTTTCCAAAATCACTTGCATTTGGGATCAAATTCAACCTAAATTAGTTTGATCATGCAAATATTTTCCCCAAAGCAATGTAAAGTGGTGGTTGGGTGTGTTTAGGGGGTTTCCCTATTTTTTAGGCTTGTGCATCTTTAAATTCACCTCTAAAGACATTAACCTATATTGTAAATGGAATATGTCCTCAATTGTGACCATATATGCTACATACTTAGAAGGAAACAAATATCTGGTTGGAAAAAATATCTATTTTTATTGAATATAAAACATAACATCCCACTTCCAAATGGTCCCACATTCTTTTCTACATGAAAAAAATTAAACTAAACATTTTGACAGTGATTTTCATAATTTAATATTTAGGGCCTATTCACATCAAATTTATAAAGTTTATTGATTAATTTTGAATTATATTTTGGTTAAAATTGTCATCATGGGATTTGATTATAGAAACAAATAAAATAAAAAGTGAAAGCTAACCCATACATAACATGAATCTCTTCAATATAAGGACAGAAAAATAAAAGTGATAGTAAAAGAAAGATCAAAAGTTGCAAAACAAGGTGAAAGTATATATTTCACCCCAAATTTGGGTCCCACCAATAATGAAAGTGATATTATGAATGCATAAAATGGTAATGAATATAAATAAACAACAATGAAAACACAAAATTTTGATGACTATGGATCATCAAATTTTTCTACACCAAATGAAAAATTGAAGAACCAAATAATGTAATATAAGAATGTAACATGGAAATTGAAGAAGCTAATAAAAAAAATTAAAAAACCTAATGATGAACTTAATGAAGAATACATCAAAGCAATGAAAAATATAGATTCACTTTTTGAGGCAAGATATGATTTAATGTGGCATAAGATATTTTATTTCATCCCCCACCTTTTATTGATGAAGAAATAATTGTAAAAATTAAAAAAAATAAAAAAGTGGTTAATTGAAATTAATGAAAATATATTGAAAGATATTGTGAAAAAATACATAACTATATTGTTAAGCAATGGAATTTCAAACTATTTATGAAATTATTTGTAAAAAAATATTTAACTGAGAGAAGTGTTAATTAGTTATTCAATTGTTTGGAATGTATAAAATGGGATAGGTGATTAAAAAGTTAAGAATTATGACAACTAATGTAACTAAATAGAATAAAAATATAGTGAAAAATATTTTCAATATAATTAATTTTGTTGGAAAGAGTATCTAAGACAAAGATAAAATGTAATAAGTAGAGTAATTACATATTACATAGTAACCAAGTTGTCAATAAAAGGTCAAATGTTAAGGAAATTTTTTATTGATCTTAACCTAAATAGGAAACCACTATTTAGAAATCTTGTGAGAAGAACATGGTTAGATGAACCATTGATAAAAAATCATTGGGCATTCAATGGTAGGATTCCATGTTGTGTTAAAAAAAATTACCACCATTAAAGGTTTAATATAAGGCATTGGCATGAAAACACTATGGTGCCATTGAATGTTAATGATGTATTAAAATTTATACATGGTAACTAAGACCAAATGTCCCATATAAAGCACCTATTTAAATGTAGCCAAAATGAAATGTATAAGGTTTTTTTTAGATGCATTCAGGTTTGACTATTGGCCAAAGGTCATTTGACTCTTTTAGGCCATGGTTTTGTGTGCCCCTTACTATTCACACAACATGTTATTAACATTGAATTTTATAGTATACTTATCTATTTTTTCATATATGATATACTTTTCCTAATAACATGATGTTGGGGTGATATAACCTCCTAAATCATCTAGAGAATTGATTGAGTTTGTTTTATATGAAAATTTCAAGGGCCATCAATTTTATAATAAAAATTTCTTGAATGAAAAATGAAAAACATGTGATGGCTTGACAAGGTTGAAGCCATGATTGCACTAAGATGATTTTCAATATTTTTGGAGATAATTAGTTAAAATAAAAAAGTATGAAATAATTGAGTAGCTATTAAATAGTGGGGGAGAAGGATGAAGGTGTAAATTAGTGAAAATAAAAGTTAGTGTGTCAAATTTCATTATAAATTTCATTATAAATTTCAAGAAAATTATAGTGTATAAATATGTAAGAAATGCCCAAAAAATATCATTGGCTTAAATAAAGTTAAAGATATGTAGGAACATATTCCATATGGATACAATACTTTTTATTGTTGAATTCAAATAAAATTATATGTTGGAGCCATATTTTGAAGTTTAGTCACAATACTATAATTCTATTCAAATCGCCCTTTCTGTTCACATTGAATTTAGGTATGCACTTGAAAGTACAAAAGAGAACTTCAAGATTCAAAGAGAGTATCATTTTTACATGACCCAAAATAGATCCAATTCTCAATAGTTCATCCAATACTATTTTAGTAGGTTATATGGTTTTTAAAAAAAAAGGGTATCCTAATGCTCCAACATTTGATTTGGTCAGATAATTACATAGAATATTTTAATATTTATTAAATCTTATATTGGTTGATAAGAATGCATGAAAAGTAAAATGTTCCTCATGTATGGTGTTTTTTAAGTCAAGACATGGAAAATGAGATCAAAATGGAGTAAATGTGTGAGTCAACAGAGCCTTGGTTTAAGTGAAGATGAAGATTCATGAAGTCACTAATTTCACCAATGAAAAGTATATTGTATGTTGGTGCAACCATGCATTAACTCACAATTAAAAATTATTTAGATGTGTATAGACTTTTTTGGATGGTGGAGGAAGCATATATGGGATAAAAAGCAAAATGTGACACATATTGAATCCAAAAAAAAATGAATTCATTTAGGAGTTCAAATTTTTAGGATAAAATAAAACTTAGATTTATCCCCAAATTACATACAAGAGAAACTATGAAATGAATCAATCAAACATACAAAAAATAATCATAAACATGCACAAAATAGGAGACACCAGATTTAACGTGGTTCACCCAAAATGGCTACATCCACCAAACTTATCCAGTATATTATTTCCAGCAATACAAAGGAGAAAAAAATCCTAAAAAAAAACCTATTACACCTCTCTACCTTCTCTTCCTCTCTATGTACAATCTATTTTTTATTCATCTCAGCCATGTATCAAAACATTTTAGGGTGAAAAACATCTAAACATAACCTCTACTATCAGATCTAGAAACCTTTAATCAATAGCCCAGACTGACTATAAAATTAAAATTTTATAAGGCAATTTTAATAATTTTTTTGCTTTGGGGGTGTTGCCCTGATCCCCCACCAGGGTGCATGGCCCCCAAACCCTACAAGTGGGGTTCCCCCCTTACAACCCCCAATTCCATTGGGGATACAAAGAATGGGATCCAAAACCTAGATAAAATAATATCATAATTTTAACCTCTGATCCTAGTAGACAATTAGGGTCCACACCTAACACAAATGCACATGCATGGAATATTTGGGTACAATAATTAACACATTTATTTGAAAATTATATGGCATGCAAGTGGGATAAGTGTTAGAATTACAATTGAGTTGATAACCCCTATAAATCTGATTTAATCATGCCATATTGACATAATGGACACCTCTTTAGACTACGATCACTTATAAGAAATTTTGGAACCTGGACATGTGTATGCTATCATTTTGACTCTTGGAAATTATGAGAAATAAAACTATTGATTGTAATGTTGTGTGAAGGGAAAAAATAAAATTCAAATGACTAGTACAAATGGAGATGGATTTACATATTCAACATGATCACTAGTTAAAAATAACTTGGTTGAGGACCTACTTGATATGAAAAATAGAATTCCAACATTTTAGGACTACAAGACCAAAAATAATATTTTTACGTATTAACACTTGGTTGTTGCTATAAAAATTTAGTTGGTTATGCATGTTGTAAAGTCAAAGATGAAAGAGTTATGGATAGTTTTAAATAATTTTCATGGAGTGATATTAGAAATTCTCATAATTATAAATGACTTGGAATGTGTAATTAACTAATAAATCAAGTTGGTACATTATTTGTATTTTTTTGGTAAACTATAGTTTTTTGTTTATTTGTTTAAGTATGGTATTAACATCACTCTTGTCAAGGTTAGTGGGGCTAGGGAAAATTCCATATTCATGATGTTGGTCATGCAAGTAGAGAAGGTTAGCTTCTTAAAACCAACATAAGTCATTTTTTGTCTTTATAATAGAAAATAATGTTAAGAATTCTTAATAATTTCTAGGAACACGTGTATCCTTTGAGTATGCTTGGTTGGTAGATGGGCAACCTATTTCAACTTCAAGAACATTCTTATCTTAACAAAAAAGTGTAGATTCTTGGGTGAAATTTAATATTATATAACATATAAATCATATGTCATTTACTTGTTCCAAAATAAAAATTAAGTGTATATGGAAGTCATCAATTAATAACTTGAATCACATTGATAAAGAAAAAGAGATGGATATGTGGCAAAGGATTTACTAATCACTAAAAAAATGTTGTTTTTATGTAGTCAAGAGACAAGATTGTTGCCTCCAAGTGATATGTTTTTTTATAGGAATCAAATTATAATTCCATCACTTTTATCACCTCAATATAGTAAAATAACATCTTTGACTAGGACCATGACCTTCAAATCTACTTGGATACAAGTTTTCCCTCCTGATCTGACATGTAAAAACATTAAAAATTTAGAGGCACAATTGTATATCTCTACCTTCAGATATTTATCATTGAAAAATTATTTCACAACCATGTTTGGGATTACAAGTAACCCCTAAGGCCATGTGGATGTACTCTAAGTACACCTTATTTGGAGATAGGTTACTCATTTTGGATTAAACAATGTCCTTCACTAAACAAAATAATTACATTTTTGGACACACTTCAATCTATCATAAAAAACCATATGTCATATAATAAAATATAAATAAACATTAAGATCACATGGAAGTATTATATTTACCCTCAAAATTACATCAATTGAGAAAAAGACATAGATGCATGGTAGAGAATTTAATAATCAGTCCCAAAATGCAGTTTTTATGTAATCAAAAGACAAGTTTGTTTCCTCTAAGTGAATTTTCCACTTTCGAGGTCTCCACTTTAAATTAAATTACTTCAAAAACATTTGGATAGGAAAATAAAATTTATAAGTAGGACCACAACCTCCAAATCAATTTGGGTATAGGTCTTTCCTCTTAGTCATGACAATAATGCTATCAAGTTTACACTTACATGGTTGGATATATATACCTTTGACTCTTTATGATTGAAAAATAGATAAAACACTATGCCAAGGATGTTTAATAATGTCTAGGTACACATGTGTAACCTTTGATTATGATCGGTGTGGAGATGGGCTACCCATTTTGACTTCAAGAATATCCTTCTCTTAATAAAAAAGTGTAAGTTTATAGGTGAACTTCAATATTCCATAAAATATAAATCATATGTCATATAATGAAATTTAAAGAACATTTAACTTCATGTGTAAGTCACATTTTTATATCTAAAACACCTCAATCAAGAAAAAATAGATGGACCCATGATAGATGGTTTAATAATAAGAAATAAAATGCAATTTTCATGTAAAAAGAGACATATTCCTTCCCCTAAGAAATATTTCCACTTTTAGGGCATCCACTTAAAATTCCATAACTTATATAGGAAAATAAATCCATGACTAGGACCAAGACCTCCAAATCTACTTGGTATGAATTTTCCCTCTTAGTTTAACATGTAAAAACATTGACAATAAGTATTTTCAAGTTTAGAGGTGTAGTTTGATATTTCTACGTTTGTATCTTCATGTTTTAAAAATAGCTACACTACCATGTTGGGGATTATAAATAACACGTATAACTAATGGATGACCTCTTGATTGGGAAACAAGATACTCATTTTGACTTCAAGAACATCCTATTAACAATAAAAAATGCAGTTTGTGACATCTTGTATTGCAAGTAGAGTTGGTATGTGTTGGATGATAAAACCTAACACTATTATGAAATTTATATGAACAATGAATGAATTCATAAAAATATTAAATGATTAAAAAATGAAATTAAAATGATGAAAAATGTGCCTCAATTTGAATAGAGGTTGAATATGAATTGAAACAAGTTTATATGCTACAAATAAAATTGTTTATTATCAAACAAGCTCTTGAAGAAAGTAAGCAAATAACAAGACAATTTATTATTTATGATAAGTACACACATGAAAACAATACAAGGTAAAATGACACAAAATTAATACATATTAGTAGTAAACACTAAAGTATAAGGTTCATTTCTATAAATACATGTCAAAGACTTAGTACATAGTATGTATCAAGATCTCATGGATCAATAATTGATGAATAGATAAATAAGTACAGTACAATAGTCAATGTTGTACATACAAGATGATAGATACATCATCATGTGATAACATAGAAAATAACATGTAAAACCAAAAATACTATGCCTATACAAATTAAAACTATGAATTCCTTGTATTAAATATTTTTATATTCATCCCTTGAGATGATGAAATAACCTTATCCCTCATGTTTCCTTAAGATGATGAAGTAACCTGAGTTATTATAGCATATGAGTTATATTTTAAAGAAAAGGTGATAATAATTAGTCTATGCATTTTTAAATTATAAAGATAATTGTATATACAATTCAAAAATTGGAAAATGATAAAATTAATTTAGAAGAGGAAATCTAGGAGATGCAAGATAGGAGAAGGTGAAGCATTTAGATTTTATTTCATTCATATCATATCATGGATTATGTTCTTAAAACTTGATAAACCATAACTTGTGCAAATAAAAATGTAATTCAAAAGTTATCTCAATATGCTACCTCGACTTCAAAATTGTCACAAAAATGTTAGGGCTAGGTTTGTGAGGAAGATTTGGAGTCCTAATAAATTGTGATTGATATGGATTGATTATGGGAATATCATAGACATTATGTATAATTTTAATTCAAATAATTTTTTTCTAATAAAGTAGTTTATTATTTTTTTTTTGCATAAAACATTTAATATTGCAAATGTACAACAAAATAAAATTGAAATTGAAATTGAAACTAAAATTTATACTAAGAAACTATGGACAAATTCAATGACACTCAATATGGACTCCTTGATCCCTATTTGATCATGCTCTAATGGCAATTTGACCATAAATTATTTTTTATAAATGCCAAAAATTAGAAAGTTTTAAAGCTGAAATTTCATGTTAACAAATATATTAAATTAAAATCTACATGAGTCAAGGAATCTTGTTTCCCTTTCCCCTAATCCTCCTCATCATTACTTTATGTATCTATAAGGAATTCCAAAAATACATAGATCCAATATTTTATATGGGAGATCTAGGACTAAAGAAGATACTATGATACTTGTTGCACTCATTAGGTGTGCATACATGATGTTGAGGGAACATCAATGAGCCAATACCAAGAGTGGATTATGAATTGATTACATTTTATCCACTTCAAAATACAACAATCACTTATGATCTCTTTTCTATTAAAATATATGTGATAGATATGATAAATAAAAAAGGTTGTTGTGTAGCCTTGGAGGTGATGATCAAGTTTAGGATAGGAGGAATAAGATAAACAACACATGGAGCTAAAAATGGGCATTAGATAACTCTAACTACCTATAGTGTATTCTGTGGCATGCCTCACCTAACCCCATAAGACTCCTTGTGTCGATATAATTCACCTCATTTTACAAAACAAAATGCAATATAGTTTCCATAGAAAATATAATGGGACATTGAGGCTATTATTGGGTAGGTTATAAAATCCGTTTACTATTTATCCAATTTTTTTCACAAATTTATTGATGTGTGTGCCACTTAATGGAAAATTTTATCTTCTTGGGATCTATAGGTTGTCTTGTGATGTGATGTATTGTTTTTGTAGTAACATCTATTTTGTGATTTTCAATTCTCTCAATTCATTATAAGATAAAAAATCTATAGTTTCTCTCTTTTTTGGCAGCCTATAATGAATCATGCACATCAATTTGGTTACCAAGGGTATGTTTAAAAAAATAATCTAAGTTTAGGGTTAGGGTCATGAAATTATGGAAAAAATGTCTTGAAAACCTAATCCATGAAATTATTTCATTTATTTTTTTCATATTGTTTGTAATATTATCATGAATTTCAAGAGAGTTTGGTTAAGGGGGGTTTTCTCATCACTATTTTCATCAACGAGGTTGGAATTTTGGATTGGGTTCAATTTTAAATCCATTTTTACTTAAATTTATTTTAAAATTATAATAAATTAAAAAATATAAATAATTTTTGAAAAACCACAAAATTTGACAAAATAATCATTTTTAAAAAAATAGTTAAAATAATGCTTGAAGAATGTAGATCAAAGATTACAATTAGTATACGATGCAAAAAAAAGTCATAGATCAGTTTATTACATGAATAAATATCAATTTTGGGAGACAATATAGATATTAGTTTGAAAACAAATTGAAAATTAAAAAAGTGGCATGTTTCAATTTTTTGTTTATGATAGTCAAAATGAATATTCATTTAGGTTTGGATATTTGAACCTAATTCAATTTTTAGATATATGTTCCTTTTATAGATAGATATACACTTCCATTGACATAAAAACATGCCAAAAAAAAACTTTTTATAGTTTCCAACTCTTCCCCCCCCACCTCCTTCACTTCCTACACTCACTCAAAATAAAATCACCGATGCTGAACAAAGTAATATATTATCATGAAACCATGCATGTCATGGATAAATTTAACCATATGGGCATGCAATGTAATATATATAATCATAAGTGTGGTGTGAACCACATGGGAAAAATATAAGTAATGTAAGCAAAATAGTAATATTGTACTCATGGAAAACATATAATAGATTAAGCATAAAGGTAAAATTCCCCACATGGGCCAAATATAAACAATGTAAGCACAATGGTGACATGACCCAAATATGCCACAAGAAAGACATATGTAATCACAAAAATGATATTCCCATATCACTTTTTAATAATCCATGAAGCACTAAGGTATCACAATACAAACAACGATGTAACAAATATATCAATGTCATGTAAAAATGTGGAGCCTTTCCCCAATAGATGTATGATAGATTATGGAAAGGTAGGAAAGTAATGATAATCATTTAAATTATATGAATCATGGAAAATGAGAGAATTTTGCATTATATAAATAATGGAACCAAACACAATAATATAAATTAAGCATGGGAATAAATATAAGCACATTGAGTATAAAGTAGAGATGCTACACACAAAGTATACATATAAAGTAAGGAAAACATGTTACACATAACGTAAATAGTGAAATAAAGTAGAAAAATTTAAAAATAAATGTCACATAAAAATAGTATAAATGTATCAGAAACATAGTATATATAGAACTTACATAAGGCACACAAAGGTAAAATAAGTGCACCAAACATGTAAAATTTATAAAAATGTGAAGAAAATACATATAATGTAAACTAAATAAGGAAGACACACAAAATAGTAAGAGATTAGAGAAAACACATCAAAAATAATAGTCATATCAATATATCAAAATCATAGTACCTATGTAGCCAAACACAAAGTAATATTTAAGGCATGAATATAATAAACATGACAAACACTTGAGAATACATCAAAATCACTAAGCACATAAATGCACATGCAATAAATTATGTAGACTAAAATATACATGATCACATAAATTCACAATTTGATAAAGGCAATCAAAATGATGTTAGGTTACACCACATACAATTACACCAATGTGAGCATGGAAGGTGGCCCTAGCCTACAACAAATACATAACCATTTGTTTATACACATTAGATATAAATCCTACATATATCTGAACAATATCATAAATAATGTGTGTATAAAAAATATAACCTCAAAAATATCTATCATTTCTTGGGATGAATTTTGTAGACACTTTATTTTCACTACTTCTATGTCTAAACTATAATCATAACTATTTTTCATAATCACACACAAAATTAAATAAAAATCATCAATTGATCCAATTTACCCACAAAACTACTGATATAATCCAAAATTTACAAAAAACAATTCCTAATTGGGGTAATGCACCATAAAATCACAACAATTTTATCAAGTGCAACCCAAATGAACCTAACCATTTGAAAATGTTACTCCAAGGCAATTAAATGAAAATTTAGTTAAAAAAATAACATTGTAAAAGGTCACCATTCCTATAATGGTTAATTAATTAACCTAATAATTCTATAATGTAAAATTCCATGGCTTTTTGGAAACTTATATTTTTAAAAATAAAAATTCCTTTTATTACCTCATCTTGGTTACATCACATTAAAATTCAATGGGAAAGGAGAGGAGTACAAGCAAGCTATTACACTTTCTTACACACTCCTTAAAAATTCTTACACACTCCTCCTTCTTACACCCTCTTACACACTCGAAGAGGGGTCATTATTGCACTTTTCTTCCAAATCTCTTCCACACTCCAATTTACTTAAATGGACACTCTTACATTTCCAACCTCAAACATTGATGAAGGTGAGGACTCATTCCTAACATTTTATTTGAAGATCAAGATGGATGGTGGTCACTAATTTAACATGGCTATAAATTGAATGTCCTCCTCCATTATAAACAAGTTTCTTGAACCTAAACTTACTCTATC
Organism: Torreya grandis; assembly: GCA_037957365.1. Lineage (NCBI taxonomy): Eukaryota > Viridiplantae > Streptophyta > Pinopsida > Cupressales > Taxaceae > Torreya > Torreya grandis. Next base: position 4,821,147 of record JARHVA010000561.1, on the reverse strand, counting down.
AAAATACCTAAGGAGATTTACAATTCTCAAGATCATTCTCAAGTTAAATCAATTGTAGACAAGGGGAGATCCTACAGCATGTAGATTTGACATCACCACATACCGCTAGTTCTATATGACAAGAATAAACCTCTTTGAACTAGAAATTAAAATGAGGTATTTCAAGTAAGGTATAACATGTTTGTGTTTATCTTCTATTTGATTCATCCTTTGTTTAGTCTTTCTAAAACATAATGAATAGGCTTAGGGTGTTAGTTTCATTCAATTATTTTTGATGTGTATTCACTAATGATCGAATTAACCCTCTTTGGATTCATATCTCACATAAATGGCATGTCCAATGGGACACAATGTAGCCCATAAACTATTTTAGTCCCTTCTCATTCTTCTAATTGTAAGAATTAACTTGATTAATAGCTTAATTCACCTCTTTTTCTTCAAAAACTTTAAAAATTCAATTCTAAGTCAAATTGGTAGAAACACCCCTACTTTTGATAGATTCATCCCCCAAAATGGCAGAAATGATTTATTTTCTATTTTAATATGTTTTTTTAGGTTGTTATAATCAGAAAAAACATGTTATAAATTGGTGAAAATGCTCTATGGAATTGATAGAAATGTAATAATTAGTGAAAACATTGTGGTAATTTTTTTAGGTTTTTTATTTTTGGTATCAATGTCTTTCATACTATTAGAAATAGACTAATCAACAAAAATGCCTTGGTAATTGATGATTTCACCAAAATTATTTTGTCTTTTGTCTGATTTATAGGAATTGTGGGAATGCCCTATGTTTCAGTGGAAACACCCCCTGTCACAAACCTGAGCCTCAAACCAATTTATTCACAACTTCCCACATCAGCCCTAGACCATATTTAAAACTTATAACAACTTTATTAAAGGTCTTTGTTAAAAAACGTGGATTCAAAACTTAAAACAAAGCATTTTCCTTTTTTCAAACATTTCAATTTGGGTCTAAAATGAACAAACACTTCAAATTTTGATTTAAAAATTATTCATTTCCAAGTCATTTCCTTTATCACATTTGGTTAGTTGATTTTTTTCTTCTTAAAGTGTGATTTTATGTGGCTCATTCACTATATGCTTTCCCCTTTTTTGGGTGGCCCAAAAATGTGAAGATAACCATTTGTTTTTATCCCATGATATTTTCCTAAGTATGCTCTTTGCTTGCCTCTAGTGGGATTCATATGGATCATAAATGGTAATACCTTCCTATTTTTATTTTAGGCTACGTGATTGGGGTGTGATTGACTTATTGTAGGTATTTAGGGAAAGATGACTAGGGGTTGATATCCCAACATTTGTTATAGCTTCATACATTTGATAGGGATTATAAATAGTTGGTAGGTGTCATTAACCCTAATGAAATTCCCCATACAAGGTTTCATGAAATTAACTAGTTAACTCCCAATGATAAGTCATTAGACATCACCATTGATGAATCTAGTGCCTATTCGGTAGGGGATGTATCCCCATATAAATATCTTGGCACCTAAATCTCTTCTTTGATAGATTTTGTACCCATATTGGGACCTTCTAGTAAGCCAAAAAAAATTAGATTAAGACCTATTAGCAAAAAAATCTTCACTGATGCAGGGGTGTAAAGGTTGAATATTAACTATTGCATATGGACTTTGAAAGAGGGTGGGTATTTCACCTCAATTTAAAACTTAATTAAAATCAATGCTTAATTTTTTTCTCTCAAAGTGAGTATATTAAAGGTTTAGTGATTTTGATGCACTCCCAATTTACCACTAAGATAGGATAATCTATTTCATTGTTGTTTGCTTGGATGTTATGTCAAAACCAATTGTATGTTCAAAACCAAGTATAAAACATAGTCCATATACACTTTTTTGATAAGGTGTTACTCTGTCCATATTTCAAGTTAAAAAATTACTCCCTTTGAGGCATAATGTTTTCCAATTGGAAACCCCACTTTCCAAACCACATCATTATGCTGCACATTTTGAATCATATCTTAATTCCAATCAAAATCCAATTTCTAGTTCAACACCAATTCAAAAACTAAGTTCCAAATTCTAGTCTAACCCTAACATCAAAGTCAAAGTTAGTCATAGTTAAATGTCAAGGTCTAAATAAAGTAAAAGTCAAAGGTCAACTCTTTTAAAGTCAAAGTTTAACTATTTTGAAGTCAAAGGTCAAATATTTTGAAATCAAGGTCAACTCTTTTGAACTCAAAGGTAAACCTTTCTTTTCCAAAGGTCAAAGCATAGTTTAATTAAGGTCAAATTTTGTCTAAAACACTACTTCAATCCAAAGTTCACACAACTTTAATTCAAACCAACATTCCAAAATGAGCTTGTTTAAAGTCTATGTCAACTTTTAAAATCAAATCAAACAACCTAAGACAAAGCATTCTAGGTTAAAAAAATCTTAAATAATCAAATTTATTTCTACATTCACAAGTCAAGTTTCCAAGATAAGTAATTCAAAGTCAAATTTGAACTAAAATACTTTTCGAGATTCAAACATTGAACCCTTACATCCTTTTTTGAGAAACAAATTCTTGAATGTGATTAATATACCTAGACTTGCGTATGCTCTTAAAAAAAAGTTTGATTCACATACATTTATTACTTGCTTATTTAATTGACATACTTTGAGTGAATCATTCCATTTCGATATTCACCTTGATGCAAACAAAGTAGGTTACTTTAAATTGTCACATTGATGAGCCTAGTTCACAATTCTACTTTGATCAAAACTGTGTTCCATATCAAAAAAAAATTCAAGCATCCAAAATTATTCCAAGATGATAATTATCAATATACATATGTCAAAATATACTTGCAATGGAGCTATTTACAACCCTGATTTCTATAAGGGGGTAATTTAAAATACATATGATTATGAATAGTATGTCGATAATACCAAAGATGAGGTAAAGCAACAATACCTCTTAAATATGCCATCTAGTTCCAAACCTGGACAAAATAAACAATACCTCTTTAATGTGCCATCTAGTGTAGAATATGGACAAGACCAATTTACATGGCACCATTTTGATAAAAAATATGAAAACCTTGTAATATTGTTAGAAATTGGTGCTATATTTTTAGTAGAGAACTTACACTATTTGGTTAGAGCTCTAAAGAGACACGCATTAAACTATTGGATATGCAAGCTACCTCTAGCCAAATTCAAACTCTTGTACTAGCCTCTAGTCAAACCATTATGATATCTAACAAAAGAAAAGATCATATTGTTAACCCACCTTCATAAAGATAATTCCTTACCTCCTAAATACAATAGGCTAGTCAGGTCTTGGATACTTTGGATATCTCCCTAGCTGCTATCAATATTAAAACCCCCCACTTATAGAACAAACTAAACCCACTAAACAATAACCATATTTACTAATCCATTCCACACCCAATACCAATCCATTTTATAGTAACACATTAGTTACAAATTTATTTAACACTTATATATATAATAGTGATCCATTGTATAATCTTGATTAAAATCCCTTAGTGGATTCTTCCCAACAATTTGTTGACAACCCTTGATTAGTATACTTCAATCCACATCAAGTACCATCTAAAACTCAATAAAATACCCTTCAAACTTCTTTACAAGTCCTTTATTACAAAATTATGAATGATTCATAAAAATATGTTAAAACATGCCTAATCCATAATAACATGTCGAAAATACCCCACCAATTAAGCCCTTTCTTCTAATATGAAATAAGCCTTGACCAATCCTCTACCTCAACAAGTGGTGACCAATCCTCCACCTCAACAAATAGTGACCAATGCTCCACCATAAAAAATGGTAACCACTCCCTAAAAAATGTTATATAATCAATAATGTGTTCCTATCAGTCAACCACATACCACTTATAGTAAAACATATGCCTTTTCAAACCTAAAACATTTTCCACCTAACCAACAATAAGTTCTTTTCATATGACATATTCATAAAAATCAACAACATGTCTCTTTCTATTCCTAACAAGTCCTATTCAATCCAAAAAAAAAATTCCTCCATTAAAACCATATTTCCTTCCAAATCAATGTCTTATTCCTAATCCCAGTCTAAATGCTTATCAACAACAAGTGCCCAATCAACAATATAACCCCAATCAAAGAGCGAACATTCTTGGTAGAACATCTAATAGGGTAATTATTCCCCAATAACCCATACCACCACTTTAGCTAGGTTAAGGTAATATAACTTTGAATACCCAACAACATGTACCCATTACCTCTAAACTTTTCTCAAATTTTTAGGACCTGTAAGAGGTGAATGATGCAATTTCTACAATCTAAGCATGAAATTAGGGTATAAAGTTTAAATTGGATGACATATGCTCTTATCCCTTTGATATGAACTATATTCAAATAACTTTCCTAAATCATTTTTATATGCCTAAACTAGATAAATAAAAAGGGAAGGGTGACCAAAAGAGAAATTAAAAGAGTTCTTCATTGTTTTCCAAGAGGTGGCATACAATAGAGTGTATTTTCTTTGCTTATTTACCCATAGTTTGGTTGGGAAAGATTTGGAGTGGTTTCTCCATCTACTCAAGATTTTTTTGATAATTTTGATGACTTGTCATAAAATGTTGTGGAACACTTCCCTTATAATGTGGAACATGAGGTGATTATGGCTAACTTGTGTCATGCCAAACAAAGAGAAGGAGAGAGTTTCATGAGTTATTTATAATGATGGTGAACATTGGTTAGATGATTCCAACAAACCTACTAGATAAGTAGTTGGAAATAGTATTTATTTATAACCTATAAATAGCCATAACCTATAATCTCAAACTTCATTGTGAAAATACATTTGAAGAGATTATTGACAAAGGACTACAAATACAGAAAACCCTCATTGATAAAAGGATTATCAAAATCTATTCTCAAAACCAAATTCAGATCAAGGTTAAAATACAAGCTCTTGTGCAATCTAAAACAAATACATCTAAAAAATATAAACCTTTAAATTAGAATAAAAATGTTGTAGAGGATGGGGTAATAAAATCTAGTTATGTGTAAACAGTATAACCACCACCAACCTAAGAAAATCCATCTACTCAACAAATTATTTTGCAGAGACCACCTCTAAGAAGAGGTTAATATAAAAAAAAGTTTTTAGTGACCTTGGGGAACGTGTTGAGGTAGTGTTCCAAAAGATATTTATGGATAATATGATCATTTGGCTAGTTAGACAACCATTTCTATAAGGCTAACCTAAACCCACATGGTACAAGGAGAATGAGTTATGTGATTACCATTAGGTTACGGGTAATACCATTCATAGATATGTGAAACTTAGATATTTAATTCAAGATTTATTGAGGAATGATGAAATAAAATGAGACAGCATTGCTTAAAAATCTAATCAAAATTTGGGTATTTACTAAAAACCTTTTCCACAAGATAACTCTAACAACAAGAATTAGAATCAGTTCCAAACTGACCATCAAAACCAAAATTGGATTCCTAATAATTAAAATCATGTAAAAAATCAATAACATCAACAAAATAATTATAATCAAGGTTAGGACACCTAGTATAACCAAGTCATCTATAATAATGTCCCATAAAACTACATAAATGTTATAGGTTGCATTACTAATGGTCATAGAGCCACTATCAAAATCTATCCTAAACCAATAACCAATAATACCCAACATTTACCACCTTCAATTTCAAGACCTCTACTCCCATATGATGGTTACTCAAAATGACATTAATGTTCTCAAAACCAAAGATTTACCATTCCAAAACCTAAATCACTTTATTATAATTATAATAATAACCCTTCAACTTGAGGTTATGCAATCATGACTCGATGTTCCAAAGTTACAATCTAAGGTCCCACACCTTCCTCCCTAAATAACCCCATTTAAGGCCTTTTGCCTTAAAAATCCAAACCAACTAATTATACTAATGAAAATACATATAATATTGTGGAACAATTACACAAGACACCAACATATATTTCTATCTTAGATCTCTTACATATGTCAAACATCCACAAGAATATATTAAATGAAAATTTGAACCAATCTAAGGTCCCAAATGAAATTGCTCCTAACAAATTCCAAGCACTTGTGAGCCATTGATGTTGGAGAGTTGTCATAGTGATGTCATGTTGGTGTCATGGAGGTGGATGAAGTGCCTTGATAGTCTATGTGATAATGACAAAGTGTGTAATGTGCTTGTTCTAGTGTGATTTACGTATGGGTGGATGATATTTAGTAGTGACATAGCTTAAGAGGATCAATGATGACTATAGAGGCTTGAACATGTGTAAGGGTTCTTATAAGAGATGATAGATGCTTTGAGAGCTTGTGTGAATAAGTGGAATTCATCTAGTTGATTATAGTTTTCATCTAGACACTTTGGGTCTAGTGGTAGATAATCTAAGTTGGTAGTTTGATGACATCACCATTGCCACATGAGAAGGAGTCAAAGGGAGATGGTCATATGGTTGTGATCATAGTAGTCCCTAGTTTTTATATGCTAAATATCAAGTCATTCATTGAAGCGTGGTCAAAGATATGAGGGTGCAAAGTTGGCTTCTAAGAAATATTTCATTATTTTCCCATACTTAGCCAAATTTTCAATATGGTCAAAAAGAGCCAAGTAAGAAAATTGATGATGAAATATCTCACATGTGTGGATCTTTCAAGAGAATATGATCATATGGGTTTGTTCAATTGTAGACCTAGTTTATTTTTGCTAATTTATAGATCATGTAATGTAGTGCATCAAAAGATATGCTTATACAAAGTTGGGCTCCTAGGAAGATTGATTATATTTTCCCATGCTTAGCCAATTTTGTAGTGTTGTATATAGAGCTAAGTAAAAATTTTTAAGGTGATATATCTTGCACATGTGAAGGTGTCAAGAAATATGATCATATGGGTTTGTTTAGTTTAAAGTATAAATAATTTTCACTAAGTTTAGACCTTGTGTTAAAGTATGACAAAAGTTATGGATGATCAAAGTTGGCCTCTCAGGCATATTTGTACATGGTTAGCTCTATGATAGAAGTTTATGAGAAGGAATGTTAATGACATTATATCTTGCATGCATGAGACTTCTAGGAATAATGGGTCACATGGTAGGATTCTCATATGGAAGTAGATCATCTGATCCAAATTTGAGATCCTGCATCGAAGCACAAAAGAAGTTATTGAGGTGAAAAAATGGCTACTCATGCATATTGATAGGGTCCCCATACTTATTCATTTTTGAATGTGTTAAAGCTCATGCAAGATCTATGGTATGCAATTTTAACAAGGAGTTAAGAGGCAAAAAGATGAGGATAGGTGCATGATGTTTAATAACTGAGCAAAGGTATAGGATAATGATCCAATGATGAGTGGGAATTTTTATATTTGATCAAATGGTGAGTGTTGATCATTAAAGTTCTAACCTATCCACATAGATTTATAGAGCATGTTGAGTCAAAATTTCCAAATTACATGAGATAAGGCCAATGTGATAGATGTTTAACATTTGGATTTGATTATCTTTGCATTAAAGCTTGAACATGATTGATGGTGTGAGATTAATCTTGATCTGAGAGTCCACAAGATTCGAGCATTGTGTTTGAAGGTTAACTCTAACCATTGCTATTCAAATATTTGAATTTAACATAGGAAAAACTAGAGATCTATATTTTGACCATATATTTTGATAGAAAGTTAATTTTCTCATGTAGTAAAAATAAAAGTGGTAGAGGACTCCAAGGCACATTTGGATATATAGATTTTATGATCTATAAGTGTGTACAATCAAATATATTGATCCTATAAGTTGAGTATATGTTTGTGCTTATTATACAAGTGACCCAAAAAGGATATTTGAGCTTGTATTGATGTTGTTTCGATGTATCATGATGAATTAGTTATTGAAACATGTTTTAGACTCCATGAGGATGCTATGTGTGGATTTTAGAGGTGTGATCAATCTATCTCAAGTATGAATAATGCTTAAGAAGTTGACTATATGTTCATAAATGGTGTTCATGTGTTAAGGTCTATGTTTAAGTTATTTTAGCATACAAAAAGGTGAGATAAGTTGAATATGATAATTTGAGGATGTTGATGAGGAAATAAGAAGTGGACTCATGTATTTTAAATTGGTCATATGTTTTTGTTTTGACTAAGGGAGTGCAAAGGAATGAATGGGTTTACATGAGACCTATAATGACTGCAAGTACCTTATTAAAAGGTGTATTTCCTTAAGGGTGAACCATAAATGCTATGGCCAACCCATGAAGATATTTTTGAGTTGTATCTTAATTTGAAATATGCCTTAAGGGATAAGGAATGCCTAATGGCTAACCAATGTAGTGATCATCAAGGTTGCTCTATAAATAGTGGAACTAAAGATGATGGGTTCTAGACTGGTAAAAGAGAGACTAAGGAGTAAATTGAGAGAATTGTGTGTGTTAGGGAATAAAGGAAGGGTAGAGTTACCTAAGGATGAGTTTAAGAGAATATTAGTTTGAGGACTATTTGTATGACATGTAGGTCATAATTCTATTGGTATAATAGAGAGCTTGCTATTTGAGTGTGAGAAAAGGTGAAGTGTGATTAATAGAGGTCTATCATCAGGTGTTGTTGACATCAGTTAAAAGGTAGATTTGTTCATAGGTTTTATTTTGGTAGCTCAAGGTCTAAGGTGGTTATAGCCTCTTTATAAGGAAAAACTTGCTAAAATTTCTAGTTGTTATTGTAGCTCAACTAGATAGGTGTGGTAACACCTTATGGGATTGGTGTCTCACTAAATATGGATTGTAGTTCCTTGATCATTTATAGATGGTATAACTTGGATCTTATTATAAAATATAGTAGTCCAATTATATATTTTAGTGGGTTTTATTCCCAAAGAGGGTTACTCATGTATGTCATGTGTTATGTGATTGATCTTGCATTGTCTCTATTTTTTATTGCTATGAATGATATGTATGCTTCATGAATTCTTGTGGTAACTGGTTAAGTATTTGTAAAGATTAGAATTTAAGTTAGATTATTTGAGATCACTGATTCACCTCCCTCTCAATGCTTATACCTCTAATAATTGGTATTAGAGTGATGTCCTTTGGTAAATGCTTAACTGCTTGAAGTTGATCCAGGTACAATGGCTAGTCAGAATGTACAAGGTGGTTTCTCTACTAAGCAAGCACCGATGTTCAATGGATTCAATTATGTATTTTTGAGTGATAAGATGAAGACCTACATTATGTACCTAGGGTTTGATATATGGAAATCTATTATAGATGGTTATACTACTCTTATTATTCCTCCATCTAGTGTTATAGACAAGAAGCTGTTTGAGAATAACTCTGAGGAAATAAATTCCATAACTTGTGGTCTTATAAAAAATGAGTTCACCATCACTACACTTCTACCAAAGAAATATGGGATAAATTGAAGACTATTTTTGAAGGATATTCAAAGGTTAAGCTTGCTAAGTTGCATACTCATAGAAGGCAATTTGAAAGTCTCAAGATGAATGAAGAATATACTATGGCATCCTTTCTATAGAGATTTGATGAGATTGTGAATATCATTAGAGGTCTTGGAGAGAATCTTGAAGAGACTACTATTATTTAAAAGTTTTTAAGGTATTTATCCCCCAAGTTTGATTTAAAAGTATCTACTATAGAAGAGAGTAATGATATTACTTAGTTGGAGATGGATCAATTTCATGACACCCTTACTACCTATGAGATGAAGAAGAATGATGATATACCTCTAAAGAAGGAAGATAAATTCAGGACAAAGATGAAGCCTAAGAAGAAGTTCCAAAGTAAGAAATCCAAAGTGGATGACATATCTAACATTGATGATGATGAAATAATTACTTTGATTACTAGGAAATTGAACACAAGATCAAGGAATTATAAGGGTAAACTACCCTTCAAATGTTTCAACTGTGGATAGATAGGACATATTTCTCAGAAGTGCCCTCATAAGCATGAGAAGAAAGATGATAAAGAGAATGATGAAGGAAAATAAGACATAAAGAAAGAACAGATTCATAAAGTCTAACAACAAGAAGAGATCCTTCAATAACAAGAAGAGTCTTTACACCAAAGAAGATTGTAGCTCATTAGATGAGAGTGAAGATAGTGAATCAAAATATGATCATGAAGATAATGGTTCTACTAAAGATGAAGCTCTGTTCATGGCTGATAAAGGAAGTTGATCATAATAAAAGGGGTCTACTTGGAGTGATTTAGATGATGATGAAGATGAGGTGGAATATGAGACTGTATTGACTAATGCTTATTAAGAACTATAGATTGAGAAGAAGATACATAAAATGATGAAATCTAAAATTGAGGAATCTAAGGAGCAATTCAATGTGTTTGAGACAAGAATGGATGAAGATGCCAAGGAGCATGAATATATGGTTAAACATCTTAGTTATCAATTATAAGTCCTATTTACAAGCCTAAAGGCTAAATCAGTTGAATGCACATGGTATGTAATTGAAAATAAGTCATTGAAATTTGAGATAGAAAAGATAGCTAGTAAGGTGAAGAAATTTGTGAGATTTGAAAATAAAACATGTGATCTAGATAATATTTTAAGTTGTCAAAAGCATTCTAGTGATATAACTGGTCTTGGATATGAATAAGAACAAAAGACTATAACTCAAGATAAGATGAAGACTAATGTGAACCAAGACAATCATTCTTTGAAGATAAATCATAAAAACAAGTTAGATTAAACAACCAAATGCCATGAGGTATGCAAGATTCAATGGTCACTATTATACATATAATCAATTTGGTCATAGGGCTAGAGACTACAAGAGACCTGTTAGAAGTGAATTTGTATGGGACTATGATGGGGGTCACCAGTCAAAATATGTGAACATAATTAAGTGTTTTAATTGTCTTGATGTGGGAAATTTTGCAAACCATTGTCCACATAAGATTAGACAAGGTGATTCCTCTTCAAAAAGGGGAGGTTTTTTTGTTTGTCATGACATAAGACACACTATAACTTTTTGTTCCAAATAAGGTAAGGCAAGATACATTTCTTGTAAAAGATATGGTGTGATAAAATTATGAATAAAGAGGTCACATTGCTAGGTTTTACAAGAAAAGGCCTACAAGACAAAGTATATTTAATTAGGATCCTAGATTTCAAGAAAGAAGGCAAGTTAACACATGGAAGCCAAAGGTGAAAAGTGTGAGTCTTGATGAGACTATAGGTCCAAGTAATTTATTTATTATGGTGGAGAATGATTTAGAAGTTAAAGAATCCCAAGATGTCTCATTGTATGCTCATGTTGAGAATGAAGAAATCAAGCTTAAGAAGAAGACTAAGTTATTAGTTGAGGCTAGTCCTGAGGTATGTATAGATCCAAGTGAACATCCTGTTATTATGTATCATGTAATGAACATCATTTATCTGTGCTTAATGATGAGGTTCCATGCTATAAGGAAGTTTTTTCAAATGAAAAGGTATGCAATGAATCTATTTTGTCTCCATATATTATCAATTAAATCATAGAAAAAAGGAGAATGTTGTAGTTGTAGACAACTAAATCTAGCCACTGATAACTCTAATTAAGATTTTGACCAATTTCCACCCAAAGTGCACAATTTGGCCTAAAAACACTAAAATGCATTAATTGATTTGAAATTGATATATTCAAGTGTTAATTTTAGCTAGGGTATCCCTAAATAGGGCAATGCAAATTATGGGCTAACTAACTTTGATCAGATCATTTTGAGTCAAAATGCCAATTTTACATCTGAGTGCTCTAGAGTGCTCTTTCCTATCAAATCTATTACACAAGACATGTGACTTAGTTATTTTCTATTAAAAACATCCTAAATAGAATAACACATCTAATACATCTAATATTACCTTCCAATTCTAATCTAGTCAAATTTTGGACCAATAACAAGGCATTTTGATCAATTTGTGCACAAAGTGCTTAATCACGCTTAGAGATAATTAATCCAATTTAGATCCTAATCAAAAATTCCATGGAAACTTGTTGAATAATTTTTTTTGAAAATGAATATTGAATATCTACATCATTAGGTGATCTCATTTCTTGGGAAGACATCCATAAGCCATAAATGCCACAAATATCAAGATTCATGCCCTCCATGCCTCATCAATACCTTCCATGATGCCCTCCATGCCTCTTAATTTCCTCTTATTCCAATGTCATGATGAGGATAATTATAAACTTAATTCCAAATATTGAATTAATTCTCAACCACACATATCAATCTCAAGATGGTCGGTTTAGGTTGATTCTAAAAATTCTCAAAAATTTATAAATAGAGAGGCCATGAACATCATTTCTATGCTATTTTGGTGAAAAGTTATTATGCTCAAATATCTTCAAAAGTATTGATAATGTAAATTTATAATGCACAAATTATTCTAAAATATATTGCAATTAGTGTTACCATGCCAAATTTATTCCATGCCAAGCCAAGCCAAAGCCAAAGTTGCCAAGGAGAGATGAAGGTAGCCAAGATTCCATTTACAAGGAATTCATGAGTACAAACTAAGCAAGCCACTACAACAATAATTTTGGAGCATCCAAAGGAGGTAAAAGAAGGTTTATTTTACATTTTAGTTGTGTGTTTTATTCATGTTTATTAACTAATCTCTCCTTAGTGTTTAGGCCTAGAGATGTTATGCTAGTTAGTGTGTTTCTTTCATTTTGTTTTCATTTTGAAAGTAACACCATCCTCTCTTGACTCAAATTCCTAGTTCAGATAATGGCATGATCGGTGGGACTAGATTCATCCCACACATGAAAAAGTTCATTTTACATCTTTAAAATCTTCATTTGGATCATTAAAACTCTTACAAATTGATTTTTTAACTTTGTTTTTCCATTTTCCTTTGTCACAGGTTTACATAGTAACAAATGTCAATTAGTAAAAATGACATCAGTTGGATAGCTATCATTGGTCACTATTGGTATAATCGATGTCAGTTATATAACCATCATCGATTACCTAATGTAACCATCATCACTTATATAACTGACGTCGATCATTGTGTTTTTCTTAAAACATAGACTCGAGAGCTCTTTTTTTAAATTTCATTATTTCAAACCTAAAATAACTTCAAGGCTAAAAGACATGATAACATTTTTTTTGTAGGATCAAGCTTGAAATTTACTAAAAACATGTTTAGATCACCTTTTACATGACTAAAAATAAATTAAGAACCTTGTTTTAGTGTTTAACAAAAAAAATTAGATGTTTATGGTGAATGTTTTCAAAGTTTGAAACTAAGACCAAGGGGTCAAATGAACACCACCTCATTTTCCATTTGGGCTTAAAAATGAACTCACCTTTTCAATATTTTTGTATTCACTTAGTTGTTTAAATTAAATTTTTGTTTGGTAAAAAGAGGGATGTTGTGTGTATGCTCTTTCATTTGTCCCCTTTAGGGAACCCTTGGAATCAAAAGTGCCATTCCTATTGTAAATATCCTAGTCCAAGGTGTAGAAAAAAAATCATCTAAAGTGCTCCCCAAAAACTCATCAAAGTTTGGGTGACCTTGAAAATGACCCTAAAGTCTTTATATTTCATGTTTTCTTTATTTTTATGCATCTTGGCTTGTGAGGGGGATGCCATTACCTCCCACGAGTTCTTTAGGGAAGCTTTGAATTAGGGCTTCATCTCTTGGAATTGACTTCACTTACTCCTTTGGAGTTACATACAGATGTATCTATATTTGGACATTGTACTACACTGAGTGAATAGTAGGATGTAATAGTTGTAAAAATGACTATACCTTTTTACAACTAGCCAATGCCATGGTCACCCAATTTTTATGCTTGTATTTTACATCATTTGATGTGAAAGTCATTTTGTAATTGATTCCCTTAGAATGAGAAAAAACTAATTAATTTTAGTCAACCCTATTTTTCCATACCCTTGCTAGGATTTGGATGATTATAATTAGTGTATTTTGGTTATTTATCATACTTGGTGTTTTTGAGACTAAAACTTGTTTATTTGTTCATAAAACCATGTCAAAATCAATTTTTCTATACGTCACTCTTTTTTATAAAGAGACATTATGATGGATATTTTACACCACAATTGTGCCTTGAAATTTTTGATAAACTTGTTGGTGTGTGTGTCATTTGAGTTGCGAAGGGTAGCATTATGCTGCCCAAATCATGTCAAAACATATTGAGACTTTTAAGTCTTTGAAACATAACATTGACCACATTATTAAAGTATACTTATGCCATTAGATTACTCAATTTGTTTCAAAAACTATTTACCATTGTATCAAAAACCATTTTTTTAAAACCATTTCACATCAACCATTTGGACCTTTGTCTTGTACTGTCATGCTATCTAATCTTGTCTAGCTTGTTTGGTCAAATCCTAATCTTCAACATTGAGTTTTTAATTGGCCTTGTCTAGTTTAGACTCAAACATTGATTGATTTTTATTTAGGCCTTAATTCATGGGGATGATACATAGATCTTTCTCTTTTGGGTTGAATAACTTTGGTTAATCGATTACCCAATTTTGAAAACTATTGATGGTGTATTTGTTCAATGCCTATCCTAATCATTGTTTTTGCCTTTATTTGGGAAAACAAAGTCTTTCTTCAAAGAGCCTTTTGTCTTATGCCTTATTCCAACTGATCATGTTTATGTTTGATTCCATGTGTCGGGTCTATGTAAAAGTTATTTCCAAACTTGTTAAATTAAATCAAATCACATCAGCCTTTGTTTTAAGTCTAGATTTTGACACCATTTGGCCAAAGTCCTAGCATATTCCTATTTTTTTGAGCCTAGATTTTGACTCCATTTTTGGATAAAAGACCTAGTAACTCAACTTTTCCCTTTCCTAGTTTAGACCTTGTTTGGATCACTTTGACCTTGACCTTTGACATGTCGGTTTTTATTCAAACGCTTGAATTTTTGTGTGTATGACATTTGACATTAGACATTTGATGTTAGAATATTTTATGCCAAGTATTATCACAAGAAATTTTGGAGATACAACTCCACTTTCAGACCACATTAAAAATACGGTTCCACCTTTTGACCAAGTTAGACTAAGCTTAAACCATTTGTCTTTTGGACATAGTTTTTTAGAGTTTGTAAAACTCTAAGACTTTTTGTTTTAAAGATTTCATCATTTACGTAGATATGCCTAGCTACACTTATGGTGGAGTCATGTAAAATCCAACTTATGATAGAATGGACACTCAAAATCCCACTAGAAACCCCTATAGAGAAAGATTTTCTAAGGATTTTTATCATTCTCCCTACAATACTCCATATGGCGAACATAGTCAAAATCCATAAAATCCAAATTGAGACCTTGATTGGCATGAAGAGGATTGTGAGGAAGAATTTGAAGACTAAACTATAGATAATTTTATTTTGGATATGAATCCATATCCTCTTTTTAATAATAAGTACATGGAACACAGTTAAGAACCAGCTTATGAACCAACTCATAACTGGGATGATATGGTTTATGAGGAAGACTTGGATGCTTTGGCTTATGCAAGTAATCAGGATCCACCAGATCATACCATTTCTTTTCTAGGACCATAATATCACACCATTACCATACCAAGACCTCATCCTTTGGTTTGTGTGAGCAATCAAGTTCCACAATGTCAATCCATTTCTATACCAAGACCTCATCCTTTGGCTTGTGTGAGCAATAAAACTCCATAATGCCCCTTTATCATTACTAGACCTAGTCCTTTGACTTATGTGAGAAATCAAGTTCCACACCACCTTATCATTACCATCTCAATATTTTGTCCTTTGGCTCATGTTAGAAATCATGCTCCCCAATGCCCTACCATTATCCAACCACAAGTCATCTCATCCAAACCTCAACCCATCCAATCATTTAAAGACCAAGCTATGTTCAAAAGTGGTATATTTCCAACTCATTGGAAACTAAGGCTAATAAAAAAAACTAATCTAAGATGTTTTTATTGAATCAACCATTTGTGATAAGTCACCTTATGATGAATTACCTATTGATCCTATACCAGTTGTCAAGGAGTCTCACTCTGATGAGCCAATATTTACTAGCTCACTTCTTAATTATTATAACCACCTTTAGGAAAATCATTACCATGACCATGTGCCTATTTTTTAAGAGCCTCCTATTAACAAGCCAGTCTTTGAGGAGTTGTCTCTTGACCTTTTCCCCATCTTAGAGGAGTCTGACTTTGATAAACTAGTCCTGGTGGAGCTTATTATGCCATCATAGGACATCACTTATTTAAAACCAAACATTCAACAAAAAATTATTGTAATATAATACCCATTAGATGAAGAATCAGAGTTAGATTTAGGTTCTATAATTGAACTAACATCATATTTACCATTAGAATCTAAATCTACATTAGTCTCAACATCAAATTTAGAGTCCCTTGAGTTAGAATTAGATTTAGAAGAAGAATATGTTCATGGCTGTTACAATATTGGTTATGCATGCTTTGTAGATTAGTTTGAATACATTTGTGATCCTTCTACAATTTTTAAGGATGAGTACTTCAACATCGATACAATTTCTCTTAGTTTCTTCTACAAAGATTATGTAGCCTCTACTCATTCTATTACCATTCCACAAGCCATTACCATCAATTGAAATAACCATATTATTAACATTCCATCTCCCACAAGTGTTGATTGGGATTGATAGAATCACACTTTGTTGAAATACATCCATGGTAACATAGCAATTGAAGAAGAGCAAGGAGACCAAGAGCACATTCATATAGCAGAAGAACACTCTGTTAATGAAACCTTTTTAGAGGTGCTAGGGGACAATCAAAGTCAGAACTCAACATCTTCTAGTGAAACTTTTTTATAAGCACTAGAAGATATTCAAAGCCAAAATTCCACATTCCTTAGTGAATCCTTCTTGAAGGTATTATGAGACAATCAATATAAATTCATTAGTGAAAACCTCTTTGAAGCACCAATAACTGAGCACAAAATTTCTTCACTACTTGATGAAAACAAAATCAAAGATCAAATCAAAATAGCTTCCTATCTATAGCCTAATCAAATGGTAGCTACTCTTAGGCCCAAAAACCAATTTTTTTTGATGTTCCTATTGATAGAACAAGTCTTTAACCCCACAAAAACTAAAGTTATCTTGAATCTGGCATCAACAACATTATGTGTGACTAGAAGTCCCGATCTTTATTTGTTTCCCCACCATTCCACATTCCATTATCATCTACCATTCTATTTCATAATTAAACCTACTATCCATTATTTGTCCTTATTTACCATACATGGTCACACTTTCCTTTGTAGAGGCTAAAAAGATACCTTGTCTTGATGCTTGAAGAAATTAGAATCAATGACCAATGAAGATCACAAAAGCATTATCAACAACCAAATTTGTAGGCCATTCTTGATAGAGTAGTTATTCAGATGAGGTGTGGGATAACAATTAACATGATCAAGTATTCTATTTGTATCACTATTGATTAAGATGTGCATCTCCACATTATCAAGAATAATAGAATCACATCCCATTTTACCATACCTTGGCCAAATAGAATCATATGCCGTTTACCACACCTAGGCCAAAAACATGTACTATACTATTTCACATTACCGTGCCATTGTCATTGTTACATATGCCTATTTTACATTGTCACATATTCCTATAATTTACCCCATCACTTGGGGGAAACCCTTTTACCATTTTATCTAATCTATCTAGACCATCATTATCCTAAGAAAAACTATACCATTCTAACCATTCTATTCTTAACTAGACCAAAGCTTATTTTTACTCATCCTACCAAATCCTATTTTGATCTTGATTGATTTGGTTCTTCCCACACCTTTTGTGAGAGGATTCTAATCAAGTTTCAATAATCAATCTAATCTGTGTTTCAATGAAAGTCTATGATAGTAGTGTGATAGTTGATCTGGCAAGATATCTTTCATCCTATCAAGTTTGTTTATGTGAGCCTGATTAAAACCACCTATGGGCAAATCAGTGTTTCACCAGTCTTGCTACTAATTATATTTACGTATGGAAAAATTAGTATCATTGACTTATGCCATTGTATCCTAGTTATAACCACCTATGAGAAAACTAGGGGAAACACTTGTTTATTATGCATTGTCACATCACCTTGCCATTATTATTTTCATTTGACTAGCCGTTTGCCAGATTTGAGAATTTGTTGGGACCTAATTATTATTTTTTTCCTTTTGTGTGGATGGAATTAGTATGACTTGAGGTCATTTTAGAACTATTTAGGTCATGCTCAATTCATTTTTAGGTCACTTTAGTCCCCCTTTCCATACGATCTCACCATTTTGTGAGCAATCTAAGCTAAACACTCTCGTCATTTTATGAATAGGTATCTTGTCATTATCTAACAATTTAATATACCTCAAAATGCCAAAAACATTTATAATATTTCAAAAATCCATAAATATTTGTCGTACCTAAGCCTATTCAGTTATCCTTGATCCACCTTACTGGGGCATTATCATTATTAGGATGCTTTCTTTTACTTTTATTTTCAAGATTTTTATTTGTTTATTTATTTTAAGTTATTTGTTTTATTTGTTCACTTGCCTATTTATTTTCTTTCAGCATTGTTTCCTTGACTGAGTCTATATGCATTCATGGGTGATTCCTCAAGAACATTATTCTTGAGTCCATCCATATTCATACATCAACATTGTCATTATGGTTTTTATCATTGGTGCATTATTTTTGAGTGTTTATTAGATCAGGAGTCAGTCTTTAAACATATTTTTTCTAAGTATTTATGGTGTTTTATCATGAATCCTACCATCACATGCTACAAAAAAATTAGCTTCAAGAAAGTCTATAATCAATGGAGCCATAGAAGTTTTTCCTTGGCACCTTGGCAAACCCTTCCATCCCACCCTTAATAAAATTAACCCATTGGCCATTCTAGTTGTGTCATTACTAATAAGGATGAACATCTCCTCATTAGTAGGTATAATTGAATCATTTTTAATGATAAATCTTATTCCTCTATCCATCTCTTTCATCACTTTGCACTTTCTCATATTTAATCTATATTTTAGGTTATATCCTTGAGTTATGCTTGCTAATCATCCCTAACTATGGCACCATCAGTTTTAGCCAATCCAGGTCTGCTTAATGATTATAACCACCTATGGGAAAATAATTATTTTGACTTTTATTATTGATTATAACTACCCTTGGGCAAACTAGTATCCTTTTTAAATCAATGCATGCAAGCATTTTCTCATTTGGATTAATCTCAATATGGGTTAATTCCACCTTTCTTCTTGCTTCTTTTTGAGGGACCATCCATCAACAAATGTGATGGACACTCCCTTGAGGGGGAATCATTATGGGCTTCCCAAAACCATTTGGAGCTTTGTTCTTTAATCATCATCTTATTTTTGGCATACAGGCCATCTCTCATTATTTGTGAAGACTTTGCTTTGCCTATGGTTTGAAACATCTTCCCAAATAGGGGAAAACTATAGGCACCTAAATCTAGCTACCAATAACCTCTAATTAGGCTTTTGACCAATTTCTACGTAAAGCACACAATTTGGACTAAAAACACTAAAACACATTAAAAGATTTAAAAATGACATATTTAAGTGCCAATTTTGGTTAAAGTATTCCTAAATGGGGAAATAAAATTTATGGGCTAGCTAACTTTGATCAGATCATTTCAGGTCAAAATGCCAATTTTGCACCTAAGTGCTCTGGATTGATCTTTCCTATCAAATCTCTTGCATGAGATTCATGCCTTCATTATTTGTTTTCGGTAACATCCTAAATGGGATAATGGATCCAATGCATCTAGCATGACCTTTCAATTCCAATCCAGTCAAATTTTAGACCAATAATAAGGCATTTTGATCAATTTGAGTAATTTGTGCACAAAGTGCTTAATCATGCTTAGAGATAATTAATCCAAGTTAGAGCTTAATCAATAATTCCATGGTAACTTGTTGAATAATTTGTTTTGAAAATAAATATTGAATATTTTCATCATTAGGTGACCTCATTTTTTGGGAAGACATCCCTAGGCCATAAATGCCACAAATATCAGGGTTCATGCCCTCCATGCCTCATCAATACCTTCCATGATGCCCTCCATGCCTCTTAATTTCCCCTTCTTACAATGACATGATGAGGATAATTATAAAATTAATTTCAAAAATTAAATTAATCCTCAACCACACATCTTATTCTCAAGATGGATGATTCAAGTTGATTCTAGACATTCTAAAAAATCTATAAATAAAGAGGCCATGAGCATCATTTCTAATCTATTTTGGTGAAAAGTTATTATGATCAAATATCTTCAAAAGTCTTGATAATTCAATATTATAATGCACAAATGATTCCAAAATCCATTGTAATTAGTGTTACCATACCAAATTGATTCCAAGCCAAGCCAAGCCAAAGCCAAAGATGCCAAGGAGAGATGGAGATAGCCAAGGACTTCATGAGCACAAGCTGAGTAAGCCATTACAACAAGCATTTTGGAGCATCCAAGGGCTATAAAATAAAGTTTTTTTTGAATTTTAATTGTGTGTTTTATTTATTTTTATTAATTAATCTCTCCCTAGAGTCTAGGCCTAGACATGTTATGCTAGTTAGTGTGTTTCTTTCATTTTATTTTCATTTTGAAACTAACACGATCCTCTTTTGAGTCAAATGCCTAGTTCACATAATGGCACACCCAGTGTGTTCTAAAGCCTAGACCATTTGACCTTGGTTTTTTCCATTCATTATGCATTTTTAGCATCAAGGTATCTAATTAGTTTTATCATTTAGTTCATGTGCTTTAGATAATCTCATATTTTGGAGCAGTATGGTAGAAGTTTTGGCAGTTGCATCCTTTGTTTGTTATTCCTTTCTTATCACTAGTCTGGTTATTAATTATAACCACCTTTGGGAAACTTAGTACCATTGATCTATGCCATTGTGTCCTAGTTATAATTAACTATGGGTAGACTAGGGACAACATTTATTTATTAATCCTTGGCATGCCAACTTTCCACTACTTGTCATACTATGCCTTTTTACCAATTGTGCCTGTTTTGTTTGAATTGACTACTACACTAGTCAAATTCCTCTACTGTAAGGGTGGAACGATAGTGACTTGATGTCTTACTCTAGGATAATATGGGTCATGGTCAATTAATGTTGAGGTCACCTCAATCCTCTTAATCTATGCTCTCACCATTTTGTGAGTAACCTAAGCCATACTCTCACCATTTTGTGAGTAACCTAAGACATGCTCTCACCATTTTGTGAGCAATCTAAGTCATGTTCTCATTATTTTGTGAGCACTCTAAGCCATTCTCTTTCTATTTTTCAAGTAACCTTAGTTTAAATGCTCTAGTTATTTTATGAGCTTGAACCATTTAGTGTAACATCATTCTCGATTGAGTTGAGACTCCAAAAACATTTGAAAAATTGTTAGAAAAGAACAAAAACATTGACCACTTCTTTACCTTAAGGATTCTGGGAACCCTTACTAAGTTACAAGAAAATCACTTGTCATTTAGTTTCCCCATATTTTTTGGCCTTTTTCTTCCATACACGTTCCATTTTCCAAGACCATTCCTATTCTTATATCACATCCATTCTATTTGTTTTCCTTAGTTATCACATTCTTCCCATTTCCTGAGAGAACTACATTTGGCTTGAAGTTTTTTATTAGATATTACATCCATGGAACTATGTAGGGAACCTCCACTTCCCTAGTGCATATGGAGATAGCTTGGTCAACCCCTTCCTTTTCTTCTATTTCCCCCATTTTGTTCATTTGTTAAAGTTTTTACCTATTTTCTAGGGGTACTATTTATATGGTTTATTTTGAGTGTTTTTTGTTTGTTTCTTTGTTGTTTTGTTTGTGTGCCTATTTGTTTGCTTTCAACATTTTTTCCTTGATTCAATATAGGTGTGTTAATTAGGTGATTTCTTGCCCACACTTATACTCTAATCCATCCATATTCATATTTTTACATTGTCATCATGGTTTCTATCATTGGTGCATTATTTTTTATTAAGTATTGGATTATGAGAGTCAGTCCTTATGCATATTTCAGCCAAGTCTTCATGATGTTATACCATGATGCCTACCAACACATGATAAAATAAACCTCATCTTCAAAAAGTCTATTCAACAATGGTAGCATCACTTCGACACTGACATCCCAATTCAATCCCAATCATATCCCAAACAAAGTAATTAAACATGAAACAATTTTAACCTTTATTAGTTCAGATGAGCATCTCCCTACTAGTAGATTGTTCCAATTCATCATTACCCTCTATGTTAAATTATCATCATCTTCAACCAAGTTTGTCATGTTTTCCATAATTGGGGTCTAATGATTATAACTGCATATGGGCAAATCATTAAACACCATCCCACCTATATTTATCAATGATTATAACTGCCTTTGGGAAAATCATTGTGTTGCCTCCACTTTAATTTTTTTTCCATAAAGAGGCATTTTATTATCTTGTTTATCTATCTTAACTAGGGCAGCTCCATCTTCTCAATGATTATAACCACCTTTGGGCAAAACATTGTGTTATCATACCACATTACCACTATCAGCGTACAACACTTATAACCACTTTTGGGCAAACCATTATACACCATCCCACTTGCATTATCAATGATTTTGACTACTTTTTCAATATCATTGTGTTTTCACCCCATCATCTTTCCTTTCTTTGGTCCCCTCATTTTGCTTCTTTCTTATCGAGGGACTATTTGCTAACTTACTTGTGTCAACCATTCCCTTGAGGGGCATCATATAGTTAGTTTATCATCATTATATTTATAGGAATATAATACCTTTTCATTATTTTATAAGATGTTACTATGCTTATAACTTGAAATGAATTCCTAGACAGGGGTAAATTGTAGACACTTAAATCTAGCCACCAATAATCTCCAATCAAGATTTTGACTAATTTCCACCCAAAGTGCACAATTTGGATTCAAAACACTAAAATGTATTAAATGAGTTAAAATTGATTTATTCAAGTGCAAATTTTGGCTAGGGTATCCCTAAATGGGGTAATGCAATTTATGGGCCAACTAACTTTGATCAGATCATTCTGAGTCAAAATGCCAATTTTACACTTGAGTGATCTGAATTGCTCTTTCCTATCAAATATCTGGCAAAAGACATGTGCCTTCATTATTTTGTATTGACAACATCCTAAATAGAATAATGCATCCAATGCATTTGACATTACCTTTTAATTATAATCCAGTCAAATTTTAGACTAATAACAAGGCATTTTGTTCAATCTAAGTAATTTGTGCATAAAGTGCTTAATCATGCTTAGAGCTAATTAATCCAATTTAGAGCCTAATCAAAAATTCCATGGAAACTTGTTGAATAATTTGTTTTATAAATGAATATTGAATATCTACATCATCATGTGACCTAATTTATTAGAAATATATCTTCAACCACACATTTCAATCTCAATATGGATGGTTCAAGTTGATTTTAGACATTCTAAAAAATGATAAATAGAAAGGCCATGAACATCATTTCTAAGCTATTTTGGTTCAAAGTTATTATGCTCAGATATCTTCATAATTCTCGATAATGCAAAATTATAATTCACAAATGATTCCAAAAGCCATTGTAATTAGTGTTACCATGCCAAATTGATTCCAAGCTAAGCCAAGCCAAAGCCAAAGGTGCCAAGGAGAGATGGAGGTAGCTAAGCTACCATTTCCAAGGACTTCATGAGCAAAAGTTGAGCAAGCCACTACAACAAGAATTTTGGAGCATCCAAGGGAGGTAAAATAAGGTTTCTTTTACTTTTTAGTTGTGTGTTTTAGTCATGTTTGTTAACTAAGCTCTCCCTAGTGTCTAGGCCTAGAGATGTTATGCTAGTCAGTGTGTTTCTTTCATTTTGCTTTTATTTTGAAACTAACACCATCCTCTCTTGAGTCGAATTCCTTGTTCACAGTAGTAGATGAGGAATTTGTTTCTCCTAAGCCAAAGAAGAAGAATATTTACAAATTTTAGATGAGCAAGGAGGAGATGGAAGATGAGGATTTGTTTTTATTTTAGATCATCAAGGTAT
Source organism: Torreya grandis (assembly GCA_037957365.1). Taxonomy (NCBI): domain Eukaryota; kingdom Viridiplantae; phylum Streptophyta; class Pinopsida; order Cupressales; family Taxaceae; genus Torreya; species Torreya grandis. The sequence continues at coordinate 4,797,003 of JARHVA010000561.1, read as the reverse complement.
AGAAGGTATCTCAATATATGCTTCTTAAGAGAATAATTTTAGTGGATAATCAAGTTTTTGTGCTCAATATGATAATGACAATTAGATAAAGTCATTGGTTAAGGGGAAGCAACAAGTTCATGAACCTGTTTTAGAGGTTTATGAAGGAGTTATAATATAGAGTCAGATTGGGTGGTTCTGGGTGGCTTAATGAAATTGATGCAAATGTCAAGAAGTGTTTGGTGATAAAAATTGTATATGTATTTATTTGTGGTGTTTTCCATGTGTTTTTAAGGTTTGAAGGTATGTATGTTCCAATTGAGGATTTTTGAGTACTCTTAATTTTCTCTAGTTTTGGTTCGAGGGTAAACATGCCTAAAATAGGTTATAGGAAGTATGGTTTCCCAAAGGTATGGAAGCTCAATTTTTGGTCCAAAAGTGTGTGATGGATGTCTCCAAGTGTGAAATAAGTTTCAAAGATGTGCATTGACTAGAAGGAGGTTTATTGACCCTATTTGCTTTGAATTTTTAGTGTTTTGGGCTATGATATAAAAGTGGTTTGACTTATGATTTGAGGTCCAAGGATTATTAATATGTTTAATGGGATAAATGAGTGGTCAAATCAAGCTTCATAGAGAGATGAATATTTTTGGTTCTCATATTCTTCAAGTTTTTGTCAATATAGAGGGTTAATTGGCTAGAAGGTTTGTGAATAAAGTATGTTTCATAATGTGATATTGGTGATAAAAATTGGTGTGATTGAGGGGGTATATGAGAGTGATATATATATGAAGTTTTAAGTCTTGAAGTTGTGTCTACTAAAAATTATGGGCTCTACAAGTTTATGGTAGGGCTATAAGGAGGCTAGACATGCCTAGTTTGAATAAGAATGCTCTTTAATCAGTTTATTCAAAATATCAAGGTATGATTATCTGAAGGTATGTTATCAAGCTGGCTTAGTGCATTTTTCCTTTCTTGTATAGTGTATAATACTAAGTTGGTGGTCATGGAAGTGTCTTGAGAAAGAAGGCTAGTAAGCCTGCATGGTGGTTCTTTATGGTGCGTGGTGATATGAAGATGCTCATAAGGTGAAATTTCTTAGATTTCTTAGGGAGAGTCCCATTTAGATGGTTCTTGATGAGTTACATCATATTTAAGTTCTTTTTTTTTCTTATTTCTTCATTGATTTTAGTGCTTGGTTGAAGAAAAGTATTGGCATGGAGTAAGAGGAAGTTGTCAAACAAGAAAAGGTAAGCTCAAGGTAAGGAGGAGTTTGAATCATCTTTCTAAGATGGTCCTTTCTTATTTTGAAAATATTTTTAGGTCCTCAAGATTAGTGTGTGCCCACTTTGTCATTGTGTCAAAGGGGGAGAAATTTCCTATTGGGAAGAAAGTTGCTGTTATAGGAGTGCTTTGAAGAGATAGAAAGGTGAGTTATATATTGCTATTTTAATGGGTGTTGACATCAATGAAAAAGGGGGGGATTTTTAGAGAGTTTTCATAGTGATGTCATGGTGGTGTTGTGGAGGATTTTAATTAAGTGGATGAAGTGCCTTGATAGTCTATGTGACAATGAAAAAGTGTGCAATGTGCTTGTTCGAGTGTGCTTTATGCATGGGTGGATGATTTTCAGTATTGACATAGATTGAGAGGATTAGGGATGAGTATGGAGGTTTAAAAATGTGAAAGGGGTAATATAACATGTGATCCATGCTTTAAGATCTTGTGTTTATAAGTGGAATTCATTTGGTTAATCATAGTTTTCATCTAAACACTTTGGGTCCAATGGCAGATAATCTGAGTTGGTAGTTTGATGACATCACCATTGCCACATGGGAAGGAGTCAAGGGGAGCTGGTCATATGGTTGTGATAAAAATATTCCCTATTTTTTATGCACTATATCTCAAGTAATGCATCAAAGTGTGGTTAAAGATATGAGGGTGAAAAGTTGTCTTCTAAGACAAATTTCACTATTTTCCCATAGTCAAATTTGCAATATGGTTAAAAAGAGCTAAGTAAGCAAGTTTATGATGGATTTTCATGCATGTTTGGACATTTCAAGATAAGGTTTTCATATGGGGTTTTTTAATTTTGGACCTAGTTTATTTATGCTAATTTATAGATTATGTGATGTAGTGCATAACAATATATGCTTATGCAAAGTTAGGCTCCTAGGTTGATTAACTATATTTTCCCATACTTAGCCAATTTTATAGTGTGGAAAAAGGAGCTAAGTGAGCATTTTTAAGGTGTTATATCTTGCATGTTTGAAGGTGTCAATAAAATATGATCATATGGATTTGTTTAGTATTGAGTAGAGATGATTTGTGCTAAGTTTGAGACCATGCATTGAAGCATGACAAAAGTTATGTATGATCAAAGTTGGCCTCTTAGGTAGATTTGGACATGGTTGACTCTTTGATAGAAGTTTATGAGAAGGCATGTTAATGGAAATATATCTTACACGTATGATATTTTAAAGAATATTTTGTCATATTGTTAGATTCTCCTATGGAAGGAGATCATCTGATCCAAATTTGAGATCCTAAGTCGAAGCATATAAGAAGTTATTGAGGTAAAAAAATGGCTACTCATGCATATTGATAGGGTCCCCATAGTCATTTTTGAGTGTGTTAAAGCTTGCGCAATATCGATGATGCATGATTTTTATAAGGATTTAGGAGGTAGCAAGATGAGGATAGGTACATGATGTTTAATGATTGAGCAAAGGTATGGGATAATGATCCAATGGTGAGCAAGAATTTTTACATTTGATCAAATGGTGGGCATTAATCATTAAAGTCCTAACTAATCCATAGAGATCGATGAAGTGAATTGAGTCAAAGTTCTTAGATTACATGAGGTAAGGTCAACCTGATAGATGTTTAGCATTTGGATTTGATTTTCTATGTGTTAAAGCTCAGACATGATTGATGGTGTGGGATTGATCCTGAGCTGAGAGTCCACAATATTTGAGCATTGTGTTCAAAGTTTAACTATGACCATTGCTATTCAAATATTTGAATTTAATAGGAAAAACTAGAGTTATGTATGTTGACCATATATTTCAATAGAAGATGAATTTGCTCATGTAGTAAGAATCAAAGTGGTAGATGACTCCAATTTGCATCTAGTTATATAGATTTGATGATCTAGAAGTGTGTATAGTCAAAGATATTGAGCCTAGAAGTTCACTGTGTGCATTTTTATTCTACAAGTGACCCAAGAAAGATATTCAAGCTTGTATTGATGAATTAACTATTGAAACATGTATACTCCATGAGGATGCTCTATGCATATTTTGGAGGTGTGATCAATCTATCTTGATTATGAAAAATAATTAAGAAGTTGACTATATGTTTGGAAATGGTATTCCTATGTGTAAGGTCTATGTTTGAGTTGTTTGAGATTATACAAAGGTGATCTAAGTTGACTATGATCATTTGAGGATGTCAATGATCATAAAAAGAGTGGTCTCATGTATCTTAAAGTGGTCCTATGTTTTTTTTTCTTGAGGGAGTGCTAAAGGAGTGAGTGGGTTCACATGAGACCTATAAGGATTTCAAGTGCTTTATTAAAAGGTGTAGTTCTTTAAGGGTGATCCATATATTCTATGGCCAACCTATGAAGATATTTTTGAGTCATGTATTCATGTGAAAGATGCCTTAAGGGATAAGGCATGCCTAATGGCTGAATAAGGTAGTGATTATCAAGATATCTCTATAAATATTGGAACCAAAGATGATGGGTTCTAGACTGGTAAGTGAGAGACTAAGGAGTGAATTGAGAGAGACTTGTGTGTGTTGGGGAATAAAGGAAGGGTAGAGTGCCCTAAGGATGAATTAAAGAATAGATCAGTTTGAGGACTATTTGTATGACCTATAGGTCATAATTTTATTGGTAAAATAGAGAGCTTTCTATTTGAGTGTGAGTGAATGCGAAGTGTGAGTAGCAGAGGTCCATCATCAGGTGTTTTTGACATCAGTTCAAAAGAGGATTTATTCATAGGTGTTGTTGTGGTAGCTCAAAATGTAAGGTGGTATTAGCCTCCTTACAAGGAAAAACTTGATAAAAGGTTTGGTTATGTTTCAGCTCATCTAGATACGTGTGGTAGCACCTTGTGGGATTGGTGTCTCACTAAATAGGGATTATAGTTCCTTGATCATTTATAGATGGTCTAAATTAGATCTTGGTATTTAGGACAATAATCTAGTTATAGGTTCTAATGTGTTTTATTCCCCAAGGTGGTTTCCCATGTATGTCATGTGTTATGTGATTGATCTTTCATTGTCTCTCTTTCTTGTTGCTATGAATGATATGTATTCTTCATGAATGAATGTGGTAACTAGTTAAGTATTTGTAAATATTAGAATTGAAGTTAGATTATTTAGACTCATTGATTCACCCCACCCTCTCAGTGATTGTACCTCTAAAAATTGAGCACTAGATCAACAACTTAATTTTGACCAAAGTGATATGCCATCCCTTAGTCCTCTTCAAAATAATCCACTTTTCATAGAAGCCATTGTTTTTAGACATAAGAACAATCATGTCCTCATAAACAATTGTTCAGGTCTAAATATTATGGCTTTGAGGCTAGTTAAGCATTTGGGATACACTACAGTGTTTCTTCAACCAAACACTATTACCATTAAATCCTATGTTAATGATGAGAGAGATTCATAGTGCAACATTTTTTTGCCTATTATTATTGGACCTCTAACCCATGATACCCTTTTCCATGTTCTCAATCTAGAATTATCATATAACTTACTCCTTGGATGACCTTGGATACTTGAATTATGAATAATACCTTTTAGTCTAAATCAGTGCATTTAATTACCCCATTACATATTATAGGTCATCATTCCTAATGATTTACAATTGTATCAATACTATAAGCATCTTGAACTAGAATATGGGAGATATAATTATCATTTTGGCCTAGAGCATGTCCCTAAAAAGGATAAATATGTGCCTTTCAACTTCATGAGTCAAATTATGTGGGTCCAAGTACCCTTGCATCTACTTCATCTACACCTTCTCCTTAAATATCTTCCCATTTTACCATTAAAGGCAAAGGCCTTTGTGAATAACAAATTGGTAATGTTTTCCATATAGCCAAATTCCCTGAATCACCTAAATCATATAGTAGACCCAAGATGAAGAGTATTATAATGGAATGACATAAAATGGTTGATTCTCACCAAAAAATACCTATTTATTTTGTCAAAACTACTTCACAAGACCAAAAAAACTCAAAAGATGATGATGATTAATGGTTGTATAGTGATGACTTTGCCACTTGTTACCAAAGTAAAAAGTATCCTATTATAAAAAAATAATGGATAATACAGATTATGAAGGAAAAGGCCTTGGGGAAAACCAACAAGGTCTTATTGAGCCTATATATATGCTACCAAACACTAAGGAACTTGAGGTATTAGATACAAACCACATGGGGGTGACCCCTCAAAATTTGAGAGTGATACCACTTTAATGTCTAATGATGAAGATGCTGAAAACAACGTAGAATCCTATTATAACATCTAAAATGAGTTAGATGATACAAATTTTTTAAATACAAATATCATTTATACCATCACTTATGTCACTTCTAATTATCCTCTTTTCTTGTATCACCCTTAGTTGATTGACTAGGACCAACAAGATTCACATATACAATTGGATGATTTATAGAATGATGAGGAAATTTATAAATTCATGGGCCTCATATATGGTCTTTTGATTGGTGATAATATGCAAGGATTCTCTATTAAAATGGACCTTACTATCTATTTTTTAGATCAAGTGAAATCATTTGGTCATAAATAAAAATAAAATGAAACATTGAGGTCCCAAAGTGAAAACCTCTTTGAGGAACTTTTAGATCGTTTAAAGAAAAAAGATGATTCCTATGGTGAAATCCTATTTCAAGTGCCATTGGGTGGGGAAGTTCATTATCCTTCAAATGAATCCTAGGGTTACTCTAGTCCTAGAATCTCATGTGGGTCAGGAATCAATTTAGAAGGTTAAAAGGTATTTGAACAAGTGGTTCAATACTTCCCATAGACATTTATTCAATGGCCTTTGATAGCCTTTGGTGATTTAGATTATCCCTTCATAGTGAGCTTGATGAACTAGTTAAGACACAAGATGATGAATAAGATCAATGTAACTCATTACCAACTAATATAGAGGATGGTTCTACACTGATAATGTAAGATACCACATACATAAACATTGGAACACTAGATGATACCAAATGGATCAAACATGGAACATCCCTCACTGAAGAGGAATGTGAGATCCTTACTACCCTCCTTTAAGAGTTTATTGATATTTTTTATTGGTCCTATTTATATTTTCCTAGTTTGGATCCTTATTTTGTTGTACATCATCATGTTGTACACTTGGATGCAAATCAAATCAAATAAAAGTTGAGAAAAATGCATCCTTACATTTCCATAATGGTAAAAAAGAAACTATAAAAATTATTAGAGATAGGATTTATTCATCCCATAGATAATTTATAATGGATATCAAACATCATCCCAATTAATAAAAATTCAAAAGGGATGCACTTATGCAAATATTTTAGAGACAATAAATCATGCTCAAAGGATGATTTTAATTTAGCAAACATTGATATTATAGTAGATTACACATATAGGTATGAGATATTATCTCTTATGGATGGCTTCTTAGGATACAATTAGATAAAAATAACACTTGAAGATCAACACAAAATAACATTCACCATTCCATGGGGGAGATGTTTTGTTATCAAGTGATTCCATTTGGCTTCAAGAATATTGGTGCTACATACCAACATGAAATGAATGTCATATTCCATGATATGATGCAAGATATTTTAGAATATTATGTGGATGACATTTTGGGAAAATTTAATACTAGGACAGGCCATCAAGAAGTGTTTTGAAGTATATTTGAAAGGCTTCATGAATACATGATGAATCTTTATCCTAAGAAGAGCATATTTGACATCACTTATAGTAAATTGATAGGTTTCATTGTCTCTCATACTAACATTGAAGTCAATATAGCCAAGGTTAAGGACATTATAGAAATGCATCCTTCTTTTAATCTATATCAGCTTCATAGATTACAAGGAAAAATTCAATCTATTCGACACCTCATTTCATAATTGGTAGATATATGTCACCCCTTCTCTCACCTTTTGAAGAAGGGCACCACCTTTTTGTGGAATGTGTTAGAAAATTTCATGTTTAAGTGGTGAAATTATAAGACCCTTATTATATTTTAAGTAATTAAATAATAATGATTTATTATTTATTAACATGAGTTAATAAACTTATGTAAGTAAATAACAAATCATAAATAATTTATTATTATAGATAAAAATAAAACATATTTATTATTATTGGTAATTTAAAATGTTTTCGAGATGGTTGGACCCATTATTTACAATGGTCACATCCCTTCACATTTCACTATAAATAGGGTTTTACCGCTATTGTGAATGTGTGTGAAAATAATATATTATGAATAATGAATTATGCATGAATAAAGAGTTTTGTGAAGGCTATTGAAGAAGTGGGAAGGAGGAGTTTATGTATTGGGGTGATTTGGTTTCTCAAAGATATGAATAACACATTGATGGGTTTTTTGACCTCTTTGAGGTTTTCCCACAGTAATTCTTGTGTACTGGTTCATTGATCTTTGTGATTCATTTATTATAATTTGCTCATTATTTATTCATCTTAGATTATATCTATACATTACTATTGTATATGTGAATTTTATTAGAATTCTAATTATTAACAACCATTTTATAATTTAAAGGATTATTTGGTAAATCTACCTGTCAACCCCACTAATGCTAGGAAATCCATTACTCTTATAAATTTCACATGTAGAACATGCCTTGAGGGCACTTCTTTCCCAACATGATGATCAAGGGAAAGAAAAAGCAGTGTATTATTTAAGAAGAACATTGGTTTCCTATAAACACAACTATACATCAATTGAAAAAGCCTATTTATCAATGGTATTCACATCCCAAAAGTTACAACATTACATACTCAACAACAAAACCATTGTTATTTACAAAGTGGACCCACTCAAGTATCTACTTTCCTAGGTCTATTTGATTGACCACAAGGCTAGATGGGGTCATGCTATTGAGTGAGTTTAAGATTGAATATGTACATTATAAATCAATTAAGTGGCAAGTACTCATAGATAAAATTGCTGAAGCACCCTTATTAGATACCAAACCACTTAATTTTAGTTTTCCTAATGAGTCAATCTTGATTCTAGATGAAACACCTTTTGAATCTTAGTAGTGGACATTATACTTTGATGGTTCCTACACATGTCATAGATATGGAGCTCAAATTTTGATCATAACACTAAAAGGAGATATTATTCCTAAGGCTTTTCATATTGGTTTCACATATACCAATAATATGGTGGAATACAAAGTACTCATTACTAGGCTTCTCCTCGGAGTATAATGGAATTTTAAGAAATTACATGTTCATGGGGATTCCCAGTTAATTATTAATCAGGGGACAGATTAATACTAGACCAAGGATGATAATCTCATACCTTAAAAAATCATAGTGGAAAATATTAAGCATAACTTTGAATGTATCTAGTTTTAGTAAATCTTAAGGGCTAGTAACAAGATAATAAATGCAATGGCAACAATTGTCTCATTGATAGGAGCATGTCCTAGACTACTAATTCCTTATTTCACATCTTTTAAAATCAACTCATGAGAATTCAACATCTGATATGGTATGTAATATTTTTGGTCTCAGATCATCTTAGTACCATGATTTATATGATTACCTTAATAACCAAATTCTTCCTTACAATCTTTCCCACAACCAAAAAAAATTCTTTATTCATAATACCTCCCATTATACCTTACTTTATGATACACTTTATTGTAGAGGTTATGATAGGAATATTATTCATTGTTTACCTTTGACATAATTTGGATTATGACTTAAATAAGTACATAAAAATATTTAGGGGCCCACACTAGTGGAATTGTCCTTCCCAAGAAACTCCTATGAACCAATTATTATTGGCCCACTATGGAAGCATATGCATGCACATATGTCAAGAAGTGTGTGCCTTGTCAAAAGCATGCTAACCTAGTTCATGATTCAACATGATCACTTTAATCGATCACCACTTGGCCATTTTCAATTTGGGGTCTTGATCTTGTAAGGAAAACCAATCCTACCTATTTAGATGACCACAAACACATTCTCACTATGACCAAGTATTTTACTAAGTGGGTCAAAGTAACTCCATTCACATACATAAATGGTAAGAAAATTTCCAAATTCATTTTGAATCATCTCATCTACCACTATGTCATTCCCTTTGATATAATTTATAATAATTGTAAGTCCTTTAAAAACAAGGACACAAAGACACTTTGTGCTTGATACCACATCAAACAATAGTTTTCCACTCTTTATTTTCCTTAGGAAATGGCCAATCTAAGTCATCTAACAAGACCATTTTAAAAATTCTTAAAAATATTGTTAATGTAGCTAGATATGATTGGCACTTATAAATATTTCCCACCCTTTGGGCCTAATGTACTAATACTTGAACCCCAATAGGAGCCACACCATATTCATAGTCTATGTCACTAAAGATTTTATCCCTATCAAGATCAAGTTACATTCCCTACACATTTAATTATAAGATATCATCAAGGATGAGGAGTATATATTATCTTGATTACAATAACTAAAACTACTTGATGAAAAATGAATATCCACCTTGAATAATACACAAGCAAGTTAGGATTTAGCTATATCAAGTGCATCAAACCCAAAGAGTTTGAACTTGGTGATCTTGTGTTAGAAGAGAATCAAAGAAATACTAATGTAGAATGTGAAATGAAGGGTAAGTTTGAGCCTAATTGGGTGGGACCATTAATTATTATGGCTATGGGTCTAGAACATACAGTTTGGCTAACCATATAGGCAAGAGCAAGATGAGCCTATGAATATTATACATCTCAAACACTTTTAAGCTTGATTTATTCAACATTGTTTATGAGGACCCCTACTTGGGGCATTAAAGTCCCTCTCTTTGCCCCCCATCCCATTACCATCTTGATCTTGATTTTAGTATATAAGTACAACAAATAGATTCATATGCTAGATTTAAAGTAAGATAAAAAAATTCATACTTGGTCATCATCAACACATCCTTGGAAGTAGTATCTTAGATCACTTCAGTAAGTTCTTTCTGCATCATGGTCCCTAAAATCGCATCTTTTAAATTTTTACAAATATTATCCCATTAATCTCACTTTATTATCTTCTTATCCCAACTTGATGTTGATTAATAGTATCTTTCACTGTAGGTTGAACTATAATGGCTTGTGGTCCATTTGGACTATGTAGGTAATGCTCAATTTTTGAGGTCAGCTAAACCTCTCCAAATCCCATGCTATCACATTTTATGAGTATTTTAAACCATTATCTCTCCATTTTTTGAGTATTTTAATCCATACTCTCATCATTTTACAATTAATTTAATCCATGCTCTTTCCATTTTATTAGTTAACAATTAGAACCCCTACTCGAGGTTATTTTTCCTTTGGTTAGATGGTTCCATTGTACATTTATTTATATTCTCTTATGCATCCTACTTTCAAAATATTCCTGTAAATATTTTACTCCAAAAAATCCTAAAAGATTGAAAATTCTAAAAATCCTAAAAATAAAAAAGGGCTTAAAATATCCACAAAAGATATAAATCCATGAAATATTAAACACTTGAAAGTGCCCTAAAACACAACATATCTTAGAGACTCTTACTCATGCTCATGACCTTGTTGTATCACTTAAAAGATATCTCATACAAGTTGGTCAAATTGTTCTCATACCAATAATGCCCTTATTTCATAATTTTTTGATTGTCCCTACTTACCAAAAATCTCATGGGTAGATCCAACACCAACCATAGCCATCCCAAATCCCATCCACAAGCACTAGCTCAATCACAAAAGTGAGAAGCTTGGTAGGATTTTTAAAAAAATATTTGTGGCCTTGAAGACTCAAATGGCTACTTAGAGTAGGTGGGCCCCTCTTATCCAATCACAATAATTTCCAATCAACACCATCATTTCTTAATTATAATTCCATTTCTGGGATAACTATATCGGCCTATGGTTTGCATAGACTATGTAGGCAGAGCTTGGATACATAGGGCATCTCGAGTCAACCCAACCACTCTTATATTTGCCATTTATTTATCCATATTATTAAGCCCATTGTGAACATGTGTAAGATAAATGAATGTGTGAGTATCCCATAATGGAACAATCATATTTTATTCCTTTGGTCCTTATTTTCACCATTCTTTTACCATTTTATGAGCTAATAAATTCAACACAGTCACCATTTTGAAAACTAATCAATTCAATGCTATCACCATTTTTTGAGCTAATCATTTAAATGATCTCAATATTTTGTGAGTCCCTTCCCTTTTTTTATCTTGATTGCCCCTTATATTTTGTCATTACCCTTTTTTTCATCCTGCTTCCTAGGAGAAATACATTTGGCTTGAAGTCCACAATGAAATATGTAGGAAATGTTTGGATGCATGAGGTATCTAAAGTCAACTCAACCATTCCTTTTTTAATCTTCTATTCCCCCCTCATACCAAAATTGTCAAAAATCTTATCCAAATTTCCTCTTTCCTTTGGGCCACCACCCAAGAGTGATGAGTTATTTCCACACACACACAAATGGTCAATTTACTACTTGTTTATTTATTTTTTATTCCATGTTTGTGTGTGCTTGATTGATTTGTTGTTGGTGCATTTTATTTTACTTTTATCAGTTTTCATTGGTTTACTTCACTATGTTTTATATTAAGGTCTCGATTCTTTATATATTGACCCCAGGTTATTTACATTTGCATTTAAATCAAGTTCCTACACTTATGGAATCCATTTTTATCATGATTAATTTATAATTATAGTGTATAATGTCAAATGAAAGATCAAATATTAATAATTAGAGGTCTAATAGGCAATGTCATAACAATAAATCTCCTTATCTACTACCAAAAACATAATCAACTAAACACCATGACTAATTTATATGCTACTCATGAAACATATCAACCAATGAGCATATATTAAAAGTCATACAACATGATAAAATATCAATATCTCATGCCAATTCATATCACATCACCTTTGCTACTCATCCATATCTAAAATATTAGAACAACATAATCATAGGAAAAAAAATCTCTTACAATAACGTCCATATAAACATGAATAACAAACAATCTTAGTCCAATAACATTTACTATTTTATCACATCTATTATATCATCATGAGACCATACCAATATTGAATCAAAAAGAACATCATATATATATATATATATAGTTTGTGTATATTAGTAAGATAAAAATAAATGTCATGTATCTTGAAATAATTTTGTCATATACATCACAAATATATACAAGTCATGATAAAAAATACAAGAGCTATCATTACAAGTCAATTATCTTTGACATTTTGTATCCTCATGACCTATGATCTCTCATATCCTCTTTATCTATTGTCATGGAACATGGTCCTAGTGGTTGGGGAGGTGGTGGCTAATGTATTGACTGTCTTGATGTGGAAGTGTGGTGTTTCCTAAACCTCATACATATAGAAGCTGATCTCTATGCCTAGTAAGCCTCAAAATTAGATTCCTTGCCCTCTATTAATATGACCTGCTCATACAAACTATGGTAGTAAGTTGCCTTGTCTTAGTATGAAGGATATCAAGTATAATATGTGAAATACCTAGATGTGTAAACACCCCATGTTTTGTATCTCACTACGTTCAAACCCTGAACCACTATCATTTGGTTCACCTCTACTATTAATGAGGAAATATCTAAATGAAGGGCTATAATTTATCTATCTCTATCAGTCACCTATTGCTACAACTGAGTGACTATATCATGTATACCATCTATAATATCCACCCCCAAGATAATCTCTTCATCTAATATATATACATATCTACTTGATCTATCTATACTTTAAGGGCCCACCTTACTTGGGTTTCTCATCCTTATCTATGTTTAATCAATAAGCTTATCATGTGTACCTATAATCTTAATATCTAGGCCTAGGTCTTAGTTGTTATCTCAAACACTATCCTCTGTACCAATAGCCTCACCCTATGAATTCACCTCTGTCAGTGCTTATCCCTTTCCCTATCCTAGTACTAGTAGTGGTACCAAATGTCATGGGGCACCGTAGGGCACTCTCAATCTCTCTAGTCAAAATTGGTCCTACCATGCCATGTATGTTACTGTCCTCCTACATGTGTTGGTACCCATCTATAAGTCAAACCAATTAGTGGAACCCCTATATATATTGATAGTTCTAAAAATATATCTATAAGCTACCTATATGTAATTATCTCTTTGGATACATGAAAAAATAAGAATGTATCATCTGACACATCTTGATGAAACCCAAATTAGTACTAAACTTGATCTAGCATATACTCCTTCACATTATGTGCCTATCTTCCAGTAATAAAGAATATATTGGTCATGAAAAATGTGTATCAACTAATGCATCACCAATTAATTTTTAACTATAAATAGGGATTCTATAAAAAATCCCAATTTCCCATGTCATATATAACTCTCTAATACTGATAGATGTCTCCTCTATGCCCTTTATGGCTAGACCCTATCTAAACCCATCCAAAAGCCATATGATACTCTATATCATATGCCCATCTCATGCATATTAGTCACTCAATGGCAAGGTGCTAGTGAGTTTAGACTTGAAGAAACATAGAAGCACCAAGCTTTGAGCTCCTTGATATGCAGCTATGTGAATGTTTCTATATAGCTAGGCCAATATCACTACCCCACAAGCAAAAATAGTGGTTTGATCAATCATGTCTCTAATAATCCTATTGTCATTTGGATTGGCACCCTTTGAGGATATGCAAATATATCCTCATCCAAGTGGCACAATGGAATCACCTCAAGGCTTGTGGGCAGCCTAAGGAATGAGTTGAGTCTCTAGATAGGGCTAGCTCCCTTGATGTACCACTTAGGATTGAACATACTACTAATTTGGTCGGGGGGGTGAAAAGAGAGAGAGATAATTGAAAGAAAATATAAACTAAGGGGGTGATACACTAAATCAATTTTATGACTTCCAACCAATTGCATTCTACACTTGAGACCAAGAAACAAACTAAAAATACACTCCTTCAATATTCATCTTCTCACATCAATGCTACACTGTGAGGTCATGGATGAATGTGAAAATATAGAAGGACTAGAAAAGAGGAATAAAATGGAAATAATTAAAATACTAACTCACTAAAAATTTCACATCCCCTAAAACACTTCACATGCCTTGCAAGATGAAGTTTTCCATCTACAAATAAGGTGAAATAATGAGACCACATGCTAGGAATCCATAGTCTTCACTAAACAAGATTCATCACTAAAGTGAAACAAACTTATGAATAGTCATGAAGAGTTAAAAAATTATTCATTTTAGTGATCAAAAGGTATAAAAATGAGTAGGGCTTTTCCATATTTAGGTGGAACATCGAATACAATGGCCAAAAGGCTAGTTCTTATTGAATTTGTGAGAGAGAGAGAAGAAGGGAAGTCCAAGGGTCACAAAGACACTTGTTAAGATGATCCAAGGATTTAATTGTGCATGTCAGAGTAATATGGGATGAACCATTCAAGGTATATAGGTCTAAGTGTCCATACAAGTCATCAAAGTTATGTAAAGTGGCACAAAACTCCTCCTTTTGCATAGAAAAATTACCTTCATGATTGGACCTATTTTAACATATTTTAAATAATGAGGAGATTTAAAAGTGATTGTAATGGAAGGGGAGGATATCAGACATGACTCTCCATTCATTGGTTTTATGATTGACCTTTTGGAATCACATAAAAGAGAGCCATCATCACCTGCACTCTAGGAAACCTCGTTCTCATACACCTTGCACACTTGGATTAAAAATTGGATTAATTTGATCATGAAAATATGTGAGAGGGAATGAATTAAAATTTTAAAGACCCTCCATGTCCTTGAAAGCATTATACAATCTTTAAAAACATCCCACTTGAATATTTTCATTTTCTTCATTAGCTTGTCCTATATGCCAGATTTGATTGGCTGAGTTGAAACAACTAGTTGGGGAACTTATAATATGTTTCATGGAAATAAATTAATATTATGAGTTACTATAAGTTTTAATATTTCTTCCAAACTTGGTTTCATCTCCTAACTCCTCGTGTAGCCTGCACAACATAGAAAATAGTGAAAAAAATCCTATTTCTACCTTTATCCATACAATTACATACATATCATCATGGTGTGAAGTATCTTGGGGAAGTAATATAAAAAATTAAATCATAATTATAGACAAAATATTTCATTTTGATAGCTATCCAACTCCATTTTCCAAGACTAGTCCTTAGCAAGGGTTTAGTAGGGTTTTAGGCCTCTTTTTGGTCTTAAGGTTGGTTCATAAATACCCAATGTCCAAGTTGAAAAATTATTAAAAAAATGTGGCCTTAAATATCCTTAATAAGCTCCCATAACTCCTATATCTCCCATGCAAATCCTCATGAAATATATGAGCTTCAAAAGATGGCCTATTAAGCTTGTCTTTTTCCTTCTTACAAGTCTAAGTTGGTTTTAGACCCAAAAATGGTTTTTTTGATGTATCCTCTACAATATAAAGGATTAAAAACCTATATATTGTCTCTATTAACATGTCATAATATGTTTAAAATCATTTATAATTAGAAAAGTATGAATACCTTCCCTTTTGGACACTAGGTCTTAGTGTGCCTAGTATGCTTGTTTATACTTAAAGTCCAAAAATGACCTCTTAAAGATTTACCTAATTATAAATAGTTAAAAAACATATGTTATCATCCTAAAAACATGTATAAAACCATTTTAATGATCATATTGTGTTATAAATTCAATTGACCTATCATTTGCCATAGGCTTAAACCTTGTTCCACAAGTCTGCCTGTAACCTAAGGCTCAAAATGACCTTTATGACTCTTCCTAAATAAATAGCTCCCACACATCTAAATTTAAATTTTAAACATGATTAAATGGGTTATATATCTTACCCAAGGTTGGAAGGGAAACTGGCCCCCTATTTTGCATTAGGTCCTTTCAAGGCTTTAACAGACTTACTTGCAAGCCTAGGAGTCTAGACCATTCTGCTGGGTTTCATCCTTATGTGGTTAGTTTCAATAATTTTCATTGATGTTACTCAGATTCAAAAATATCTTTGAGGGATTTTCATATCGTTTGGTTTACTCTTTTTTCCTAATTCCCTAAATCTGCTAGTTTCATGCACAAGGGGAAGTACCCCCTATTTGGGATAAAACAAGGGGTATTTCCCCTTTACTATCAAAAAAAATATCTATCGTATGAGATTCCAAAAATCATGAACATACCCTATACAAATTTTTATCCATATTTGATGTCATTTACCTCTTTAACTCACCAAATACCTAAGATAGACTTTGCATGACATAGTGTGTTTAGAAAGGTATGTGGACTATGTGCTTCTTGCTTTCTAATGAGCTTTATAACAATGTTTCATGACTCCAATTTATATCCTTAAATTTGTCCTTAATTTTTAAATTCCTATTTTATTTATATTCATGTCTTTTCTCATCAAGATTACACTCCTTTGGAAGCATTGTCTATTGTAGATGCACATTGAGGTTGACTGTAGGTGTATTTAGGGTTGAGAGGGTTTTGTTTTATCATGTCTAAAGCTCCTTAGGGTGATCATGACTTGAAAAATTTGATCAAAATTTGTTTAATTAGTAAAAACTATCCATACACTTTACATGTCTTTCAAAATCTCAAACTGAGTTCCTTCTCCTTGACTGAGACAGTCAACTTGCGCTTGCCTCCAACCCTACTGTAGGTCATTAGGATTCAAATGAGCTTATTCATAATTATAAAAGATTAATTTTAATAATTTTGAGGTCACATAATGCATGTTTTAATTTTAATCACATTAAATTCCCTTAGAACATCACTAAAACATCAAAATGGCTCACTGTCTACCTATAGGTCATCATTTTCCTAGTGTATAGACTACAAGTATGAAAGAGGGACACTGATCACTTCTTATTACTTTTTGATGATCCTTATGTAATTTTATGTGTCATACAACCCATGAAAATACTTTATCCACGAGTGAATGTATTATTTATCACTAAATGCATCAAAATTCCATTTACATCTTCAAGCATGTAAATGTTACTAAAGCATCTCAGTGTGTTCTATGACATGTTTGAGGTATCAAACAACATACCTTCACTCATTGTCTGACCATCAAACATAGTAAGGACCTAGTCTATCCCAGGGGAAATATGATTGAATAGGCTAGATGTCTTGAAACTATCCAAAAACTTGTGATATCTTATCTCCAAAACACCTTAGGACCTTTGTTTTGTGCTTTTAGGGAAAAGAGTCCTTGTATCAGTCATTTACCTTCAAACATGATTCCTCACCTCCTTTTGACATTTTGACACTTCGTTATGAGTTTTCATGGATCCATCATACAAAATTCATAAATAGGTTTCAATCTGATTCCCTCACTCCATACAAAACCTATGGTTCCCTATTCGACCAACTGGAGGTGGATATTTTGACTATAATTAGCTAGTGTGGGTAAGATTGATGTAGTAGACATAGCATTTGGCCTTAAAATAAGTCTTAAACTCATTTTAATTCTCCCAAAATCATATTAAAACTATCATGGATGTAAAAAAATAACTAACACATTAAATTCAATGTGAAATTATCTTCCAAGCAATCTGTATGCAAGAACATTCATGGTAGATTGAAAGGTAGGTTACACATGACTACAACTCCAAGAGCATTTAATTTGAAAGTGAAATTGGAAAGTGAAAGGAGGTTAATATCACTTTTAAAATAAGATAATTAACCTATCATAACCATATGAAGCCATAAAAAAACATGGAATCCTTAAAAATGGAGGAAAACTACCAGTCAATCCAGAATGGGCTAGTCTACAAACTTGAGGGTATCAGCTTGTCAAAACAACTTCAAACTTGAAACCAAACATGGGAAGTGTAATAAAGTGATGAAAAAATCCTTTGAAATGAATCTCATCATTTGAATCATATAGAATTTCTTAAACCAAGGAAAAACCTGAAGGGTGCATGGATGAGGAGGTAGTTTTGTAAAGTCCACTTCAAATGGATGGTTCATGAATCACAATTGACATATATCCAAAATAAATATATGAAAATTAATTAATCCTAGTTTAATATCATCTCCCAAAATAATTTTTGTTGAAACTACTTGTGCTATTTATACCAATCAAAAAGTTGAAGGTCACTTTTGTATGCCAAGAAGGAAAAAGATGTAACATAATGGTTTTGGATTGGAAATGGCACTTTCAGATCATTCCAAGCATGGATATGAGTTTATGTGAGATTAATAGTCATGTTTACATGTTTTCCAAGTATCACACTTCTCAAGGAGGTTGTACAAGTACCAAACTCATTCTTCAGAAAACTACCTTTTTTTGAGTAACCTATCAATTTTCAATTAGTGAAAATTACTACATACATCCTAGGACACATTTCATGTGATAAAAATCTTTGAAACTTGTATATTTTCTAATAAACCCGTACAAAGCATTAAATGCACTATTTTGACTTCTTAAAATGACTTAAAATGATAAATGGACCTTCAAAACAAATGACCAAATCTAGTAAAACATTAATTGACATCTCATGAACTATAAAACACCTCATGAAAATACATTATACCCCATTATAGTCCTAAATTTTTTATTTTTTTACTAGGGGTGCCCCAATTTGACCTAAAAGTCAAATTTGTCAACAAATTGGTGACTCATAGGGGTAGTATGACTACTATACTAACTATACCAATAGCCTTATTAGTCCATTGGGATTATGGAGTGATCTAAGGATTGAGACAAATAAGACAACTTTGACTAATGACTACCAATTTGATCAAAATAAGACAACTAAGAGTACCTCAACCACACAAAGGACAAAGACACACACAACAAAGAAAGCAAACACACAAGACATACATATGTGCATAATCACTTATGGGAATTAGGAAACAAAATATTATGCACAAATAAAAACCAAACATACATCCTTTCTAGGATTAAAATGAAAACTTCTTAAATCATATTCATAGCGAGATGAAACATAGTGGCAAGCATGCTTCTCTTTGGATTGAATGCTTTATGGACCATACCTTTTCCTTGGCACTTCATTTGATCTAATCTCAATTAGGTCATCCTTGAAAAAGTCTTTAATTTAGATATATTCCTCTTGAACATGTTCACACACTTCATGTTGCTACCCACTCTTCATTTCATAATCAACTTTTATCTCCTTAGTAGGCCTGGCTTTAAGAGAATTGGTTTCTTATTTCTTAGAAGATTGAGGCTAATAGGAGATTATTCCATCTTTCAAGATTTGGTATGATTCTCCCAACTGATTTAGAGGATGATAAGCCATCTTGATGACTTCAAATATGCCATCATCAAATGCATATGCTTCTTGAAAGGAAAGATTTAATAGAATGCTTTTCCTTTGCATACTTACTTTTGTACCAATGCTACCTTCTCCATCTTTGATCAATTCATAGCCTCCTTGAAGAGGAGTATAACCTACTACAATGAATTCAAACAAGTCACCTAAAGGCTGATTAAGAACTTGTCCTTGTCTATTCATGATATCTTGCAAAGTGATGAAAGAGTTTATGATCATTTCTTCCTCTTTAGAAAAGGGAATACATCCTTCCTCATCAACCCAATTTGAAATATCCACACAAGAAACCACCTCTTCTTCATCTTTGATTAGATCATCTTCAAGGGACATTTCTTCTATTTTTTTCTCTTGAGATTCTCCCAAGGCTACCACTTCTTGAGGGATGGATTGAAAGCATTATCCCTCCTTGATAACACATTCTACTTCAGATATGGAGGCAAAAACTTATGACTCATCTTTTTGTTCACCAAAGGGAGATCCTATGGTGATTTCTTCCTCATAAACACTCATGAGGTCTTCTTTATCATCCATGAATTGGGCATGTTCCTCTTCATTTTTCTCTCTCAAGATAGGTTCTTCAACACAAAGAAAACATTATTCATTATCAACCAAGAAAAGAGATTCAACATAAGGACTTACCTTCTCTTTATCACTTAAGACCTCTTGAGGGATTTCAAAATGAACTTCAGATGTCATAATCTAATCTCCTTTGTTAAGGGATACAAGATCTTCAACTTCTTTCATGGTGATTCCAAGATTAAGCATCTTGAAATCATGTGATCTATCCCAATGAGGCTCCCAAGGAGGTAAGTTTTCTTCAAGGAAGAGTTCTCTTTCTTTATCAATTAATTAATCCTCCTTTGGTTTCAACACCATAGGTCCATCAAGGCAAATGGTGATGGGGTAAGGACAAGATGAACTAGTTGGTGGAGGTGGAATATAGAGCTCAAAGTTAGATTGAGAATGCAAGGTAAGAGACTCTTTGGGAAGCTCTTGAGGAATGGGAGATGGGATATGTTTAGGCATAGGATATTCTTTTGGTTCTAAACCTTCCATCTCACCTTGAATTAATAATCTCATTTTTGCTTCTAATTCCTCTATTTTCTTGGCTAGGTTCTCTTGGAAAATCTTCTCTTGAATTTGATAGGAATCATCATGGGTATAAGGACTACATGAAGGCTCCCATGGAATAGAGGAATATTCTTGAGGAAGGGTGGGAGGGACTTCTAAAGTATCAACTCCATTCTCCACTTCACACTCTTGGAAAATGCTTCTATATTATTTCTTACCCCATGACTCTAATATCTTTTTCCAACTTAGGATGTTAGGATTATATGTCTTCTCAATCTCACACTTTTGGTCAAGAATTTTTTCCTCTTTTTTACCCCATGATTCCAATATCTTGATTCAACTTAGGACATTTTAATTATGAGCTTCATTTTGAGGTGGTGGGGGTGTAATGAGAGAGGGCAGTGATGATTAAAATCCACTTCTTTTGTTGCCAATATGGACTATTGCAAATGCATATTAGCCAACTCAATTTGCCTATCAAGATTAGCTTCAAACATAAGGTTTCTTCTTTCAACTCTCTCTTCCAACTAATTGGAAAAGGATGACTTTGATGGGCCTAATTTGGCTCATGAGTAGGGGTCATATATGGCTAGTACAAAACTTGAGCAAATGGATATGGAGGTTGATAGGTATGGTGAGGTTGCCTTTCATGAAATTTTAGCTAATCCTATAAGGAAGAGACTAAACCAGTCACATCAAACATCTCACTTGTGAGCCTTTTTGGCTCTCTCAATAGGTACCCATTCTCTCTTGGGAAACACCAATTCATCTCTTACCTTTTGAATGACATGATTAGGAACTTTTATACCACATCCTCTTTGTGTGTCAAGATCTAACATGTATCTCTCATAGCCCAAAAGTGCTTTCTTGAAGGTAGAAATGGGCTGATTAGAGAAAGGACTAGGTTGACTAAAAGGAGTAAAACATTGAGAAGGCTGGTTATAAGACTGATACAACTCATGATAGGGCTGAATATGGTTATATTGGGACTGATAATGATCATAAAAATATTGACCAATAACTTGTTCATATTGATATAGAATGGGACAAGATGGATATGTTTCACCAACTTGTAGAGAATAAAACTCAAATCTAAGGTTAGCCATGAATCTTCATTGAAATCAAGGGCACAAATAAATATGTTAGAATCAATCTTCAAAGGATGACTTGGGCTGCTTGACTAGCTAATATGTCTTTGGAGTCACCATTGATGCTTGAAAATATGCCTCTAAAGGCTTATATGTTGAAGGACAACACCAAAAATCCTTCAACTCTTGGAACAAGAAATAACCAAACGTGCCAAAAAATGATGTCACTTGGATTTTCATCCTTTGAGGAGATGAAAATCTCTCCTCATCCAATTGGCAAAATGGAATCACCTCTAGGATTTTGGGCAACCTAAGGAATGAGGTGAGTCTTTAGATAGGGATAACTCCCTTGATGTACCACTTAGGATTGAACCTACTACTAATTTTTGTGGGGGGGGGTGGGGGTGAAAAGAGAGAGAGATAAATTAAAGCAAATATAAACTAAGGGGGTGATACACCAAATAAATTTTATGACTTCCAACCAATTGCATTCTACACTTGAGATCGAGAAACAAACTAAAAATACACTCCTTCAATCTTCATCTTCTCACATCAATGATACATTGTGAGGTCATGGATTAATGTGTAAAGATAGAAGGACTAGACAAGAGGCCTTACATTGCCTTAATGAAAATAATAACTCACTCAAAATTTCACATCCCATAAAATACTTCACATGCCCTGTAAGAAGAAGTTTTTTAATTGTAAACAAAGTGAAAGAATGAGACAACATGCTAGGAATCCATAGTTTTCACTAAACAAGATTCATCATTCAAGTGAAACACACTTATGAAAAGTCATGAAGAGGTAACACTTAGTCATTTTATTGATCAAAATGTATACAAATGAGTAGGACTTCATCATACTTAGGTGGAGCATCCAATATAATAGCCAAAAGGCTAGTTTTTGAGAAACTTGTGTAGGTGAGAGAAGAAGGGAAGTAAAAGGGTCACAAGGACACTTTTAAAGATGATAAAAGGATTTAATTTTTCATGTGATAAGAATAGGGGACAAACCATGCAAGATATAGAGGTCCAAGTGTCCATACAAGTCATCAAAGTTATATAAAATGTCACAAAACTCCTCCTTTTGCATAAAAAATACCTTCATGATCAGTCCTATTTGAAAATCTTATAACTAATGAGGAGAATTCCAAGTGATTTTAATAGAATGGGAGGATATCAAGCATGCCTCTCCATGCATTGGTTTCATGCCTGGTCTTCTGGAATAACTTGAAAGAAAGACATCATTACTTACACTCTAATAAACCTCCTTCTCATGCACCTTACACAATTGGATTCAATTGATCATTAAAATATGTGGGAGGGAGTGAATGAAAAGTTTTAGGACCATACATATACTTGAAAACATCACAATCTTTAAAAACATCCCACTTGAAGATTTCCATTTTCTTCACTAGATTGTCTAATATGTTATATTTGTCTAGATGATTTGAAACACCTAATTTGGGCACTTAGAATATATTTCATGGAATTAAATTAATATTATTAGTTATTATAAGTTTTAATATTTCTCCCAAAGTTGGATTCATCTCTTAACTCCTCCTGTAGCTTGCACAACACATAAACCAGTGAGAAAAAGCCCATTTCTACCTCCATATGTATAATTTCGTACAAATCATCATGGTATGAATTAGAATAGGGGAGTCATATAAAATATCCAATCATAATTATAGATAAACTATTTCATTTTTATATCTATCCAACTCCATTTTCCAAGACTGATCCTTAGCAAGGGTTTAGTAGGGTTTTAGGCCTAGTTTTGGTCTTAAGGTTGGTTCATAAAGATCCAACATCCAATTTTCCAAATAATTTAACAAATGTGTCCTTAAATACCCCTAATAAACTCACATAACTCCTTTGTCTCACATTCATATCCTCATGAAATATATGAGCTTCAAAAGATGGTCTATTAAGCTAGTCTTTTTCCTTCTTGCGAGCTTGAGTTGGTTTTAGACCTAAAAATGGTTTCTTTGATGTCTCATCTAAAATATTAAAAATGAAAAAAAGATATAGTGTCTCTATTAAAAATGTTATAATAGGTTTAAAATCATGTTTAATTCAAAAGTATGAATGATTTCCCTTTCAGACACTAGGTCTTAGTGTGCTTGCTATGCCTATTTGTACTTAAAGTCCAAAAATGACCTCCTGAAGCTTTCCCTACTTATAAATAGTTCAAACACATCTATCTAAACATGTATCAAACCATTATAATGACCATATTATGTTATAAATTCAATTGACCTATCATTTGCCTTAGGCTTAAACCTTGTTCCATAAGTCTACCTATAACTTAAGGCTCAAAATGACCTTCTTGATGACTCTTCTTGAATCAATATCTCCCACACATATAAATTAACCTTTTAAAAATGATTAAATTTGTTATATATATTACCCAATTTTGGAAGGGAAACTGACCCCCTATTTGGCATTAGGCTCTTTCAAGGCTTTAATAGACCTACCTACAAGCTTAGGAGTCTAGACAATTATGCTAGGTTTCATCCTTTTGTGGTTAGTTTAAATGATTTTCATTGATGTTCATAAACTTCAAAAACATATTTTAAGTATTTCCCTATCCTCTAGTTTACTCTTTTTTCTTAATTCCCAAAATCTACCAGTTTTATGTACAAGGGGAAGTACTCCTTGTCTAAGACAAAACATGGGGTATTTCCCTTATGATCTCAAACAAAATCCATATCATATTAATTTCCCCAACTCATGAACATAACCTATACAAATTTTGATTCCTATTTGACATCATTTGCCTCTTTAACTCACCAAATATCTAAGATAGACTTTTCATGATAGACTGTGTTTAGAAAGGTATGTCGACTGTGTACTTCTTGCCTTCTAGTGAACTTTATAATAGTGTTTCAAGACTCCCATTTCTCTCCTTAAATTTATATTTAATTGTCAGGATGCGAAACACCAGAAGCACACAGTTGATTACCAAACCAAGCAACTTAATATGCGGAAATTAACCAGATTCAACAAGTAACTAGAATTCAGAATAACACAAAATATGAGAGACAATACACAACTTGTATTAATAACTCTTACAGAAAAGAATACAATAAAAAATATGCCACTTCTTCTCCACCACCTCTTCAGAGGTTTCCCACACCTCAAGTGAACAGTAATTCTCTCCTCAAAGCTATCTCTACTAGGTCCCAACACCCAACTCAAACACAGAGTTGGTGTTCACCTTACACCTGTGCTCCACGCACTCCATAAGTACTCAAAGTACTTCAAGTAGATCTCCCATGAACCTGCAACAACCTGCAATTCAATGGACCATACTTATGGAAGGAACTGCCTTGCCTTCCTCTTATCTCTCCATGTACTCCATGTACATACCAATGAGTACACACCATACTCCAAGTAGATCCTGCCTGATCCTGCTCCCTGTTGTGTTGCTGTCCTATCTGATCTCCAACCTATAGATCAATACTAGTTCTGCACACCTGTGAACCTTGACCTTGCACACACACACACCTACAGATCAATGATCTTACTTGCCATGTAGATCTCCTATAAGGGCCATGCTCACCTGATGACCAAGATCATACATACCTGAAGAATCCAGCTGACTCTCCAATCCAACACCCACACACCTGGTACTGTGGCACTAGGAGGAACACACCATTGCTCTACCTCACACACTGAAGGAGCTTATAATTATGCTCTCTTACTCCCTAGCACTAATTTATAATACAACCATGAGTCTATTATATAGATCTCATCCAAACAATAATTAGACATCTAATTACAATAATTAGATCCACAACTATGAGTCTAAAATTAGCACTCATCATGCAAACACTTGGTTTGTCAACCAACTACCCATAATAAAATCACAGTCGAACCACACAGGCGACCGACGCCGGTCCCTGTTCGCCTAGGGGTCACCGACGCCGGCCGATCTCTGACCGACATCGGTTGCTCTCCTGCCTTGTTCTATCGATGTCGGTTGGCTTGACCGACGCCAGTGTCCATGGCACTCAGCAACCCTTCTGCACCCTCCTCCATGTCTACATCAGTGAAGCTTTTAGCTCCATAACTTAACAATCTCCCACTTGGAGATAAATAGCTGCACTGTACCTGTACCTATACTCTATCTAATCTATTTCCTAGTTTGTATCCCTCTTCAAGCTCCCACTTGAAGACTAACCACCACACATCCCATGGTGCACCTCCTATCATCTGAGTACCCTGCCACATCTGAACCTACAAACACATGTAGTGAAGTCTTGACCCTGCATGTATACCTGCTGCTGGTCCCTCTCAAATCCCTAAGAACCCACTTCCCCGAATTGGCTCCTAACTCTCTGACAGCTCCCACTGCATAGGAATACTCAGGTCTATACCAGACCTCATGTGATTTCAGACACTGTACCTATCTAGCCCTTAGTGTGCTCTGGCTCTGCATCCTACGTAATGAACCTCGCCAACACTTGATTCACATCAGCTTCCACTGGAGACAAAATCAACCTGTGATCTCCATGCCTCCCATGTCAAAGAATTTTGCTGCTCCAAACTCCTCCTGACATGCCACTGAACTAACTTACCCTTAGCTCAGCAAAACCCTGTATGTACAAACCCTGCTAGCAAATATACCATCCACATACAGCAACAAAATGATGTCATGACTCATCATCCACCTGGTAAGACAAACCACAGTAGTTACCCTAACATTAACTGAAGCCATGCTTCATCCTCCACCTGTCAAAACTTGCACCACTATCCTGTAGCTTCCTCAAGACCATATGCCTGGTCTTCCATCTCACGTGTCCGTTCACTCTATTCTTCAACTAAGGAATCTATTCATCTCTGTGCTTTCACACCGGCTGGCAACCCTACCAAAACTCCTGTTTGGTTTTGCATCATATCCCTGCCATGCTCCCACCTGTTTCTTGGATCCTTCCTGCTCAACAATCAACAACGAGTATAAAGAAGAGGAACAATGAATTTGAGAGCCTACTTACGTCTTCAGTCCTCTGTATGGGTGTTTGAGACTCCTTGACAGCATGCTGTCCACCCAAAATCTGTTACAGTGACCGACCTCGGTCACTCCACAGTCTGCATCCAACCAACGTCAGTTCCCATGCGTCTGTCCCTGACTACCAACCTGTTAACATCGGTGTCCCTGTTGCCAACATCGGTCCTCCTGACTGACGTCAGTCTTACCTACTGCTGATGTCGATCATTTTGACTGACGTCGGTCTTACCCTACCTGACATCACCAGCTTTGGTCTGCACATGACCGATATCGACACCTGTCTGTTCGATGTCGGTTCCTCCTGACCGATGCTGATATCTGTGTTTGCCTATGAGTGATGACTTTTTATCGACGAGCTCCTTTGAATGAATCTCCATGTCCGAACTACCCTACTCAGAAGTATCCAGCACCATCCACTGGTTTCTGTCTGCCATCTCCTCCAAGAACACCAAGGCTTTCCAGTTCTTAAGCCTATCAAATATATCTGTCTTCCGCTTAAGAACATGCATCTCCTTCCTGCTCATGTGACCAAGCCTACAAAGCCATGTCTCCGCAATAGAAGAAGAATCAGTAATATAAACAAGTAGATAAAGAGTACCTGTTTTCTTACCACCAGCTAATTCAAGTGCACCCGCTGTGAGAGTTCTTGTGCATCTCTCATCACCCAATCTTTCTGAAGAAATTAGCCATATCTCTAAACCTGGGACCTACATAACCTTCATCAACACCTGTGTGTTGGCCGCTTACAATTTTAGCTTCACTTCCCCTTTGCCAATTCTTTGGCAAGGCTCACCAGCTCCTCTACCTGGGGTTGCATGGAAAGAGGCAACCGAATCTTTTATCCAAGATTCAACTTTATCCAAGAAACCTCTCAGAGCATCCTGTGCCACATCACCTACAACATCTGCTTCTTCAGTTCCTTCTTGCTGATCTTCCACAAACCAACAATATTCTTTTACCTGCTCTTTCTTTCCATGGGACCTTAAGTGACCATCTATGCTTTTCAACTCCTCCATTCTTAGCTTACTTTCATCTACCATTGCTCTGCTCCCACTCAATCAGAAACCCCTGAGAGTGACCTGTAACCAAACACAAAACCTGCTTCCTGTAACCTTAGCTCTGATACCACTTGTCAGGATGCGAAACACCAGAAGCACACAGCTAATTACCAAACTAAGCAACTTAATATGCAGAAATTAACTAGATTCAACAACTAGAATTCAGAATAACACAGAATATGAGAGACAATACACAACTTGTATTAATAACTCTTACAAAAAAGAATACAATAAAAAAGATGCCACTTCTTCTCCACCACCTCTTCAGAGGTTTCCCACACCTCAAGTGAATAGTAATTCTCTCCTCAAAGCTCTCTCTACTAGGTCCCAACACCCAACTCAAACACAGAGTTGGTGTTCACCTTACACCTGTGTTCCACGCACTCCACAAGTACTCAAAGTACTTCAAGTAGATCTCCCATGAACCTGAAACAACCTGCAATTCAATAGACCATAGTTATGGAAAGAACTGCCTTGCCTTCCTCTTATCTCTCCATGTACTCCACGTACATACCAATGAGTACACACAGTACTCCAAGTAGATCCTGCCTGATCCTGCTCCCTATTGTGTTGCTATCCTATCTGATCTCCAACCTACAGATCAATACTGGTTCTGCACACTTGTGAACCTTGACCTTACACACACACACCTGTAGATCAACGATCTTACTTGCCATGTAGATCTCCTATAAGGGCCATGCTCACCTGATGACCAAGATCATACATACCTGAAGAATCTAGCTGACTCTCCAATCCAGCACCCACACACCTGGTACTGTGGCACTAGGAGGAACACACCATTGCTCTACCTCACACACTGAAGGAGCTTATAATTATGCTCTCTTACTCCCTAGCACTAATTTACAATACAACCATGAGTCTATTATATAGATCTCATCCAAACAATAATTAGACATCTAATTACAATAATTAGATCCGCAGCTATGAGTCTAAAATTAACACTCATCATGCAAACACTTGGTTTGTCAACCAACTGCCCGTAATAAACTCACAGTCAAACCACACAAGTGAATGACACCAGTCCCTATCTACCTGGGGGTCATCAAAGCTAGCCGATCTCTGACTGACGTCGGTTGCTCTCCTGCCTTGTTTTGCCGACATCGGTTGGCCTGACCGACGCCAGTGTCCGTGGCACTCAACAACCTTCTGCACCCTCCTCCATGTCTGCATCAGTGAAGCTTTTAGCTCCACAACTTAACAATAATTGTTAAAGTCCTATTTTCTTCATATTCATGTCTTTTCTCATCAATATTACACTCCTTTGGAAGCACTGTCTACTGTAGATGAACATTGGGGTTGACTATAGGTGTATTTAGGGTTGAGAGGGGTTTGTTTTATCATGTCTAAATCTCCTTAGGGTGATCATGAATTGAAAAATGTGATAATTTTTTTTTAATAACTAAAATATCTCCATACCCTTTACATGTCTTTTGAAATCTCAAACTGAGTTCCTTCTCCTTGATTGAGATAGTCAACTTGCTCCTACCTCTAGCCTTGCTATAAGTCACTATGATTTAAATGAGCTTATTCATGATGATAAAAGATTCCCTTGAATAATTTTGAGGTCACACAATGTCTCTTGTACTTTATATCACATTAAATTCCCTTAGAACATCACTAAAACATCAAAATCCCTCATTGTCTACTTGTAGGTCATTTTCCTAGTGTACAGATTGCAAGTATGAAAGAGGGATAATAATCACTTGTTATCTCTTATTGATGATCCTCATGTCATTTTGTGTGTCATATAACCCATGAAACTACTTTTTCCATGAATGAATGTATTATTTATCACTAAAGGAATAAAAATGCCATTTACATCTTCCAGCATGTAGATGTTACTAAAGCATCTCAGTGTGTTCTATGACATGTTTGAGGTCTCAAAAAATAGACCTTCGCTCACTGTCTGACCATCAAACCTGGCATGGACCTAGTCTATCCTAGGGGAAATATTACTGATCAGGATAGATGTCTTGAAATTATCCCCAACCATGTGATATCTTGTTTCCAAATCACCTTAGGACCTTTATTTTTTGCTTTTAGGGAAAAGAGTCCTTGTATTAGTCATCTACCTTCAAACATGATTCCACACCTCCTTTTGAAATTTTGAATAGTCCTTATGAGTTTTCATGGCTCCTTCATCATACAAAAGTCATAAATAGGTGTCAAGCTGATTCCCTCCCTCCATATAAAACCTATGGTTCCCTATTCAACCACTTGTAGGTGGAGATTTTGATTGTAATTAGGTAGTGTGGGTAAGATTGAGGTAGTATTCATATCATTTGGCCTTAAAATAGGTCTTAAACTCATTTTCATGATCCTAAAAGCATATTCATATTATCATGGATGCTAAAATCATAAATCTTTACTTGTACATTTTCCAAGAAACCCGTACAAAACATTAAATACACTATTTTGACCCCTCAAAATGACTTAATATGATAAATAAACCTAGAAAAAAATGAACAAAGATAGTAAAACATTAATTTACATATCATGACCTATAAAAAACTTCATGAAAATACATTATACCCCATTATAGGCCTAAAAAAACAAGTTTTTTTACTAGAGGTGTCTCAATTTGACTTAAAAGTCAAATTTGGTCAACACATCCCACCTAGGAACATATGAAATTATTGAAAATTATTGTCAAGTAATAATATTATTCTAAGAATGGACATGAGCACAAAAACCTCTATGCCAATCTGAGCTAGTGGAAAGGGTGCCTCTCGTGGCAAACCATCTGACCAAATATCTTTCAATTTCTTAAAAAGACCAATGTCAATCATTTCATAAACCATGAGCACATATGTGAAACTAATGAAGTCATATAGCATATATTTTTACCCTATAGGGATAATATAGTATAGTGATAACCCTATCATTAGACATCTCAAAATATGCCACACATTGTTTAGTGTGACTGTGGCATCTCTTATAGGAAAATGAAATGTTGATGTCTCTAAATGCCATCTCTCAATAGGCACACTGAGGCAGGGTTTATCTACTATAATAGATGGCATACATGTTATGTATAATATATCCATGGCCTCCAAAAATGTGCACATATCCTTAGTTTAGATCTACCCTATCCAAAAACAATGTGATCAACACTCCCATGCTACCAATACATCAAGCTACTCCAATAAGCAAAGATAAGTCAACATGAATCACTAAAATCAATATCAATCTAGCTAATTGATATTTATATAGAGCAAATTTAATCTATTTTCTTACAAAACATTATTTTACCTACTCTTATCAATCTATTCTATGCCTAGACCAATTCTAATGCTTCATCTACCAACATGCCTAATTTTTTCCTTATTTGTGAATTTTCTACTTTTATGGCATTTTCACTATTTTCACATGTCATTTTCACTATTTTTAGGGCATTTTTTCCATTATACCTTCCCTCTATAGTTTCACCATTTTGGTGTTCCCCATGAAAATGGCATTTTCACCATTTTTTAGGTGTCCCATCGACATTTTCATTGTTATGTATGATGTTTTGATGAGTGTTTCCACCATTTTAATTAGTGATTCCACCATTTATAACATTTTTATTGGCAAAACTACTAATTTAATTATTACAAAATTTATGGATGCATTAATTCCCTATCTATTCTTAGTAATAAATGCCATAACTAGAAATTTGGAACAAAAATAAGTTTTCTCACCATCTACCAATGCTCTAGTGATCATCCGTGCTCTCTAACTTGCTCACTAAGTTGTCTTTATCATGTACATCAATCCATTCTTCACTGATATCTAATGTGTAAAACTAGATCTTAATTCTTCAAAAGGGGAGGGTAACAAAGAATAGTTTTTACCCCACAGGGGTGAATATATAACTTGCAATTTGAAAATTTTACCCCTACTCCATGTTATCATTATATTATTTCTTAGAGACCCATCTATGGCTCCATTAACCTTTTTCTTTGTCTCTTATCTTAAATATTATTATTTATTTCAACCTCTTCTCCTATGGACCATGTTGTTTCCTCATTTTGAGAGATTCTCCATTTTAATCTTTCTCCAACCATTCCCTTAATGGGGCATCTAGGGTTTATCAATTACCCTCTAGGGCATCAATCTAAACCCCTTGGCCTGTATATTTAATGATTGTCAACACATCATTTATAAATATTTAAAATTTATTCTTAATGACTTCATTATTTGAAAATATGTTACTTTGAATTATGTCTCAAAACACCTTCTCAAATAGAGGCAACATGTAGACACTTCATTTTTACCACTTCTGTGTCTAAACTACAATCAAAACAATTTTATGTAATCACATTCAAAATTAATCAAAAATAATTAATTGATGTAATTTAAATACACAATTACCAATTTAATCCAAAATCTATAACATGTTCTTAATTGGGGAAATGTACTATAATATCACAACAATTTTATCAAGTGCAACCCAAATGAACTTGACCCTTTGTGAATGATATTATGGGGAAATTAAATGAAAATTTATTTGGAAAAAAGAACATTATAAAAGGTCTCTATTACTCTAATGGTTAATTAATTACTTCATTAATTAACCTAAACATTTATAAATCAAAATTCCATGGCTTTTTAGAAACTTCTATTTTCAAAAATCAAACTTCTTTTTATTACCTCATCTTGGTGACATCACGTGGGAAAGTCAATGGGAAAGGAAAGGAGTGAAAGCAAGATTTTACACCCTCTTAAACCTCCTTACATACTCCTCCTTATTACACCCTCTTACACACTCCAATATGGGTCATGATTGCACTTTTATTCCAAATCTCTTCCACACTCCCTTAAATGGATGCTCTTACATTTCTAATCTCCAACATTTATGAAGGTGAGAACTCATTGCTAACCCTCCATTTGGAGATAAAGATGGATGGTCCTCACTAATTCAACAAGTCTATAAATTGAAGGTCCCCCCTCTATTATACACAAGCTTATTGAACCTAGAATTACTTTACCAAAATAACTAAGGAGGTTCACAAATATGAAGCTAATTCTCAAGCCAAATCAAGTGTATACAAGAGGAGATGTTGTCTGTATGTAGATTTGACATCACCAAAGACATATAGTTATATAAGCCAATCACATACCTCTTCAAACTGATAAGCAAATGAAGTTTTTCAAGGAAGGTATAAAATGTTTATGTTTTGTCTTCTATTTGATTCATTATTTGTTTACTCTTTCTCAAACATAATGAATAGTCTTAGGGTGTTAGTTTCATTCAATGATTTTTGATGTTCATTCACTAATAATATAATTAAATCTATTTAAATTCCCCTCTCAAAAATTTTATAAGTCAAAAAACCTTGATATGGAAGATTCACCCCTACCTAGGATGAAGTGATAAAATATCATTCTACTCTCTTAAAAAATTGTCAAGATGAATATACCCAACCAAAGGGTTTAACATATATGAGATACCAAAAATTTATGATAATCAAGCATAATAACATTTCAAATAGGAGTTTTATGGATAAAAAAATCAAAGGGCATACTTCTACTACTATTGACAACCATCTTATAATTATTGATGATACTACCTCAGAGGACTATATGTTTATTTCATAAGAGGGAAAAATGTGGTCTCGACCTAAAGGGATGAAGATAGGAATATTTTATGTTCACATTACAAACTATATTTTGATTTTAACCAAATAAAGTTTAAAAAAAATATTTATACCCTTCAAAGAAGAATTGAAGAAATCTCACAATATACTATGGATAAGTTGGTTGTTATTACAAATGTTACAAAAAATGATTTGAATATCTCTTCCTTACTACCTCACTATCTTCTCCCTGACTCTTGGACCACCTAACTAATTGATGTGGTGCTAGGGACAGTGATTTTAGAGTTTATTCCTATGGAAGTGTAGATGATATTTTTTGATTATGTAGCACATCAATCTTGTACACTTGAAAAAATCATGACCTTGGCTATTACTCTTAGTTCTACACATACCTTACTTATGCAAGACTCACATCTACTCTATTTTGTACCTCTTGGCCTATCTGTTAGTCAGACTAGTATTATATATTGTTGACACAAACATCCCATCTTACCCAAAATTCTTAAAATGTACTTATGTTATACCTCTACAAGTTTTGAGTCTATGCCTACTCTCCTTCTCCCTGGACACTAATGTATGGGTTAGACACTAGTGTTAATGCTATTGTCTGAGCTAAGCATAAGTTTAAAGTACACTAAAGTAATCTAATTTTCAAATGAAACATATTACAATGGCTGGACTAAGTGCTTTAATGTGAGTTATCTCTTGATAGGATTGGTATAAATATAATATCAACCCTCATTCATTCAACTACTATGAAACCTAGAAATCAGACTAGAAGA
Organism: Torreya grandis; assembly: GCA_037957365.1. Lineage (NCBI taxonomy): Eukaryota > Viridiplantae > Streptophyta > Pinopsida > Cupressales > Taxaceae > Torreya > Torreya grandis. The sequence goes on along the minus strand of JARHVA010000561.1, from coordinate 4,762,761 downwards.
ACACTCAAGAAGCACTCAATTTACCAAAAATATTTCCTATTTTGACATATTTTAATATCAATCAAAGGAACAACCTAGTTATAGGTTTGATGTACTAAAGGATCAGTCATAAGGTCATATTTTCTAAGTTATAAGCTAGGTCACTATTGTAATTGCTTCATACATTGCATGATTCACATACAAGCCAACACATAGGGGAGAAATACATGAGTATGAGGACCTCTTTTAGAGTATTGGATATGTTAAGAAACACCTTTTGATAGAGGGGTCATTATGGATCATTTTGACACTGTGTGCCCACTAACCCATTTTCCCCCAAGGTTACATTAAAGATATAAATCTAGGGTTTTGCATTTTCACCAAGAGCGATAGTCCTTGACCTAAATATGAATATACTAGAGTGAAGGTGAAGCCAAACCTAGAATCATCTAGGTGGTCACATCCTATTTGAATGCATATTTTGTATAGGACACTAACATTAGACTCAAAAAACTAGCATCAATACATATGTCCCAGGATAACAAACCTATCCAAAGATCTAGAGGCACCAGAACTAGAATATGATGATTGATCCAAAAACATCTTTCTACTTACTTACCACCTATACCAAATATAAAACTCTATTAGCATCATAAATAACTAATTTTATGTCATTTGTATATCTAGCATAGCTATACTTTCCATTAATGACCTATCTCAACATAACAAATTTATAATATGGTATATCCAAGTTTAGAACATTAATTGGACTATTGTAGATTTGATATTCACCCTTGTGCCATATCAAGTTTGTATCCTTAACCATAACCAATAAATATGATACTTATCCAAATTAGGCTTAAACATTTGGCAAATCCAATATTTGAACATCAAACCCTAGGCCAACTAGGGTTTTCCTAATTTATTTTCTTATTATTGATCCCTGATTGATAAATATTGAAATCATGTTTATCATGGACACATATCTAAATTATTTCATGATCCAATACCTTATAGTTTTTATGGTTTTCTACATGACAAGTTAAAAAAATACATACACAATGAAAGAGTGTTAGAATGGAAATAAAATTTGATATCTCTTTCTAAGTCCTCTTGTAAAACTTTAGAGCATGTATCTAGATGAAAAAATGCATGATATTAACCATTTATTCTACCCAAGCATTATTCAAGTGATAGTTACCATCTTATACCCATTATTTTCTCATGGCTTATATTAGATTCTACAGTCCATGTTGTTACTACTCAAAGAGGTAAGGTTGTTCAATGTACATCACTACTTGTTAATATACAATGAGTGCCTCCTAAGCCTAAACTTGTGATAAAATATAAGGGTTATGATCTTGTTTACCAATTGATAAATACACATGCTAAAATTTCAATACTTGATCTCCTAAAATAATTTAATGTTTAAAAAGGCATCCTATATGAGACATTGCATGAAATTCAAGTTCCAAATGATATTGGGCCTACTAATTTGACAAATATCATGAAATATCTCAAGGATAATGATAAACTTATCATCTTTTACCTAATTGACTTACCATCCAAAGATATTATTGATCAAGAGTTACCTTTGTTCATACAAGTGACATGCAAAATAAAGGCATCAAACGGGTGCTCATTGATAATGGATCGAGCCTAAACATTTGTAGTATCAATTTCTTAACCACCATGGGCATTATCATTGATTTTATTTAAAAGTCAATTATGCATATCCAAGGGTTTGGTAATTCAAATAGTCCTCTAGTTGATCAAATTACATTATATGTGACATTAGGACCAAAAACTATTTTAGCTACTTTTTAGGTAATGTCTCAATCATTGAATTACAATGTAATTTTGGGTAGACCTTAGATATATTCAATGGAAGCTATCCCATATAAACTTCAATAATGTGTAAAGTTCATACATGATGGGACTTTCTTAACAATGCCTATCGATGATGAACCTTTCAAATTTTTCAAAATGATATAATCCAAAATAAAAGGCAATCCTATAGTAGTAACACCTAAACAATGCATTCCTATTGGGCAATAAACACTTATGAAATAGATGAGTCAAGTAAAATTGATCCTCCATATCTAGATGCAAATAAGGTACCACATATTGAGATGCACAAAGATGCACATCAAGAACAAGAACTATTATCAAAGGATCCATTAAAACCACAAGAGCCTCCTTCATTTGACCTTAATTTATTGGTCAACATTGAGGAGAATGATGGGCATGTTTTTGATTACTATGCTAGTGATGATGATATTAATCATGATATAATATATTAAAAAAGTGTGTGCACTAAAATTTGATCCACTTGATCACCTTTCACATAACTTATTTGAACCCAAAAATCTTGGTACATACATAATCAATCCACTTAAAAAAAACAACACTAAATATAGGTAAGGGGAACACAACCTTAGGATATGAGCATGTAAGTTATTGTTACATAATCCACCCCTTATGGTTAAACATGTTGAGCCAAAATTATAAAGTTAAAATGCAATTATACCATGTGAATAGTGTGGAATCTTCACCAGAAGCTTCAAAACTTATCAAAAAGCCAAATTATTCCTATCTTTTGAATGATAACTATCTTTCAAAATGACCAAAGCATGAAGAGTTGACTATTACTTTTAATATTATCAATGTATATTACCACCATATCTAGTTTGATACGAATAAGTGGGATACAAATTGTAGAGATACATTCCTTAAACACTTGGGACATACTAAAAATGAACTCATATACTCTCCACTGATACCAAAATCTCATGGATATATTCAATTACCTATTGCTTATGGTATATGTGTGATGACCACAACCATATGGATACTAGACCATGACCCCCATTTGAAATTAAATCTTGGACAATTTTTTTTAGATGAATTTCAAGTCAAGTTGGATACTAAAAATATGTGTGTTACCTTTCTTGATATGGGAACAAATATTTGTATACCACATGATGGATATGATTTTTTTCCCACACTATTAGCTTCAAGGAAGCCATTGGACAAGTATATTGAAGAAGAGGCAATCCGTTTTTATAAAAAATAATTAAAACATGTTTTTAAAAATGGTCCCACACCTTTTGATGATGATGAATTCCTCAATTGGAGCCCTTAAAACTTCAAAAATACCAAAAAAATAAAAAAAATAAAAAAAAACACTCCAAATAGTCCAAAAAACTTTTCAACACATACATCATCTATTGTCTCCTTGTCATCTATGTGTTTGTTAAATATTGAGGAATAACATATGATTTAATCCTACATAAAAATACATACACATACATAGATACATTATACACTTATGGGTGTTATTATTTTACTCTACTCACATCACTAGGACATTGGGGGCATCCATCTTATCTAATCTTGATATACACAGGTTATATGATTCAATGATCACTCTACACTATCATGTTTGAGCTTAGAGATGTACTTACACATGCCTATTATCCATTATTATACATTACACAAAGTACTTGATATGCTATGTACTTGACATTTTTTCTAACACATTTGATCCATGGGCCACTATGATATGTTTATATTGGTTTCTTATGCTTTTCCTTTACACACTTCATTGAATATTTTTCATTATTTTTTGAGCATTTGAATATGATCCATTGTATGCAGCCCATGTGTCTATGTTTACTTTCTTGTAAATTTAAATATGTCATACCTTGCTTTTGAGGACATTTGACCAAGTCATGCCCATTTAATTTTGTGGCATTTGAACATGCCCTTTGTTTGCAATCTCCTTGGACCATTGCCTTTTGACTTGTTTTTAAATGTTCCTATGTGTGTGCTTGTTTACTTGTTGAGATTTTAATATTACTATCTATATATTTCCATAATCTTTATGGTGCATATCAGGCCTACATGTGATCACATCAATTTTATGTGATTCAATATTAAATCTACCTAGACATTTTTCCTTTTATATGCTACATGGTTACATTAAAAAAATTACATTTGTCTTACCCTTTTGAGGTGAGATAACTACTAGGTACTATTTTTACCTCACCTAAAAGGGGGGAATATTAATGGGACCATGTCATGTGACATGGCTTCCATAATTTTCATAGTTTACATATTACAGTGGGGATATGCTTTGGAAGCATATTCTTGACACTCACAAAGTATATGGTACTTACATTAGTTTGAAGATTCAATGGGGGCATGTCATGGTGATATGACTTCCACACATTCATATTTTTCAAATTATAATGGAGGCATGACCCTTATTTGTAGTCTCCTTGGACCATTGCCTTTTGACTTGTTTTTAAGTGTTCTTATGTGTGTGCTTGTTTACTTATTAAGATTGTAATATTACCATCTAGACATTTCCATGATATTTATCATGCATATTAGGTCTACATGTGATCACATCAGCTCTATGTGCTTCAATGTTACATCTACCTAGACGTTTTTCCTTTTATATGATACATGGTTACATTAAAAAATTTACATTTGTCTTACCCTTTTGAGCTAAGCTAACTACCAAGGACTATTTTTACCTCACCTCAAATGGGGGAATATTAATGGGGCCATGTCATGGTGACTTGGTTTCCACATTTTTCATAATTTACATATTATAGTGGGGGTATGCTTTGGAAGCATATTCTCCACACTCATAAAGTATATGGTGCTTACACTAGTTTGAAGATTCGGTGGGGGCATGCCATGGTGACATGGCTTCCACACATTCATAGTTTTTAGATTACAATGGGGGAATGATTTAGAAGCATGCTCTCCACATTTATTTAGTATGGTAATTATAATTCACATATTCAATGGGGCCATGCTTTGGAAGCATGTTCTCCACACCTACTCAATTTTCAACATCTCTAATTTATAGTGGGGGCATGTTTTAGAAATATGTCCTCCATATTTGTACTTATATTAGTTTTAGCTTTATCCATATATGGTGGGGGAATACTTTGGAAGCTTGTCCTCCACACTTATATATAATTTTTTGAATTGGCCAAAGCACACAATTATATGATTTTGATACACATTTTTGATATAATTATAAACATGGTACCAATGTTACATAGTTTCAACATGAGATAAATGTAAGGTGCATATGATATGAAACATCTACCTAATATTGAAATATCTAAATCAAATTTACATTACTAAACTATTGCATGTATTGATACCCAATGAAATTTTATGGAATTTAGCAATCCAATCTACTAAAATAGTTGGTTCACATTTTGGCATGGTTGGGGTGATTAAATCACTCAATATTTCAAAGTTTTCAACTAGGACTTGATCATACAAACTCACTAGGTTACAAGTATCATTGGGTTGCACAGTTAAGCTAATCTCAACTATCATGTGGCAACTCAATTTTGCCTAAAATTAGAGGCATGTGCCTTCCAATTTCTCTCTATCTCTATCTCATTATCTATATTTATCCTAATATCAATTTCATAGACTTATAATGATACATTTTTTATAAAAAAACTTACCAATAGGTAAGGTGGTTACATCAACACACATGTGTACTTCTAAACCTTGCTCTTTCAAATTCAATCTATTTCAAGTACTATTAACCTAGATTATATGCATTGATTATGCACTATAACATGATCTTTATTTTAGGTAATTCACCAAAAAAACACTCAAACCTAGATATATAAAAGAAATCAAACATATATCTATCAAAACACTCAAATGCATCTCCAAATAAATACTCAAATTTAACCCAAATAAAGATAAGGTGTATATACACACCCATGTACTTATTCATTTCTTTTAAATTAGAATTTCATTACTAGATTAAAGGGGGGAATGTAGATGATATTTTGTGATTATATATCACCTTAGTCTTTTACACTTGGCAAACTCATGACCCTGGCTATTCCTCTTAGTTATACATATGCCTTGCTTCTGCAAGCCTTGCATCTACTTTATCTTATGCCCCTTGGCCTATCTCTTAGTCCTAATAGCCTTATATTGATGACACATACATCCCATCTTTACCATAATGCTTAAAATGTACTTATCTCAAACCTTTGTAAGTTTTAAGATTATGCATGCTCTCCTTCTCCCTGAACACTAATATCTGGGTCAGATAATAACATCGACATTATAATATTGGCTCAACTCAAGTGTTTAGTGCCTTAAAGTCATATAATTTGCAAATTAATCATATTAAAATAGTCATAATAGGTGATTGAAAGTGATTTATCTCCAAATATGATTGATATATATGTATATATAATATCAACCCTCATTCATTCAACTACTATGAAACCTAGAAATCAAACAAGAAGAGCATTCAAGAAGCACTCAATAAAAACTAAGGTTACTAAAAATATTTACTATTTTTTCAATTCTGATATGAATCAAAACAACAACCTAGTTACAGGTCTACAATACTAAAGGAGTAGTCATAAAATCATATTTTCCAAGTTACAAGCTAGGTCATTATTGTACTTGCTTCACACATTACATGATTCACACATAAGCTAACACATAGGGGATAAATACATGAGTCTAAGGCCCTCTTATAGAGTATTGGATATGTAGGCAACATGCTTTGATAATGAGGTCATTGTAGGTCAATTTGACATTATGTGCTCACTAACCCATTTTCCCCAATGTTGCATTGATTATGCAAAACTAGGGTTTTACTATTTCACCATAAGTGACAATCCACAACCTAGATCTGAATGCACTAGAGTGAAGGTGAATCCAAACCCATAAGCATCCAAATTTTTTCATCCTATTTGAGCATATATTTTATACATGACACTATCATTAGAATCAGACACTAGTGTTAATGCACTATCTTAGGATGACATAACTATCCATAAAGCCATAGGCATCATATCAAGAATATAATGATTGATCCAAACTTGTATTCCTTCTTGCTTCCCACATATACTATATCCAACATTGTGTTAGTATTATAAACAACCAAGTAATTTATTTTATGTCATTTGTATATCTATCATAACTTTACTTTCCATTAATAGCCTATCTCAACATAGTAAATTTAATATATGGTATATCTGAGTTTAGCACATTAATTGACATGTTGTAGATATGATATTCACCCTTGTGCCCTATCATTTATATATCCTTAACCCTAACCACTAAAAAATATCCTTATCTAAATTAGGGTTAAATAGGATGATCATTTGAATGAAATTCTAATGATATGAAAGGAAGGGGCTAACATGGTTGGGAATCTTCAAAAACATTTAACCTGTGCCTTGGGAAAGATAAAAAATTTAAAAGAAGAATTAAAATAAATAAAATAAGAAGATGCATAAAATATTAAGGTAAAGGATGCTTCTATTGAACAACTAAAAGTTTTATTTTCTAAGGCACATGAAAGGGAGAAAAAAATATTATTGTCAACCTCCTCCTAGATTTTTCTCATTGATTTTTTGATAAAGTTGGCTCAAGATGCAACTTGAAAATATTTCCTCCTTTCAGAATTTTGAACTAAGTAGACCTAAGAAATTCAATAAGGTATTAAATTCTTATTTAGGAAAATATAATAAATTTATTATGTGATGCATATATGAATGACCTTGTTCTTCTTCAGGAGTTACATTATAATCCCAACCCATTTTTTGTAAATGTCAGTTTGAGTGATTTTATATCTTATTTGAAAAATTAAATTAAATAAGGTAAGGAATGGGTAGAGTACAAGTCTCTATAATATTAATTTACATTATGGTTGAGGGATAAATACCTAAGGCCCTTAGAATTTTTTTGAGATTATGTTAATCTAGTAAAGAATAACCAAATAAATCATACAAATTTTATTATCAAGATGAAGATTGTTTTCTATAGGTAAAATTTTAAATATTGAATTGGGGCTAGATGCTTATATAAAATCTTATATTATATGGGAGGAACTCACCAAAACCCTAAGAGTGAAGAAGCTTCATTATCTACATACCACAAGAGAGGCCAGAGGAAGGGCCAACTTCTATCTGATGTTTATGTAGAATAATTGATCTTCTTAGATTAATTTAAGTTCCAATTTCATTTCTTTTAATTTTAATTTTTTGATTAGAAAGGTAAAAAACCACTAAATAAAGAAGAAACATTTTAGAGATGGTTGGATGTTGAAAAAAATAGGGTTGCTATGTGTTGTACCCAAAATTTTAATTCATGAAATTTTTAAAATTTTGGTTTCCACTTGAATAAAATGGAATTTTGGCACTAGATTAACTAAGTGGTGTGGGTGTATTAGGTCTTCTGCATGTTTCACTTGAAGAAATTTCATTTTGGAGTAGTCATAAAAATCAAGTACTATTCATACCTCAAGTGTAATATCCATTTCAACATAAATTTCACATTCAATATCTATTTTGGTTCTTTTTTGTGTTGGATATATATTTCATAGGGGATCATCATTGGTTTAGATATCAGAGTCTAAAAACTCATAATTTTTTCACACCAGATATCTAGGAATTCAAAGCCAACAAGGACAAATGGCCAACCAGTGGTCAATCTTCCATTTTGCATATATTTAACATTCAAAATCTATTTTGGGTCTCACTTTATTCTTTAGAAATATATTATCCTAAGGACCATATTTTCTTTAGACATTAGTGGCCCAAACTTCATAATTTTTCCACAAAATTGAACTGAAGATCTATAACTCTCAAATATAGAGGAATGAAATTTACAAGTCTATCCAAATGAATCTCATGATTTCATCACATGTACATGTGAGCCAGATCCATCTAGACAAAACTCATGGATGTGATAAACATACATGATATGCAAAGTAAAAATTTAGCATCTTGTTTTGGCCATAACTTTTATGTTTGAACTAATTTTCAACTCTTATTTGAAGCATTTGAAATATATTGAAACGATCAATCCAATTATTTAAAATACTTTATATTTTGATGAAATTTTTGGCTAGAAAATAAATAGGTATAAATGTTGTCCTAATGGTACATCGTGAATACGCTAGGTATTAATTCTCTGTTTGGTCATATCTTTCACATTCATAATCTATTTTGGCTCCCTTTGAAGTGTTCTAAAGATCTTGATACATGAAATATAATGATTTAAATCATTTTACCCTCATGGAATTTTTGATGGATCCAATTCTTATATTCCCCTATGTAGAACCTTTTTTCATAGGTTAAGGTGTGACACATACTATCTATAGACTCTATCACCGAATGAACAAGGCTTGATGGGCCCACTTGGTGATTTATTTGAGTCACTTTTGAAAAATAAGTGTAAAATAGAATAGGACAAAAATGAGAATATGATAATAAGTCTAGTTTAGATTTAACATATAAAACACTAAATAAGCTCAGATAATAATCTCCTAATTAATTTTATATTTAGAATGTTTACAAATGTGATAGATTACATAATTATAGGATTTTCAACTCCTATAATCAATATATTCCACTCTATCCTCTATCCTAGAACATTATCCCCTAAACTATCCCAAGCCTATCTAATAGTGAGTTGTTATCACAACTCATGTATACCCAAATAACTATATACTCACAAATATAACTATTTATGTGAGAATTAAAATACTATGCCTAACATCTCCCCTAGCATGAACATGAGGAGAAAATACATCACATGAATTAGAAATAGAATCATATGCCAATGCATACTTTTAGGTCTACATACTACTATCTAGATCTTGCTGCACATGGCCACTAATATGCAAAGAACACATCCTATATTTAATCCGTGTGAATACAATAGATGTTTCACTAGATGATTATATTCATAAATAAGTACGATAGTTAGAGGATTAGTTAGATGATTTTTGTGGTTAGCTGCTCCTATATAATTATTGCCACATTCCATGATATTTACATTCTCTTTTTCTTACATCAGGGGATTAAATTTGAATAGTAATTCATCATCTATTCTTATTTGAAAACATAAAATACTAAAAAAATGAAAAATGAGGACTAAGTCCTCATCATCTCTTATAGCCTCTATTTATGATCATTGCCACTTGATCTCGCTAAATGTAGATAGACTCCACTACCATTGGAGATCATCTTTAACATAGACATTTTGGCATAATTTATTTTCCACTAATCTAGATGTGCAGCCCCATCACTAGTGGTTTACGAGAAGATGTTATTTATCTTCCAACCTCTTTTGTCCTCCATCTTCCTATGTAGGATGTTGCTTACTTGGTTGATGAAGAATTGAAGCTAAAATGAATGTTATTTTTGATAATATAACCCCCCATACACATAACTAACACATTTGAATTAGGATGTTGGGTTCACCTGATAATACATCCTTTACAAGAATGGGTTTTTCATCTTAAGAATATCGACAAAATTCATTGACTCTTTAAACATAACACTGACTCATTATATTATTTTGACAAAATAATATTTTATGACTATAATTAAAATAAAACATAAATTCACCTATACTAATTGACTCTAATATTCTTAACCTCATTTTTTATTTTGACGATAGACTCAAATAACTAAATATGATAATGACAACTTTTTAAGTTAAATACTTTGTCAATTGACAACACACCTTTCTAAGACCAAGACTATACTCAAACATTATATTAAAAAATAGACTTCTATATCTCCAATGGCAAGATTTAATCCTTAGATTCAAACCGTAACCATCCATAATTACACCCCCAAAAAATATCATAATACCTAAAGCATGTAAACTCTTATTATTGATAATAAAAAAAGACTAAAGCAAACGATTAAAGAAACATAAACCATATTTACAAATTTTTTAACATGACTTTTCAAAAGTCACTAAAGTTAATAAATACCCAAACAAAAAATAAACTTTAGTTAAACTCATGACTATGTTTATTTTGAAGTTTTCAAGTATGGTTTTGAAGAATGATGCTTGAAAATTTGTATGTATGTAAAGATCGTAACCAATATAAACATATGAATGTTGAAAATCATACAATAGAGATATAAAATTATAAAAACTTCTTCACTAGTATGTCTATCCACATGCACACTGAGAAAAGAGATATAATAGAATATTGAACATCATTAAACTTGATATACATAGCTTAAATGAAAAAAATATGTTGATAATCATGATGATAGATGATATCTATGCTTTATGGTAGATTCTTTAAAGCTCCACATGACACAATAGAGTAAATAAGAAATGTGCTAAAAAATTATGCACTCATCTCTAATAAACTACAGTCTTTGCATGTGAAGTAATAAATTTACTTCATTTGGTCCCCTTGATTAGGGTAAATGCACCACCCCACCAAATTAATAATGATTCAGATGCTTGTAAATTCCTATAAGAATGTTGGACCATGATTTGATGCACAAGTTGATAGATTTGTGGATGCACAAATATTTTAAGCAGTTATCAAAATACCTTAAAAAATATCCTTTCAATGTAATCTAAATTCTAAAAATAAATAATAATTCGTATTTTAAAAATTATTTCACTCAGGTGACGACCATTCATAGGGGCAATTGAGAAGTATGGCTGCCCCTTGACATATTTTAAAAATTCATTATGGGCACATAATTGATGTGGCTATGATACCAGATAATAAGTCTGATTTAGATTTAATAAATAAAACATGAAATAAACTCAAATAATAATATCCTAATTGATATTGTATTCAAAATGTTTACAAATGTGATAGATTACATATTTATATGATTTTCAACTCCTATAATTAAGATATTCCAATCTATACTCTATCCCACAATATTCTCCCCTAAAATCCCTCAAGCCTATCTAATAGTGAGTTGTTCTCACAACTAATGTACTCCCAAATAAATATATACTCACAAATATAATTATTTATGTGATCATTAACATACTATTCCTAACATATGAAAGGACAAAATGAGAATATGAAAGGTCAAAGTGAGAATATGAAAGGTGATTTCATCCTCTTATGTTTTAAAAATAGGATACATGACAATTGTAAAAGGGTTATTCTTTATTTCAATCTCTTTTATAAGAACTAACTATAACTTTGTGTGTGAGCTACATAATTTTTTATATTTGAGCAAAGGAATACAAGAAAGTAAGTGATATCAATATTTGGCTTCATGGGTTTTGATGCTTCTTTTTTGTAATTTTTGTACTTCTATTCATATATAGAGAATCTATTAAAATTTTACACTTTTATTGGTTGTGTTAAACTCATAGTGTTTCTAAAATTTATGTTGAAAACCATGTGTATGGGATTTGAAACAAGTGTAATCAATCGAAGTTTTGGGGAGACATTATAATTCTAAGTAAGCCTTTCATGTTCATTACATATATCATTCATAGTTCCATTTTGTATGAGAGGAATAATTTCCAACCACTTTATTCAAATATGAGTTATTCTAATAGTTATATGCATTCATTCCACCATGGGTTTATCATCGCCATCCTCTATTATTATCATATTCCACCATTTTACAATTTTGTTTATTTTTTGGTTAAAAGTACATAAAAATCATTAAATAGACATGTTCTACTAGGGAGTTGCCCTCTAAAAACCAAGGAATAATCACCATATCAACAGTGATTTCTCCAATTATTGGTGGATTTGTGTCACTTCTCATTGGGCATGTCATAAAACTAAAAAATACAAAAGCGACCTAATTTTACACCAACAATACTATGCACCTTTTAATTAACCTAGTTTGTATATGGTGGACTTCAAAAATATTTTTGAAAGTTTCTTGACCTCTTAGGTTTTAAATAATCATGTTTTCCCCTATATCTCTTTATATCCTTTTTTTCCATCATGTGCATAATGGTGTAAAATTTCTTAGATTTTAGCTACCTAAGTTTTAGTAAGACTCTTGGATATACAATTTTATTTTGGTTTTAGTCCTCCAGTGTATGTTTCAACAATTAATAAATATTTTTTTATATCTTGATAGCAGAAGGTGATTATTAAATGAAGTTTTATTGGTACAAACTATATATGGTAATAAATATAATACAACATATGGAGTAATTAGGAATGTTTTCTATGTTTGGATACAACAGGTTTCAAAATGGATTATTCATGAAACACTTTATACTAAAGGTTTTATAATGGGCTTGCAAAAGCATGGATGAGTTTTGGCCAGGAGTTGGAAGGTGTTTTACTATGAAGACTTTAATTTATGTAAAATTTTGAATTTTTTATAATAATTTACCTCCTATTTCTTTACTAGAGATGATTTCTTTCAATTTTTTAGAGTCACAATTTTAAATATTTTAACATGGGAATTATTTTTTGTGTGGTTACAAACACTAGTGACCTCTTTGATGTGAGGGTTATTCCTATTATATTTCTATGGATAAAATTAAAAATGTCTTCAACCCTTTGGCTATGGAATATAGGGTGATTGTAAATTTTGGGACTAAGGGCTTTTTTTGTATAACTAGCTTTCTCTTTTCTTCATAAGATGGATCTTTCATCTAAAGCACACATTTTTAAGATCCTTTTGACAATTTGTAAAAAATATTTGTATTTTTTCATTAAATAAATGAAATGGGTGGGGAGTCTTATAACCTTATTTTATCAATAAATAAAAGTAATATAACCTCTAATAATAGAAAGATAAACATGCATGCATAGTGTGTACTATAACATAGCCATAATATGCCTATTGTTTACCTATCAAACTTAATAAGATAAAACAAAGGAATTATAGAAGACATGAAACAACCAATGAAATTAACCAATCACCTATAGAAACATCAAAAACACAAATAAAGAAGAGTAAAGGAGAGGGATTCCTTCTAACCTAAAATTTCCATTAAAACATGTGTTTAGAGGCATGCGGCCTTAATAAATGTGCTATAATCATTTGGAAGATAATGTAGGATTTTGTGATTAACAAAAATGAAAAATGAAAATATAATGAATTCTATTAAAAATTTAAAATAATGAATATGCACAAGAAGGATGAACCCTATGAGGAAACATAATTGGGATAGAAAAGTAACATTAGGCCATGAAAGAAAACATTGTTGTAAAATAATTTGGAGAAAGGAAACCAATTAAGCATAAAAAATCATGTGAAACTAGAGGAAGAATAAAGAAACTACAAAAATCGAACAAGGTTAAATGATGAAATATAAGAAAGCAGGAAGAGATCAAAATAAAAGGGAATAAACAAGGACTCAAGAGGGTAACCAAACTTAGAATAAGGTTAAAAAAATAAGAAAGGAGTCTTAAAATGCAAAAAAAGGAAAAATGGAACACAAAAAAAAAAAAAAAAAGTAAGGAAAAACAAATTAAAATTAAAATAATAAATAAAAAAAAAGTTTATGAAAGCAATCAAAACTATCCAATGCTATAGTCATATTATAAGGAATCACCATCATAATTTATATTTATTTAAGTAATTTAACCACTAGGAGTAAGATAAAGATACCGAAGTTCACATGGGTTTAAGAATAATAATATAGTTTTTATTGTTATCATCATCATTATACATCATTTCCATTATCCATATTATCTATTGTAACTCCTCACATAATATTAAAAGTCTTTTATGTGAATGCTATCTTAAAAAATTAGATCATTTTGAAGCATTTTCTATTTGGATAATCTTAGGAGGTTGTGATAAACATACCCTTATAGTTCAAAATGTTTGATATTTATGTTCACTTATTTGAGGTCTAATTATTGAATGTTTCTTTGGAAATTATTTATGTAAAACATCATCTTGAATTTATTCTAGGGAAAAATAAATATCTCTATTAATGTAAATCACTTGGTTATCAAGAAAAAAATTTAAGAATTGATGGGATTTCCCTCATTTGGTTTGTCCGCACTCTTTCAATAAAAAATATCATAAGATCCATTATCTCGCATCACATAAAACTATAATTAGATGGTGCTAGGACCCAGAGTTAAAGGTAAAACAATGTATCCAAGTGATTTCCTAGTGATCACATCATATACCACAATGATCATTATGGTGCCAAATAAATTTATTGGATAAATCCCAATAATATTGATAAATTTACTTGTGCATAAATTTATATTTGAACCATTGTAAATCAAAATTGCATTTGTTTCTTTTGGATAATCACATGTAAAATCTAATATGAATAGTGTTCCATTACAATAATTATCATTTCAACATAAAATATAATTGGAGGAGTCTCCATATTCATTGTAAAAACATTAACCACACCTATGGATCCATCAAGTGGATGAGCTTAAGAGTTTATTATAGTTATATTTGGTTTATAATATGAAAATTAACTTGATCTTTGGGTTGAGTGACATGGTTTGGGAGAGTATTAGAAAATATATACAAGTGTTGATTAGGTGGATCAACTAATTCAATCAAATTTATGTTGATTCCTTCTATCTAAATTTGGTTGTTTTCAATAAATTATTGGATCTTGTGTTTTAATGTCATGCAATTTTTTGTATAATATCATATGACTTTATGATAATCATAGAATGCATTAACATCATAGTTATTAGGAAAAGGCATGTATAGTCTAGGTTTTAAGGCATTTCCATTAATTTTGGCCTTGGAGTTTGTTTTACCTTGTAATGTTTCTCCATCAGAGGTAGGGGAATTGGTCCCATAGTTAAGCATAATAACCTCAAAAACATTGATATAAAAATTTATAACCACATGAAAATTTTCATCAAATGATTTTTAAGTGTTAAATACTATTTTCTAATTAATAGGTTGAAGAAATAATTGAAAAAATAGATTTTGAAGTTCACTATCATGTAATTAGTGAGTCATTTTTGTAGCCATGGTCATGAATCTAAGAATATATTCACTAAAAGTCTTATTCAATCCCTTGTTCATTTGGTAATTTTGGGTAAATATAACATTCATTCTAATGTTGAAAAAACATGAGCTAGAAAATAATCAACTATTTTTGTTAAAGCATAAAATCAATCAAGCACATAGTCCTTTAAACTCCTTGGAAATAGATCAGTCAACAATTTTTCATTATGAGAAAAATCTAGGCAAGTGGCATAAAAAATATAATGTGGTGATAATGATATCCTTTGTCATTAAATAATACAAACTTTAGAGTTATAAATCCTATTATAAAATGGTAATCAATCACTTTTTAAGCTAAGGGGTTAAGTAAAATATCATTGAAAATGACCCTATTACTTGGATTTTGACATCCTTGGGATAAAAATTTAATTTTAATTTGGAGATGACATAATGCATGGATCATAGTATCCACTTTGAGATTTATAAGCGACGTGGTATTTGACTAAGTTGGAATATCTAAGCATTGTGAAGATAGAAAGTTTGATAATGTTTATGAACAATAGATGGAATTTTAAAAACATGTTGAGAATGTAGATGCAATTGGTAAGTAGAAAATGGAGTTTTAAATAACTTTGAAAATAATCAAATCATTTTCAGAAGTAAGAGTAGTAAAATTAGAAGCAATAAAAACATGAGGAATGTTTTCAAAATGAAGTTAGGAAATGACTACATTATTAGGCATCGAAGGTATTTCCTAAGTCCTCGATCTACATTATTAGCATTCAAATATTCATTGTTTACCTTCTAAGTATATCTTGTATTTTATTTTCATTTGGATCCTCTTCAGATTTTTGTAATGAACATATTTAAATATACACATAAATTTTGCTATCTCCTCAGGGTAAGCCATACTATATTTCCCAAAGTTTGTAAGTCTTTCTACCCTTTAAACTTCATATTGGTGGTCACTATCATAAGTATTTAAATTTTAAACTACTATAATTTAATCTCATCATCATTTTCAATTAAAAAATAAGAGTATAAGGACCACTGCAATTATTTAGAGAGACCATTTTATTTTTCAAGTAAACTCTCTCATTAACAAAATAATTTTTTAAAAAATGAATAGGGTTAAAAATTTCTATACCAATACTCCTAATTAGGGTATTATATCTAATTAATTTAGGTGGAGTAATATGAAAACATACATAAAATACAAATACCCTAGTGTTTAAATAATATAAAATAAAAATAATATAGGGTTTGAATGTAAACACAAAAAAATATGGCTAATATTATAGACAAATAAAATTTTCTATAAAATAATTAGATCTACCAAACTTAAATTAGGATCTAACCATAAGGGGTGTGTTTATGGTTAAATTAGTATTGTCAATGAATATACCTATTTGCATATTGTAAATGTTAAAGTGAAATCATACTAGTTTAATCATAGGGACCTATGACTGAAAATAAATTCTAAGGCGTGCAAAAGGGTATTTTAATGGTTAAGAGAGTGTTTGAGATTTAACCAAAATTTTGGATTCAATTAGATATTTTATTTCAAATCATCAAAAAATCTTAGTAAAATGATAAAATTGTAATGGCAATGTCACAATCGATATACAATCTTACCCCAACATTTTTTGCTTCATAATTGACATCAAAATTTTATCAAGTGTTATTAATCTATCTGATAAAGAAAACCTATTGAAGAGGTAATCCTTTGAAGGACTAAACACTTTGATATTTTATCAAAGATTTAAATATATGTTTATATGAATATTATAATTTATTTAATTCTTATTAATCCACCCAAAGAACCCAAAATAATAAAAAAGAATGATATAAGATAAGAAGGAACAAGGAAAACTTAAAGAAGACATCAAACACTATTCTAAAAAGATAAACAAACTATTTAAAGAAAATTATACTATCAAAAATATAAAATGATACAAGAAGAAAACAAATAATACTATAAAATAAACTAATCTAAAATTAGTCAACAAAATGAAATAAAATAGTAAATATAAAATAAAAGTGAAAAAATTGATTAAAAAGACTGAAATTGTAAGTAAAAAATAAAGAGTGAACTAAATTAGAATAGAAAAATAGAAATTTTATTTAGAAACTACGAATTTCGTAACTAATTTACAATAATTCTAAGAGGAAAAAATTTTAGATAATGAAAACTTAACAATCTATCATATAATGTTTGGATTATTATTCATTATTTAGACAAAGTAAAAATATGATCCATGCACATGAATATATAATTATGTAATCATCAAGACATTAATAATCTTGGCCATATTCAAATAATTATTCTATAAATCAAATAATCAACTTAGATATAACTGGTTGCACCAAGTAGGACACTTCATAATAAGAGAATGTGTTGTTTGGTCTTCTTTCAAGTTGTACTCGATCTTAGAGATTTATGACAGCAGAGAAAATGTAATTTGAGATATGGAATATTTATACTTGTATAAGTTCATCTATATTTTAATGATGTCCTTAAAATCCATTTAAACCATTCAATTTATAATTTAGTTATACTCTAAATTATAACTAACTTTTTAGTTAAACCAAATTTAGGTTTACTTTATTAAATGATAACTATTTTATACTAGGATTTAAATAATAATTTCATAATGTTACTGCGTATGATGCCAATATGGGAAATTGAAATATATTTTTAGACTTAATATATTTTGCTTATTTAGGCATTTTAAAGCTATCCAGTATAATTCTGGGTCAACAATTTCACTTACAACCCTAATTTGACATCTAGTAATTCTAGGACAGTTTTGTTGATACATAATTTTAATTTTAAATAAAAAATATGATTTTAACTCCTCCATACATTCAAAAACTTTAAAATTGAAATTATAATAATATGGTTAATCATAAATACAAGTTTTTCTAATGGGGTGAGGCCCTACTTATAACAACATGGTTAATAATAAATACAAGTTTTCATATGAATTAATTAATCATAAATGACTAATATCTAATTAATAAATCCTTAAAATCCATTTTTAAATTTATCAAAATTATTATTCAAGAATGATAAAACATAACAAAAAACATACAATTGTTTAAAATAACTATTGTAAACCATCTACTAAAATATTCCACTAAACTTATATGAAATCAAAGTATTCCATTGAATGATATGAAACCAACTAAAAATAGATTTTTTTTAGATAAATAATCCATAACTAAGCTATTATTGTAATAATCTATCTAGCTTCAAACCATAATACTACATATTGAAAGAGATTATCAAGTTTTATCATGTATAGAATATCATAGAAAATAAAATAGAAAACAATTCACTGTTCACCTGAAACCAAGTAAATTACAGGTTACCCCTATTTAGTTTGGTACTTAATGTACCTAAGAAGTATAGTCAACATCTCAATCCTAGTAATGCCTCTAGACTTTACTTCCACTTCCAACTTAATATTATTCATAATGTGATTTACCACAAGAAGGGATGAAGGTCTACTAGCACATTTATGACTCAAGGAAGCAAAATTGATTTGGTCACTGACATGATTTGAGGCTTTAAGGGTTAACAAGGCATTATGTGTAAGGTCAAGATGAAAAAATGGATTTATCACACTATCTGGAGGTTACATATTATTTGTTGACATATTTAGACAACTACCTATAAAATAATGAGATATCTAAGCATGTTAGCAAAAAGGTCATCATGTATGAGTACCATGAGATGACAAAGAATTGAAAGGCATAAAATTTTAGATATCTAAAAATGAAGGATCACCAACATCAAAATGAATGAAAATATGAGTGCCATGATTGAAACCATGCATAAACATAGTAGAGGCCCTTTGGAACCTAAAAGGTCTACCTTAATAATTATCTAAAGTAGGTGGCATAGTCTTATTTTGATGAGATCTTACCCAAACATTAATTCTTCTAGCAATTTGAGAACCTATAATCCAACCTAACATTATAAAAGTTTTATTTTTCAAAATTTTATGACTTCAAAATGTCCATGAATACCCTAAAAGAAACTATCAAGAAATAAATTAACAAACTACAAGCATCTTAAAATATTATTGAAATTATGTGAGATGTTGAAACCAAATAGTATATACCTAAAAAAATTAGAACAATTCTTAAAAAACAAATGGTCGCATTTGGATTCCACATAGAAGCTTTCCAAATAATGAATGACCAAATGAAAATAAAGACAACTAACTATACCCCATCCCAAGGTCATACTGAATCCATATTGAGAATCCAAGTGGATTAATAAATTTAAGGCATGTACATATTATAGAGAAATGGAACTGACCACCTTTAGATTATATACCAAAAAAAATAGTAACCCTAATAAAATTATTTCCATATTTATCAACCTTTCCAAGTTCAATTCCATTAAAGTTAACCATCGTAAAACTTTTCTCCAAAACCTACCTCCAAATTTATCTATCCTCCAAAAGTCCACCACTAAAAAAACATAACAATTTGAAACATTGAGATGATAAGGTTAAAGTCTCATCAAGATTGCTAACAGTCCTTTGGGACTTTAATATGTATTTAATACTTATCAAATGAAATCAAGGATTAATCAATGGATTTTATACAACCAAGAACCATATGCATTCGAAATCCTTTGGGGATGAATTCAAATACCTTCAATATTAATGTCTAAGCAAAAGTAGTGATCAAAGTTGATGTCAGTTACCTAGGTCAAAAATTTATGCCATAATAGATATAACCAATGTGATTATAGCCACTTATAAAATATTCAATGTTTCTATAGTTAATTACTCTAATAAATCTGATTATATTCATCACCAAGAGCCACTTAGATCATGGTCTTAGATAGGTTTAGTTTCTTGTGGTGTCACTAGGGTTTAGGAATTTAGTAACTTAGGTTTTTAGAGAATAATAATGTCATTAAAACCATGGAATAAATTATAGAATATATTATTGAGCAATTTATTGGAAGCAAACATGACATAATAAAATGTCAAAATTTACATGATGTTGACTTAGTAGAGCTATCATATAGATGAAAAATTTGCTTTAGAATACTTGAATTGATCATTAAGGATATCAAAATGTTTATTATGATTAAAAATCTATTGATGATTTGACTAAACATGATTCTCATAAGTCTGATCCTTTGCACTATTATTGGCACATCATTATTAAAAAATGTAGATAATATGAATTAAATAACACCATATAGAATGAAATCAAACTAATTATTATATTTACTTATTGATAAAAAATGTTATGAAATGTGATATTAATTATGTTATAAATAATCAAATAAAAAAATTAACACATAATCAAACAATTATTATGAAAATCAAGCGTTATAAAATAAGTTGGCCCCCATCATATGTAATTATCTAGATGTGATACAAAAAAATGTTTGAATTATTTAAGATTTTGATTATGGTATTTTTTTTTATAACAAGGTGTAAGAGAGCACACACTAACAAAAATAGTTTATGAAAAAGTGATTCTACATCAACATGTCATACATTAACCTATACAACATGCAAAATATGTTAGGTTGTGGAGCTAAAAGCTTCATTGATGCAGACATTGGAGGAGGTTACTGAAGTGTCACAGACACCGGCGTCGATCAGGCCAACTGACGTCGATAGGATTAGACAAGAAGAGCAACCGACGTCGATCAGGGATCGGCTGGCGTCAGTCACCTCCAGGCAGACAGGGACCGACGTCGGTCACCTGTGTAGTTCAAAACTACGAGTGTTATAGATATTTTGTTAACGAACTAAGTGTTTGCATGTTGAGGGCTAATTATAGTCTCGAGCTGTGGATCTAATTATTGTAATTAAGTGTCTAATTATTGTTTGCATGAGATCTATATAATAGACTCATGGGCTATATTGTAATTTGTTCTAGTTTGAGTTGAGCAAAGTTAGCTCCTTCTGTGTGTGAAGTGAGCAAGGGTGTTCCTCCTAGTTCCATAGTCGTGCCAAGTGTGGGTGCTAGTTTTGGAAAATCAGAAGGGTTCTTCAGGTGTGTAATATCTTGGTCAGCAGGTGTGTAAGGCCATGTTTAGAGATCTACATGGTAAGTAAGATCATTGATCTACAGGTGTATGTGTGTGCATGGTCTAGGTTTACAAGTGTGCAGAACCAGATTGATTTACAGATGTGCAAGATCAAGGATGATAGCAACACAACAAGTAGTAAGATCAGGAGAGATCTACTTGGAGTATAGTGTGTACTCAGAAAGAGAGCAAAGAGGAAGGCAAGGTAGTCCCTTCCAAAGTAAGATTAGTTGAGTTGTAGGGTGTTGCAAGTTTAGGGGAGATCTACTTGAAGTATGATTATGTACTTGGAGTGCTTGGAGCACTTATGGAGTGCGTGGAGCACTAGTGTACTGGCAGTGGTGGATACTGACTGGTTGGAGGTGAACACCAACTCTGTGCTTGAGTTGTGTGTTGGGACCATAAGAGAGAGAGCTTTGAGGAGAGAATTACTGTACACTTGAGGTGTGGAAAGCCTCTGAGAGGTGTGAAGAAGAAGTGGCATCTTCTTTATTGTATTATTTTTTGGATGAGTATTAATACAAGTTGTGTATTATCTCTCATATTCTGTGTTATTTCTGATTTCTAGTTACTTGTGATTCTGGTTTAATTCTGTATGTAAGTTGCTTGTATTTGGTAATCAATTGTGTGCTTACATATTTCCCAACAAGTGGTATCAGAGCTAAGGTTGCAGGGAGCAGGTTTGTGTTTGATTACAGGTCACTCTCATGGGTTTCTGATTGAGTGGGAGTATAGCAATGGCAAAAGAAAGTAAGCTAAGAATGGAGAAATTGAAAATCACGAATGGTCAATTACGGTCCTATGGAAAGAAAGAGCAGGGAAAAGAAAATTGTTGGTTTGTGGAAGATCAACATGAAGGAACTGAAGAAGCAGATGTTGCAGGGGTTGTTGCACAGGATGCTCTGGTATATTTCTTGGATAAAGTAGAATCTTGTTTTATAGATTCTATTGCCTCTTTCCATGTAGTCCAAAATAGAGTATTTCTCCATGGTAAGGTATTTGGAGACTTTGGAAAGATTTATTTAGGGGCTGGTGTGCCTTGTCAAAGAATTGGCAAAGGGGAAGTGAAGCTGAAATTGTAGGTGGCCAACACATGGGTGTTGAAGGAGGTCATGCAGGTCCCAGTGTTAAAGATATGGCTAATTTCTTCAAGAAAGTTGGGTGATGAAAGATGCACAAGAACTCTCATAGTGGATGCACTTGAATTAGCTGGTGGTAAGAAAGTAGGTACTCTTTATCTACTTGCTTATATTACTAATTCTTCTTCTATTGCGGAGACATGGCTTTATAGGCTTGGTCACAAGAGCAAGAAGGAGATGCATGTTCTTAAGAGGAAGTCAGATGTCTTTGACAGACTTAAGAACTGGAAAGCCTTGGTGTTTTTGAAGGAGATGATGGATAGAGATTAGTGGATGGGACTGAGTAACTCTGAGCAGAGCAATTTAGATAGGGATTTGATTCAAAGAAAGCTCATGGGTAAAAAGTCATCACTCACAGGCAAACACAGGTATCAGCGTCAGTCAGGGGGAACCGACATCGAACAGACAGGTGCCGATGTTGGTCATGTGCAGACCAGAGCCAATGATGTTAGGCAGGGTAAGACTGACGTCGGTCAGGAGGACTGACATCAGTGATAGTAAGACCGATGTTGGTGAGGAGGATTGACATTGGCAATAGGTAGACATTGATGTTGGTGGGGTCGGTAGTCAGGACAGGCGCATGGAATCAATGTCAGTCAGATGCAGATTGTGTGGTGACTGAGGTCGGTCACTGTAACAGATTTTGGGTGGACAACAAGCTGTCAAGGAGTCTCAAATGCCCATATGGAGGACTGAAAGTGGTAAGTAAGCCTCAAATTCATTGTTCCTCTTCTTTATACTCATTGCTCACTGCAGAGCAGGAAGGATCCAGGAAATAGTGGGAGCATGGCAGGAATATGATGCAAAACCAAATGGGAGATTTGGTAGGGTTGCCAGCTGAAAGAAAGCACTAAGATGAATGGATACCTTAGTTAAATAATAGAGAGAATGAACATGTGAGATGGAAGGCCAGGTCATATGGTCTTGAGGAAGCTGTAGGACAGTGGTACAAGGCTGACAGGTGGTACCAAGTGGATGACAAAGCAGGGCTTTAGTCAATGTCAGTATAACCATTGTGTTTTTCTTACCAGGTGGATGATGGTCACAACATTATCTTGTTACTATATGTGGATGGTATGCTAGCTAGCAGGTTCAGACATACAGGGTTTTGCTGAGCTAAGGGTAAGGTTAGTTCAGTGGCATGTCATGAGGAATTTGGAGCAGTGAAATTCTTTGGCATGAGAGACATGGAAGATCACAGGTTGATTTTGTCTCCAGTGGGAGCTGATGTGAATCAGGGGTTAGCGAGGTTCAATACATAAGATGCAGAACCAAATCACACCAAGGGCTAGATAGTTCAGTGTCCAAAATCACATGAGGTCTGGTATAGACCTAAGTTTTCCCAAGCAGTGGGAGCTGTCAAAGAGTTAGGAGCCAATTTGGGGAAGTGGGTTCTCAGGTATCTGAGAGGGACCAGCAGTAGGGATTCATGCTATGCAGGGTCAGGACTTCACTACATGGGTTTGTAGGTTTGGATGTGGCAGGTTACTCAGATGATAGGAGGTGCACCACAGGTTGTGTGGTGGTTGGTCTTCAAGATTGAGCTTAAAGAGGGATATAAGCCAGGAAACAGATTAGATGGGGTACATGTATAGGTACAATGTAGCTATTTATCTCCAAGTGGGAGATTGTTAGGTTGTGGAGCTAAAATATTCACTGATGCAAACATTGGAGGAGGTTGTTGAAGTGTCACAGACACTGGTGTTGGTCAGGCCAATCGACGTCAGCAGGATTAGACATGAAGAGCAACCGACGTCCGTCAGGGATCGGCGGATGTCAGTCACCTCCAGGTAGATAGGGACCGACGTCAGTCGCCTGTGCAGTTTAGAACTGTGAGTGTTACAGATAGTTTGTTAATGAACTAAGTGTTTACATGTTGAGGGCTAATTATAGTCTCGAGCTATGGATCTAATTATTGTAATTAGGTGTCTAATTATTGTTTGCATGAGATCTATATAATAGACTCATGGGCTGTATTGTAATTTGTTCTAGTTTGAGTTGAGCAAAGTTAGCTCCTTCTGTGTGTGAAGTGAGCAAGGGTGTTCCTCCTAGTTCCATAGTAGTGCCAAGTGTGGGTGTTGGTTTTGGAAAATCAGAAGGGTTCTTCAGGTGTGTAGGATCTTGGTTAGCAGGTGTGCAAGGCCACGTTTGGAGATCTACATGGTAAGTAAGATCATTGATATGCAGGTGTATGTGTGTGCATGGTCTAGGTTTGCAAGTGTGCATAACTAGATTGATTTATAGGTGTGCAAGATCAGGGAGGACAGTAACACAACAGGTAGCAAGATCAGGAGAGATCTACTTGGAGTACAGTGTGTACTCAGAAAGAGAGCAAAGAGGAAGGCAAGGTAGTCCATTCCAAAGTAAGATTAGTTGAGTTGCAGGGTGTTGCAAGTTCAGGGGAGATATACTTGAAGTACAATTATGTACTTGGAGTGCGTGGAGCACTTGTGGAGTGTGTGGAGCACTGGTGTACTGGCAGTAGTGGATGCTGACTGGTTGGAGGTGAACACCAACTCTGTGCTTGAGTTGTGTGTTGGGACCATAAGAGAGAGAGAGCTTTGAGGAGAGAATTACTGTACACTTGAGGTGTGGGAAGCCTCTGATAGGTGTGAAGAAGAAGTGGCATCTTCTTTATTGTATTCTTTTCTGGATGAGTATTAATACAAGTTGTGTATTGTCTCTCATATTTTGTGTTATTTCTGATTTCTAGTTACTTGTGATTCTGGTTTAATTCCACATGTAAATTGCTTGTATTTGGTAATCAATTGTGTGCTTCCGTATTTCCCAACAAAATAAGTCTAACATGTTCTAAATAATAAAATTATACTTTATTACATAAAAAGATAACATGATGTAGTAATAAATGATAAGAGATGGGTTTATAAATATATATATATTTTAGGAATCTGTAGGTAGTCATCAAAAAGAGATGACATTGATAAGGTCCAAACAATGAAGTGAATAAAACTTAGAAAAATCAGAGTGAATAGAGATTAATTTCTATAACTATTAATAATATATTTTAGAAATTTCAAATTCTAGTCATGGAAAATTTGGTGTATAAAAAATATGATTTGAAGACCCTATTCATCAACTTCACGGCTTAAAAACATCTTCCTCTTTCCTAAATTTTGCATAAATCTCTAGGAAATTGATCTTTATCTTCTCCAAAGCTATATTAGGATTAAAAAGACCAAAAAGGGGATATATTTGGGGGTTAATGTTATCTCTCAATTAATATCAAGATATAATATTCTTGTAAAAATTTATAAACAAAAATTCCAAGCATAATGCACATTAAAAAAATTAGTCAAGTGAATGTAAAGTCTAATATGATATGAATTTCATTATAGAATGAATGCATGGAAAAAAATGCTTTAAGTTTGCTTGAATTCTAGTCTAAATTCTTGAATTAATGATCTTGAAATTTCATAATTTGATCTCTTTATAGTTTTCTTAAATTAATTTTATGTCTATTCATGTCCCATATGCAATGATGTGCATGTGTATTTATAAAATTTTCAAATTCAAATTAGGACCCTATTGGCACAAGCCAACTAATAATGGGTAGAGAAGGATGTTGTTTTCTATGGACTAGTTATGACCCAAATCTATAACCTCCTTTATGTATGTTTATGTGATCTACCAATTGAGTTACTAAATACTTTATAATTGTACCTATTTATTAGTCTCCTTATTATTGTTTAAGTGTGGCTCATTTTCTCACACACCTTGAGCCATCCTTTGGTGCTTCGGATTCTTAGTCTAGTTCTGATACCATGCTATTTTCCATGTAATAGTTAGGACTTGAACCTAATGCCTATAATTTTTGGATGTTGGGGTGCTCTACCACTGAGATACTAACCCTTTTGTGACCAAGGATTTTTGGTAGGCTCTGTATGCATGGGATATGATTAATAAATGCATATCCTATCTCAATAGACTCAGACTCACATAAATTCAATCAAATAAAGCCTATGATACTTATGTCTTAGGTAATGACCATTTCTATAGAAGATATAAAAATAGGGTTTCCTAAATAAGGTAAAGATGAAAGGGGTCCAAATCCTAAGCCTATGACATAATTGAACAACTCTCAATATTCCCTCTATGTAGTTAGTTGTATATGATTGTAGGTGTGCAAGTAAAGTAAGTTGAACTAAAGGGGTAAGGGTTAGAATTATAAAAAAGGGTAAGGTTACATGGTCAACCAAATGAGAATGGAATATGGAAAGTCTAAAAAATTATATAACTACACTATTACTAAGTATAGATAAAACTTAGACAAGGACACACACACATTAATTCACTAAAAGCCACACAACATCTAATCTACTAAGCAATAAAAGAAAGATAATATGGTTAGAACATACTTATATTAGAGTGGACCCATCAATAATCAATATCCCCTTGAATAATATGGATATTTTCAAGAGAATGTTATGGGTTTGAAGACTTAAAATATTGGGCTTAGGCTGTATACCAAGATGACTCTTAGTGAATCTCCAATACTTCAATAAGACAAGCTTTCATCAAGATGAGCTTCTAGACCACTAACTCCTCCAAATATTACTTAGGTAAGAATTAAAAGATAAATAAGAGATAATATAGTGTATATGATATGATTGGAATGAAATTTGACCCCTTATATAGGTGTATAAAACCCAAAACCAATTAAAAACACTAAGTCACTAATATTGTCTAGGATGATATAGTAGAATGGGATGTTGACTGACATATAATGGTATCAACCTAGGAAATAACATAGGACTATATTAGCATAGATTATAATATATAAATATTATATCATCTAGGTCGATGTAATAGGAAGATGGTATCAACAAGGCTGATGCCATATGATAAGATGGAAAAGGTGTTGAATTAGGAAACACACACACATACAATAAAAATTTAATTATAATTATAAGAAAATAGATGGAAATATATAAATGTAAACTTAAAATTGATATTTATATATAAATGTCAACCCATAATTAAATTTACACACACACACACACACACACACACACACACACACACACACACACACACACACACACACACACACACACACACACACACACACACACACACACACACACACACACACTTACACTTTCAAGATGTTTGAGAGTGATTTTGAATATGTAGGAGTTATTATGCAAATTCTAGGTTTTGGAGGGTCCTATTGGATTTTAGGGTTACCCACATTTTAGGTTTTAGGATTTTAGGGAGAAATAATATGAGGTAAATGGATATAAACTATAAGGAATTTAGAATTATAGTAATGATTTTGTAATCCTGACATGGATAACAACATCTCTTGCAAATCATCGCAAGCCTACCCACCCATTTTTTAGTACACCCTTTAAGGTGTGCACTCAAGGAGATCAATGCTTGATAAGTAGATAAAAGATAAAGTGTTGGTAATGTATAAATATTTAAAATATTATGTGTATATAGGATAATTTTTACAATTAGGGTTTTGTTCATTTTATCCAACATCCCTCTTGAGTGACACTTTTTTACTCATGACTCCTAGTTTGGTTATGATACCATGGTATTTTCCATAGACTAGTTTTGACTAGAACATGGCTTATAAATTGGTCATTATGAGTTTGTAAACTTACCTGATTATGTTTAAATATCACCATGTGTCTGTTGCATATCATTTAAGGAATTACAATAATAAATAAACATTTTGGGGACTTTACACATTAAGCTACCAACCTTTTTATGATCATGACTTTGTAGAAGCCTCCTTTTTATAGTTGAGTGTGAATCATTTTATCAAATAGAGGAAAAAATTATGAGAATAGGGAAAAAAATACCCAAAATAAGGGTCATAAGGGCTTTCCCCAGAACCATGTACTGTATAGTTTAGATGAACTAAAACCATACAATGTTTCATTTTAGGAAAAATCCTAGAAACCAAATGAAATAGGGAGGGAAGGTGAGAGAGATAAAATAGGAGGAAAATTATGGGGAGACAATCAAGAACACATGAAAAATGAGTCAATAAGATCCTAACATAAATAGACAATAAAAAAACACATAAATACCCTAGAATAATGTGCAATTCTATGACTAATACTACCCCTACTAAAATTAAGTGTTTATAATTACCCAAATTTCATAATGACTATTTTTACATTTAATATAACCACACTTTTATTCCTATGTTATTATACTCTATTTTAAGAAAAAATTTATAATAGAAAGTAGGTTATTTTTAAGAACATTTATATACTCTTATATTTTATTTCAAAAAATGTGAGTAATAAAAAGTAGGTTATATTTAAATGATGTCACAAAGGAAAATCTGATCTAACTATAGTAAATACAATAATTAAATATTTTACTCTATGTTGGAAAGAGGGAATATGAATGAAATTACCTTGAAATGAGAATCAACGAGAGAAATAGATATATAAATATTTGATTCTGACTCACTTAGATTTTGAGAGAGGTTGAAAATGTAGAAAACTAGGTCTCAAAACACTATAGAAGAAAATATAAAAATTAGGTATTTATTTTTGACAATTAAAAATTTCACATGGTATGATAGAGGAATGACTAGAAATAAAATGTCTTTGAAAGATGAAATATTCCTAAAAATGTCTAGCCTAGTCTAAAAATTGATATATATATCCTTATAGTTTGAAATTTAATAGAACCCTTCATTGATAGTAGATGCCTAAAAACTCTCTCTAATAGTAAGAATTATATTCCAAAATATAAAAATGTTCACTTATTTGATCAAACCCTAATTTAACCTCAATACCTATAAATACATCCAATATAAAAAGACATATGCATAGTTATTAGTCTAGGCCCCTCAACCGGAAGTTGTTTTATGTTTTAAGTTGAGAATCAAGACTTATGGAGTTATATGTATGAAAGTGATCCATTTAAAGGAGTGAAAGAGGCCTAAAACCTCTCTCTATATGCTAGTAGAATAAACTATATGCTCTTTTGCTTAAGTCTTATTTTGGTACAAATATGTAGAAAAAATCAATAGAACTTATATAGATGTTATCCTTGAAAGCATAATATATAATAAATATAATATCATAATATTTGTTCACTTGTTATGAATTTATTATAGTGACTAAGTATATATATGCACTTACTAAATTCAAATTAGGACCCAATAGCATGCAATATGACCACATTGATGCTAGAAAACCAACAATCAGGCATAATGAAACATGAAAAACAAGGGGGAGAAGGTCCAATGGACCCAAAACTAACTTAACCCTTTTTATACCATATGAATATAGTTATGACCATTTTCAAAATATTATTAAAATAATTAGGAACAAACCCCCCTAAAATAGATATTTAGATGAGCTACAAGACACTTGGGTGGATCTAGAGGAAAACGTTATAGATTAAGAAACATTTACAAAGTAAAAATGACATAAAAAGAAAACACAAGGATCAACATTAATGAAAATGGACCAATAAGAGATTAAATTGAATAAATGATGCCTATATATAAAAAAATGGTAATAGCCTTACAATAACAAGACTTGTACCAAAATTAAGTGTTCTGTGTGCATACATATCAAATTAGGTTAGAAAGTGCATACCGAGGAGGGTTCAAAGAATATTTTTTAGTTGAAATAAAAATCTATGCTACTTAAAATTGTCATGAATGCTTCATCAATTCTCTAATGTAAATATCTGAAATGTACTTGTAATAAAACTCGAATGCTTACAAGTATATCCATGTCTTGATAAATTGATAATAATATAACCAAATTAAATAATTTTGAAAAGTGTAAAATAAGAAAAAATAATGAATACACTTTGTGATATGTGAACCATGATACCATCTCTAAAAAATTATAAAACTATCACGTGCCTCAATTTCCTCAACAAAGCTACTAAATAAACTAAAAACTGTCATGGGCCTCAATTTACATTGACATGTGCCAAAAAAGTAAAAACAGGATCCTACTAACCCATGCCATGTGTAAAAACTTTATTTTTGGCCAAAGAAGCAAACTTATGTAATCGATCTGTACCCACTTGACATCTCGTAGCTTCTTGAAATTTTGTAACCACTTAGAATTTTGTATCCAAGAATACAATAAAATGACTATCTTCCCCCCATTTGGGGCAAGCGATGTTCATGAATATCACTCATCTCAAAATAAAGAGTCACACATAATATTAAAATTTGTAATGATTAATGAAAGCATATTTGTGACATATGTATGTAATCATATAACCATATCATCATGTAAATATCTATAGTAACATGTAACCCAATACCAATATTCTGATATATAAATAATATAAGGCAATATAAAAGGAGGGGCAAGTGATATGCCCCAATGTAAGCTCAAAAAGAGGAAAATTGATATTCCCCACCATAACAATATACCCCAATATGGACAAGGTATAGTATTTAGTGTAATAAATATAGTAATTCCAAATGTAAGTAAATGGATGAAATACTTGAGGTGATAATCAATCCTAATATAATCAATGCATGAGTTATAGATACATGGGTGCATCATGACCAAAATAAAATGTGTAAATGATAAACACAATAACAATAGGCCCATGTATTACTAACCAATGTAGGTACACTAATGAGTGCACCCCAATGTAGAAAATATATGATATTTAAGTCTTGATAAAGATAAGACTCAATGACATGTGTCAACATGAATAAACAATACAACTAATGAAAAATTAATTAAAAAATAAGAACAAGCGCAAAAAATTAATGACCCAATTAAAGAGAAAAATAATTTCCATAAGAATGAAAACAAAGAGAATGTTTAAATAAAAATTAAAATACTTAAAAAGGAAAAAATAAAAACATCTCAATTGTAAAATTGATGCACATGCATGATATTCATTAGATTATTCAAAGACTGGTATTATAATTAGTTAAGCAATATGGTGTCACCCGTAGACCATCTAAAGACACCTTGAATACTCCTAGACTGACTTAGGAACTTTCTTCTTACATAAAATTCATGACTAGATGTTCTTTTGACAATACATGAGCATACTTAGACTTGGTCTCAACATGAAATTATATATAAAGACTCATATAAAATAAAAACTAATATATACATACTGAACACAACCTATCTAAACTATTTACACCTCTTTGGACAATCTTTAATGATCAAAACACACAACCAAGGCCATAAGGCCATACTTACCTTGTAGAGGGGCTCATGGGCTTGTAGCCCTATTGATCCTATTTTTCCTACATAAATTTTCTTGGATTATTGATATCACAAAACTTGAATATGATTTGGATACCCATTAAGGATTTATGTAACATATGTGAAATGTAGGTAGGGTATTGTGTATAGAATAGGGCTAATAACAAATGTGTCAGATCTAATTAGGTCTCCTAAACACCTTGTTTAGGAAAGCATATGGAGAATAGAATTGATCTAAGACCTAAGACTCATATAATAAGTGAAAAATGACATAATATGACCATTACAAATAAAAATTAGTTAGTTGTCAATCTAAACCATGACCAAAACCCTTTGTCTCAGTCAAACCAATACATATAAGGCTTAAAAACAAGTTTGAATTTGAAATCACCCTTACCTTTTGAGTTAGGATTTGAAGATTTATAAAATAATAACATATATTGAGGGCATCATGATTTCAAAATTTTGAATTTTTCCACTATACGGATTTGGAGATTAGCCACACCCTAGTTAGGGCACAATTAACATACAAATAAAGCTACAAAAAGCATTCTAGGGTGTCAAGACTTTAAATAAATTTCATTGAGATTATTTTTTAATCTAATAAGAGTATAATCAATCACATTTAAGAAAGAAACCCCTTAAACATTGACTATCAAAACTGAGCTCACTGCCCTATCTGGCATGCACCTATAGTTATGAGAAAAGCCTTAACAAAAAATAAACTTTTGTCCTTCAACATTCCATATCTCTATTTAAAATTAAAATTATCATATTACATATGTTTTTGGTTGAAGTAATCACTCAAGAAAACTGAAAAACTCAACTCAAACACCAAATCTCTATTCCTAGACTCATACAACAAACTCTAAGAATTGAACTAGCAAATTTTCCAAAAAAATAAGATTCTAACCGACCCAAATCTTGTTCAACCAACCTAAGATCACATGGAATATGATATATAAAACTATTTTAGATGCAAATCTATACAATCTTGGCCTTGAGACACGTTTAGGCCTTATTACAAGCTTAATAGACATATTCTCCAATTTGAAAATTTGAACACCATAGTTTTGGAGGGAAAACTAACTAATCATATCAAAGCAACCTAGACTCAACCAAAAATAATGAAAAGACATTGAAGATATGAAGATGTTCCTATATCACAATAGGACACTAAACAAAGTTTATCAATAATAATTAAGGGACATAGCTAATTAGGTTTGAATTTTCCTTTATTTGCTTTATCCACATTTATATATATTCTATTTTATTTTAGTGCTAAGTTTCCCACATTGAATTATCTTGATCCAATTATTACAAATTAGAAAAAGAAACATTGATGAGATCCTATTTTTATTATTATATTTGAGAGTATTAATTTACTCAAATTTGCTGTGCTCTCATTTCTAATTCCTATAAGAGAGCCCGAGCTTACTCAAGATGATCAATAACTTGTTTATATAGTTATTCAGAATTTTGAATAATACTCAATATTTTTTATGTATATTCATTGCCATTGATAATACCTTTATGAGACACATGAAGATTATAAATATTAAGATCTATTTTTTTTTTTTTTACTTCTACACCATAAACACGAGAAGTGGTGGTATCCCCTATAGCTATCCCAAAACTCATTCAATATACCCATAAAATATATATAATATGATTATGCCAATCATTAACATATTTAGAAATTATTTTACTAAATATATTCATAATCATCATATTTATAGCCTCAGATTGACCATTACATTGAGTGTTATAAGGAGTTGAAAATGTATGTCAAATCATGTATTTATGACAAAAAATCCTTACCATCTTATTCTTAAAAGATGAACCATTATCAATAATAATAGAATACAAGGTGAAACTAAGAAATAATATGATCCCTTATAAATCTACATATGTATTTACCTATTGTATATTATAAAGGAATATATTCAACTCATTTTATAAAATATTCAACAATAGTAATGATAAATTTATTATATTTTGATGATGTAGGATTAATTTTGAAAAGTAGGTGTTTTATCTATTTTGTGCATAGTGACAAATTAACTATGAAAAACAAGATAAAGGGGATGCAAAAGGGAGATCATTAAATATGTCCGAAAATAACACTTAGACATATCTCATGGACATAAATAGTAACATATGTATCAAAAAATATATTAATCAAGTTAAAACAATGAAAGGAGATAGAAAATATTAGAATTGACCACATCTAGTTGTTGGATTTTTTTTTGAGATTAAAACATTGTTGTAAATATGACTATCACTTGTCATAGGGATAATAATTTAAAATATTCCCAAGATGGATTTAAATACCTATTGAATATACACCTTTTTAACTAATAAATATGTCTACTAATGTTGAATTTGTACTTCACATAGTTTTTATATCTATAACTTTATGGCCACATGCACAAAGTGATGCCATACAATTTTATGCAGTCATTTCCAAAAAGTAGTGGGTATAATGTTAGTTTTTATCTTTTATTTGTCTTATTGAATTAATTTTTCAATTTTTTTTTACAAGAAATGGATAAAGAGAAAAGAGTTATTTGGCTCAGGAAACCTTCAAGGAGTTTAAGATACATATCCCACACACTAGGATCAGAGCCAATGCAATTATAGTGCAGTGTGAATGGAATAATGAAAGAAAAATGGTTAAAATTATATGATTAAGAAGATGTAACTACATAAATAATCTCCTATTATTATTTTTATCATCCAAATTTTCATCCTTAGAATATTGTTTAAGCCTTCCAAATTTGGGGTAACATGGAAACAATCCTAGGCTATGGGTGGCCTAATAGGTGGATTGAATCTCTAGGTTATAGAGTTAGTTCCCCTTGATGTATCAATTAAGATAATTCAATAATACATAAAATTAATAGGAAAAGGGAGATAAACCTATTATAATGGAGGTGATGCATGAAAATTAATAGACTACTACCAACCAACTACATGTGCACATCAACCATGAGACTAACTTGAACACACACTACTCCTAATCTGCCTCTCTACATCAACACTTCATTGTGGAGGTTTTGATTAATGTTTTAGATATGATGACTAATAAATAGGTCATATAATGACACTAATGAGTAAAAAAATCACTCAACCTTCACAATTATTTGGACACTTCACATGACTTGCAAAGAAGCTTTCAAATTTCATATGAGTGTTATAAAGGACAACATACCAAGGAAGACTAAGAAAAACACTTGACAAGATCAATATCATACAAACACACTAAAAATAGTATAAGGAGGTAAAACCAATAGTTTATAATTGATCATAGGTATATAAATGGGTAGGGATTCACCATACCCAGGTGGAGGATACATAATAAGCCAAACAAGGCTGCTTAAATTGAGAATTGAGAGTAAAAGAGAGAGGGGTGTAGAAGTGAGTAATTGAAAAGTGTCAATAAAGAGTTAAAATAAATAAATTATTTGAATAAAATTCTCAATATGTCTCAAAGGACATGTGTTACTCTTTTGAATATGCTTCATCTTCCAAATGGCATAAGATTTTCAAACTTTGCTTAACACCTTTTGTTTCTTCTTCAAACTACCCTTCTCTTAGCTTATGAGCTAAAAAGTGGCACTCTTCATCATAAAGTCATGTTTATTTACTTATTTTTATTATATTTTAAACTTTAAACTTTTTTATGATCTCTCAAAACTGACATCTCAGTGGTGATCATTACATAACTCTTTAGGTGTCTTGAAACCCCTTTGGTCTCACCATACCTTTCTTGCCCAAATAGCTCAAAACTTGGTTTTTCCTTCATGAATGAAATATATCTACATATAATTCCTCTATTAATCATAAAATACTTTAAAAAACTCATTTATATCCATCAAACACTCACGAAGACCTCATTTTTCACCTTAAGTTCTCACTAGCCTTCAATTCCTTATAGCCCTAAAAACACACAAGTCACCTTGTGTAGCACAATGTATGAATGATATTGGAAAAATAAGAATGTATTTGAGTATATAGTATTCCATTACATATTTTTTAAAAATTTAATGATTATAAATTGAGTGGAAGTACACTTATTTACTTATTTTCTCTCTCTAATTAGGCCTCTAGGCCTAGAAATTGAGTTTTGGCTCCAAAAACCTCCCACATGTGTGAAACATAAAATAAATGTTTTATTAACTTTACATACCCTATGAAAATTCTCCATGTCAAATTTGAGGACTTGAGACCCTACATAGATGTGTGAACTGTGAAATGGCTAAAACCCTAACCTAGGTGTTTGTGCATACTTAATAGACCTTTGAAGTGATTTTTAAAGACATTTTCAAGTTAAAATGTCTAGAAATGGTTTTTTGAGGCATAAAAAATCATCATAAAACTCAACCTAATTATAATAATCTCTACATTTTTATTTTTAGGTCTATAGAGAATCTTCTTGACCTGCAAAATAATGCATTTCTTACCTTGTGACCTCACTTGATGACTTGAAGAGCTCATATATTACTTTGAGATAAATTAAAAGTTGTGTGTATGATTATGGAACTTCTAATCATTCCTAATATGCCTTGATACCTAGTTTGAAGGCTAGTTCTTCCTTTGCATACTCATAAACATGCATACAACCATGTTTCTAGGCCAATTTCATATAATTTGGATTTCCCACATGCCAACCAATGACACGTTCAGGTGATCATAAGACCTATGAAGGTCATCCTAGTAATTTTAAGGTCAAAACAATCCATTTTAAGGCCACATATCTCATTGGGTCACTATAAGGAGTTTATGAGGGTTTAAGGTGTGTTAGGTTTTTAATAATTGTTTATAGAGGACATAGCCTCTTTCCTTGAACCAATGCCATAGGATGAGAGTGGAGATACCTATATAACAACTGAAAAATTATTTTTAAATCATGAATCTTGTCAAGGGAGATTTGATTAAGTTTTGGAATCTCTTAGGTGGCTGAGTATGCATTTATGAGCTTGAGAGAGAGGATCTTATGAGAGAAAGGAGTAGAAGTAACTTAGGGTTAGAGACAACTCAATGAGGTCTGCACCATATCATGTGATATGATAAAATTTAATCCTAATAGGATTTAATCTTAAAATAAATGGAGACTGTCTTAAGCCCTATACAAGGGTTTATACACAATCTTATTCAATTGACCCTAATAGGTGTCTTATCAGACTTTCACTTCCTTTCAATGGTTCCAAGATCTATAAACACTCTTATTAGGAATCTGAAATATTATTTAGTAAAATTTATAGCCCAAATTCAAGGTAAAATACACATATTTTCTTCACCATCTGAGGTTAGACATGTAGGAGTTGATTAGGCCTGAACATTCCTTTTTAAGCCTACAGGTCCTCATGAGAGTCTAATATTTTGTTAAGATTGATAAAGGCTTAAAATAAGGGGTTTTTATCCCTTTAAAATGTTATAAATTCACCATATAACTCATTATTGTGATATATAAGGCCTTATGCAGC
Organism: Torreya grandis; assembly: GCA_037957365.1. Taxonomy (NCBI): domain Eukaryota; kingdom Viridiplantae; phylum Streptophyta; class Pinopsida; order Cupressales; family Taxaceae; genus Torreya; species Torreya grandis. The sequence continues at coordinate 4,725,153 of JARHVA010000561.1, read as the reverse complement.
TTCCAAACTTTCAATTTTTCTTGAATTCATACACAGGCATGTATGCCTATTTAGGCTTTATGGGTCTAATTAAACTCTTGCTTACTATCCATCTCAAGTTCTCTTGCATATAATGGATTATTTACATTCTATAAATAAGTATAAAATAGGATAATAACCAAGGATATATTCATATCTCCTCTTTTCAATATTTTACTCCATATGCCTTAAGGATTTATTATTGTTCATCTTGATCATTCTACTTACAAGTGAATAAGTTGAATGACTATGAGCTTAAGATGGGGTTTTTATATCATTATTGAGGTTTTTAAAGATATTATTGAGATTAAAGGATTTAATACATAGTATCTATCCATATAAATCTAACTCTCATAGTATACATTGCATCTTCCCACTCAAGCTTGAGACTAACTATAGTTACTCAAACAAACCTGTAGGCCTATTGAACTGTGAGTTTAAATCAACTCTTTTGATGTTACATCAAACAATGTGCTATATTTTTAACTTTATCTTAGGAATATGTACTATCTCATGTCACCTCTCACACCATCTAAGCCTGCAACCATACAATAACCCTCATTTGCCCATAAGCCACATTCTTTTAGGTAGATCTGTATATGACCATCTAGGCCTACAACCATACAACAACCCAATTTATTTCCATGACTCACCTTGATGATACTTTTAGATTGTTTGGAGATAAATCCATGTTCTTTATAACTTTCATGTAGACCTATTGAACATCATTTAAAGTAAATATTTATTGCATTTTATGCAAAAATGAGACCTATAGGTCTACCTTTTATCTTTTTAGGCCTTTTTAACATTGTATTTTAGGCCATATTAGCATTGAATTATGTTTTAAATTACCTAATAACCTTATCATGAGGTTTTAACTTCTATATAACAATTATAATGTAATATCTATCACTTTTTGATTCATCTCTATGAAGGTAGGCCTACACATAGTCCAAAACCAAGACCATTGCATATTACTTGGAGAAGGTGGTGTTGGATTTAATAATGGAGCCATTAATGGACCTATAATTGAATTAAAAAGAGTGAAAACATGGTGATATGCATTCATTCTATTATTTAAATTATTGAAAACCTTGAAACAAACAAGAGACCATAACATCCAACTTGCAAACTATGCAAAAGAAGAGTTTCTTATCAACTTGAGCTCACATGTGACAAGTGAGGCTTTTGGAATCATGTGGAATGTTTTTGAAACCCATATAGACCTTTTAAAACTCCATTCATTCTTCCAGATAGCATCAAATCTCATTTTAAGGAGATAAATTGAGCATGTTGGGTTTATAGGTAGTTTTAGACCAACCTGCCTTCTTCATGATTGTTCATAAAGGAGGGGATACCAATATGATTAATATTTCCATAAATTTGAATATAATTATGACCCCATCCTATGGTAAAAATATCATTTCACAAATATCCTTTTGTCATATTCCAATGAACATCTAAAATATATTTTTATGAGCTTGATAAAGAAGCAATGGAAGAAAGGAAGCAAATTTTATAATATCAGGACCTGTAACTTCATTAAAAGCATGGATTTGAATTTTTAAATATAAAGAGACAAATGTGAAATGTTTTCACTTGAAAGTGGATCCCCATGTATGTACAAGTGCTTAAAATTGCCTATTTTGGAGGTTAAACCTACAAAACTAATATGATCTGACATTCATGCCATATATGTAAGTTAGATAACTCCTTGAAAAGCTTGAAATAGTGTGATTTATGGATATTTCACCTTTTTTATCTTTGACACATAATATTTGGTTATATACACTTTTCATTTAACTTCACTTATCTTAAATTTTATAAATCAATGTAATATTTCCAAACATGTGTGAAATGTTAATACAAGTTGATGAGGGCATGAGATGACTTTGATAGATAGATAAAGACCTATGACAACTTTAGGATCCACCTTATTTACACCAAGACATGATTAGACTAGTAAAAGACCAAAATAAAACATTACCTTAATCTTGTCAAATTAACCTTAACATATGCTAATAAGACTTCAACAAGACCCTAATAAGACCTCATAAGGCATTAAATGGTTAAGAACAAGGTTATCAAGACATGACAAGATTTTTTTTTCTATAGGGGTTAACATTTTGACCTAGGGGTCAAATTGGTCAGTAAATTGGTGATTCACATGGGTAGCATGCTTGCAATGTTTACTAGACTAGTAGCCTTGTCCTTCCATCAAGACATAGAGTCACTTTCACTCCACTATAGACTTAATTTGACTTTAACCAAGACAAGATAGCTAAATAACCCAAACTATTAAAAAGGAATCGAGTCTAGTCTCAAACTAGTAATCAATAGCTTGAGTCCAAGGGGTGTCAAGGTATTTGAGGGTATCAATATTTTCATAGTTCACTTGATAGGTTTATTATTTTGAACCTTGTAAATTTATGTATGTTGTGCTTGTCGTAATATCCAAAGCCATATACTCTATGCAAATGCGACCTAAAATTCTTATTAAGATCTAAAGAATGATACTTTTACTTTAGGTAAAGATTCACCTAATTGATTTGTCTTAGAGTGAATTTAATTTTTGAGTATCTATTTGTTAAGCATTGATCTTATTGTTGAGGTTTGGAATTGATGTTTTCATTTGTGTCAAAGGTTCTTGAGAAAGGTCTTCAAGAGTGTCATTGAATAATGTAGTTATGAAATAGGACATTAATCAGTGTTTTAGTGATTATGATAATGTAAGACATGTTTGGTATATGTTCTTGTGACTACATGAGTGATGTGCAGGTTAGTGTGGAAGGTCCTTGTTGTCAAAGTTTTCAAGTGCTTAAACCTAGTAAGTGACTTGAGAAGGTACATGTATAAGATGCTTAGTATTATCCATGAAGGGTCATGATGGCTTGGTGAGATGAGTGCAAATAGGCATGAATGGATGTATAAGGTTGATGGATCATGCATATGAGGCATTATAACACTCAAGAGAGTCTCAAGGTGAGCTTATAAGGGTAGGATATATAGACTTAGTCTGCATCTAGACCACTTCTAGACACTACCTATCCTAATGAGGCATCATGATATATTTTCAAGGACTATGAAGGATTTAAAGTAATTTTTGAGAATGATAGAGGTTGCTCAGTATGTGAGTGAGGTGGAAAGCACATGGAAACAGGCATGAAGGTCAATTTCAAGGCCTAATGTGGTTTGTAGGTCAAGGTCTAAGCAAGAAAAGTGAGACATGGTGGAAAAATGAGGTATGAGATTAAATTTTCAAGATAATAAAGAGAATGTGATCATTTTTAGTGGTGTGATATATTGTCCATGTGTGTTGACCAAGTTTGAAGGTTTAGGCTTGTAAAAATGTTATATGGTCTCTTGAGTGCATAGTATGAAGGGTTCTCAACCTGAGGAAGACATTCAAGTGTTAATTGGAACATGTAACCTATGAATGAGAACCTAATATATTCATGATATATAGGGAAGGGTCCTAGCTCAAAGTTTTAAGCATTATTTTTTGGAATGAGGGGCTAGGATTTATGAATGATTGCTAACAATGGAAGATGGTTTAAACCCTCAAAGAACCCTAATAGTGACCCAATATGAAATAATTTGTTATAAAGTGATCATAATGGATTGTTATTGCTATTTAATTGATTGGAGGTTTTATTTAACTCTCCTAAGCACCTCTAGGTATGATTGGTTTGTCTGGTGTGTGAGTAAACCCTACAGGGAGTTTCTCAAAGATTTATTGTAGTGGTCAAAGTTGATAAATGGATGGAAGAAAATTTTTGAGACTTTATTTTGTTCCATGGTTATTTATGGATAGGTTATATCCCTTAGGGGTGATAAATCGGTCCTCCAAGTTGACCAGTTGTTAACAAACCTAATGGTAAAAATAGTGAAAAACCCAGGCAATAATGAGAAGATGTTTAGGGATGTGTTATCATGGAATAGGGATGAAAAAAATGAATGGAGACATTTTTAAAGACATTTTAATGTTTGATATAATTTTTAGAGCTCATCCTATATGGCAAAAAGTTTCTCACAAGTTTACTTGTCTAGCTCAGTGAAAGCATGAGATTGGTCTGCAAGACCAATATCTCCATTAGAGATTATGATTATTTTTTTGAATTTTGTTTTGAGGATTTTTTAGTATCATATTCATAAATTTTATTTCCTTGAGTGTGTTCTTTTATGTGTTATAATTTTAAGTTTCCATGACTATATTTTGAGGCTAGTTGACAGTTCAGAGTGAGCATTTTTTAGAAAAAAGTTTGATCCTGTATACCCTAAGTTGAAGTATATAATAAAGTTTGTGATTAACCTTAGGTAATGATGTTTTTGAATATGTGATTTATTTACATGGGTTTTTAGTTAATTTGTGTTTTATCTTTATTAGTTCAAGATAGACTTTCTAGGTATGAACATGCCTAATTGTGAACAGTGTTAATGGTGTGCTTCAAGTGGTGGTTGGAGCTAAAAAGTGTTATGGAGCCTACATGAGATTATAATGGGTATATTATAGTGGCATGTAATATTTTAATAATGTATTAGGTGTTTTAAAATAATCCAATAATATCAAAGGGTAATGTGTGCTAATGAAGGCCTAACTAAATTAGGTCTCTTTAAGGCCTAAAAGAGGTTTTGGTACTATATGATATGAATGACATATTTTAATGTTTGATTAATGTTTATGGAATGAAATAATACCTATTATATGTAAAATATAAATGGGAAAGTGTGTATGTCTGACCAAGAGGTGTATGAGCAAGAGCCTAATATAAGAACAAGGCCTAATAGGCCTAATTGACTAGTTAGAGAATGAGTGAGTTGAAGTGAAGGATATATTATTTTGAGGAGATAAAGGAGGTATTTTAGACCATAATAAGTGTGAAAATAAAATATAATTAAGATATAATAGGGTTAATATGTATAAAAATAATGTTTAGATGACCTAATCTAGTGAAGAAGAGGGCTAATTGAGCGAAGAGGCCTAGAAGGTAGTTTGAGAGGGTTAAGAGTGTGAAGAGATAAAGAAGTGGTAATCATAAATTGGTTGAGAAAAATGTGTTATAAAGGTGATCAAAGAAACTAAGTGGTTGATTTGGTTTTGAGTCATCTAGTGGGTTGGTGCTTCCTTGCAAGTAGGTGCTTGACTAGTTGGGGTTGGTGATCTATGTGAAGTTGGTGCTTCACTAAATATTAATGTTTATCTTATAGGAATATAGTACATTTGAATATATCAACGTGTTTTATTTCTCATGATGGTTTTCCACTCAAATAAGTATTATATGTGTTATGCTCTTGTCTCATGCTCATATAACTGGTTCTTGATGTGTTGCTAGTTCACTATATTGATTTGAAAGCTCATGAATGATAAAGTAAAGTTGTAAATTTTTTTGAAGACTAATTCACCCCACCCTCTCAGTCATTATTCTTCTAATAATTGGTATTAGATCTTGGTCCTTTTAGGCAAGTCTAATAGCTTGTAGGTGATCTTAAGAAGCACAAGATGTCTTGTGATCAACAAGTAGAAGATAACATGTATGATGAAGTATACTATGATAGTGAAGAAGGAAAAGCTGAATTAGAACTTGAAACTGAGATCATAAGTGCCCTTGATGATTTTAAGCATCAAAATAAGATATCAAGGATCTCATGAGTCAATTAGAAGGTGACAACACAAGGTTTAAGTCAAAAGAAGTTGAGTATGACTAGTTAAAGATAGAGTTAGATTCCTAGAAGGTTGAGCATGAGCAACTCATAGACAAGATGATCAATTTTAAAAGAGTGAATGAGAAGTCAGAACAAGTCAATAGTATTGACATGCAAAGACTAATTAGGTATCCCAATGCAATAAGGTATAATTCATCATCAGACCATAATAAAAGGAGTAATCAGCTAAGAGGTAAGTACAAAAATATTGTTTGATACATTTATCATAATATAGGACATATTGCAAGATTCTACTCTAATAGAGTTAGAACGACCTCAAGATTCAATAATACATATGAAGCTCCTAGAATGAATGAGAATAATCAAAATTTTTTATGGAAGCCAAAGCAAGTTAGGAGTGATCATATTAAGATAAAGAGTCACGATGGATTATTTACCAAGGAAGAATAAAAGAATAAAGAGGATTCTATTCTAGCTCAGACTACCTTTCACATTCAAGATGAAGACATGAAATGGTATATAGATAGTGTTTTCTCAAGCCACATGACATGATAAATAAATAAGTTCATCTCATTGAAAATAATGCTGTAAGAATAGCGAGGTTTGGAGACAACACAACTACCAATATAATTGGCAAGGGTGTTTTGAGTTTGAACAATAGGAAGGACAAGACACAAAATGTGTTATATGTGGAAGGTTTGAAACATAACATACTTAGTGTAGCTCAAATTTTTAATCAAGGACACAAAATAAACTTTCATGATAGAGGGTGTGAGATAAGGAGAGCCAAATTAGGAAGGCTGATTCCCAATGCTAAGAGGACTGAGAATAATCTATATGTCTTGAATGAGATCAAGAAGGAGAGATGTTTCATGAGTAAGATATATGAAATTTGGATAGGGTATATAAGGTTAGGTCACCTAAAATTTGGTAATATATTAAAGATTAGAACTAATAATTCTATGAAGAACATTCCTAAGATCACCAAACCTACAAACATAGTTTGTAAGGCTTGTCAACATGGTAAGCAAACTATAAAAAGGTTTAAGTCCAAGGAGTACACTACTAAAAAAAACTTGTAGTTAATAAAAATGTATCTCTACGGATATATAAGAATTCAAATAATTCAAGGAGATAACTACTTCATGTTATTCATATATGATTACACAAGAATGACTTGGGTTGCATTCTTGAAAGAAAAGTCAGAAGCTCTTAACACGTTTAAGGCATTCAAGGTTCTTGTTGAGAATGAGAAGAATAGGAAGATAAGGTGCCTAATATTTGATAGAGGAGGATGTTTTTGGTCTAATGAGTTTGATGACTTCTATGAGGTTAATTGAATAAGGAGATAACTATTATTAGATAGGATAGCTCAGCAGAATGGGGTAGTGGAAATGAAGAATAAGACAATTCAATATATGGCTAGAAATATGCTAAATGAGTCTATATTATCTGATGGATATTGGAGAGAGGTAGTAAGCATTTTTGTATACATTTTTAATAGAGGATATATAAGGACTAATGGAAACAAGACTCCTTATGAACTATAAAATGGCATACCTGCCAATGTGGAACACTTTAGAGTGTTTGGGAGTAAATATTTCATCAAAAGAGATGATGAAGACTTGGGAAAGTTTTATTATATATATGATGAAGGAATATTCTTAAGATACTCATCAATGATCTTAGCCTATAGATGTTATAAAAAAAGGCTACAAAATATAGTGGAAAGCACCAATATGAAGATGGATGAAACAAGGAAATCACACTCATAGTCAAAGGACACTTTAGATAATATAGACATCAAGAATGAAGAGGAGACTATAGAGGTTGATGATGAAGATTAATAATTTGAAGAGAGAAAAGAATAAAAATGACCCTTAAGATATATTTAAAGTTATCACCTTGAATCTCAAATCATTGTCAACAAGAATGCATGAATACAAATAAGGAAAAGACTGGTAAGTAATCTAAATCAAGAGAATGTTACTCTATTATCCAAGATTGAACCTAAGAGTATTATATAAGAAAATAAAGACAAATTTTTGGATAGGTGATATGAATGAGGAGTTAGACCAAATAGAGAAGAATGAGACTTGGGAACTAGTTCCTAGTCTTAAAGACAAGAATGTCATTGGCACAAAATGGGTGTTTAGAAATAAGTTGAATAAAGATGGAGAAGTCACTAGGAACAAGGCTAGATTGGTATGCAAGGGATATCCACAAGTTGAAGGGGTATATTTTGAGGAGACCTTTGCACCAGTATCAAGATTGGAGGCCATCAGATTGTTTCTAGCATATGCAGGATTCAAAGGCTTCAAGGTATACTAGATGTATGCCAAATCTAATTATTTGAATGGGAATTTGGAAGAGGAAGTGTAAATTGATAAAATTGAGGGGTTTTCACTAGAAAATGGTAAATACTATGTTTTCATATTGAAAAATGTTTTTTATGGTTTAAAACAAGCTTTTAAATCTTGGTATGCTAGGTTAGATAGGTATATGTTAGAATAAGGATTCAAAAGAGGAGTTGTAGATAGTAATATATACATCAAGATAGAAGATGACCATCATTTGATAGTATTTATCTATGTAGATGACATCATCTTTGGTATAAATAATGAGAACATGACCAAGGCCTTTGTATAGGTGATGAAGGAGTTTGAGATGTCCATATTAGGAAAACTATCATTCTTTCTTGGGTTAAAAATCACTCAATTTGAAAAAGGTATATTCATCTCATAAGACAAGTATATAAGAGAGATGTTGAATAATTTTGAGATGGAATATTGTAAGGAAGTGAGATTAAACCCATGATCATAGGGTGTAAGTTGAGCAAGGAGGATGAGTATTCAAAAGTCAATCAGATGTCATATAGGTCAATGATTGGAAGTTTGTTATACACCACTACCTCTAGACCTGACATCATGGAAGCAGTAGGTCTTATGGGAAGGTTTCAAGAATATCTAAAGAAGAATCATCTATAAATAGTTAAAGTATACTCAATATCTTAAGGGGACTATGGATTATGGATTGTGGTATCCAAGAAGCAACGAGTTCAATTTGACATCTAACATAAATGCAGATTGGGTATTAAGTATAGATTATAGGAAGAGTACTAGTAGAGGAGCTTTCTTCTTAGGTGGGTGCTTAGTTTCATGGATAATCAAGAAGAAATATAATTAGATTTATCCACTTGTGAGGATGAGCACATTATAATAGCTTCATGTTGCACTCAGGTCCTTTAGATTAGATAGACCCTAAAAGACTACAAGGTGGAGTATGATGGTCTTAGCCCTATCTATTATGATAATACAAGTGTTATAATCATCTTAAATAACCTTTTCATGCACTCAAGGACAAAGAACATTCCCATCATGTATCATTTTCTAAGATAGAAGGTAAGTGAACAAAGTGTCAAAATTGAATATGTTTATACACAAGATAAGATTGTAGACATCTTGACCAAACCACTTCCAAAGGCAACTTTTAAACACCTAAGGTAAGAATTACGTGTAATTCCTACCACTAACAATCATTGAATAAGCCAAGTACTTAAGGGGATATAATCATGCTAATTATCTCCAATAATAGGTAATTTATTTCAAGAAGGTATGCATGGAGATAGGTGGAACATGTTTATATTATGTCTCATAAACTCATAGTTCTATGTGTTGAGTATTTTAGTTGCAAGGAGTGTGATCCAAGGAGTTGTAGAGATCACTTTGTCATTTATTTCAAAGGGGGAGAAAGACTAGGATGGGGAGATAAGAATGATCAATTTGTAATATATTTTTTGACCAATGACAAAGGGGGGGATTATTGAGCATTTTTCCTATTATTGAGGTTCGACATTGATGTTGTGATTCATGTCAAAGGTTCTTGAGAAAGGTCTTCATTAGGTCATTGAAGAATATAGATATGAGAGAAGAAATTGATAAGTGTTTTAATGATTTTGAGAATTTAAGACATTTTTGGTATATGTTCTTATAACTGCATGAGTGATGTGAAGGTCAACATGGAAGGTCCTTGTTGTCAAAGTTGTCAAGTGCTTGAACCTAGTAAGTGACTTGAGAAGGTATGTGCATAGATTTGCCTAGTCTTGTGAATGAAGGGTCATAATGGATTGGTGAGATGAGTAAACACAAGCATGAATGGATGTATAATGTTATTTGAGCATGCATATGAGGAATTTTAACACTTAAAAAAGTCTTAAGGTGAGCCTACAAGGGTAGGATCCACATACCTAGTCTACATATAGACCACTTATAGACACTATCTGGCCTAATGAGGCATCATGATATATTGTAAAGGCCTATGAAGGATGTAAAGTAATGTTTTAGAATGAGAGAGCTCACTTGAGTATGTGAGTGAGGTGAAGAGCACATGGAAAGAGGCATGAAGGTTGGTTTCAAGGCCTAATGTGGTTTATAAGTCAAAGTCTAAGCAATCAAAGAGAGAGATGGTGGAAAAATTAGGTATGATATTTATATTTCAAGATAAGAATGATCATGTGAGAATTTTTAGTGGTGTGATATATTTTACCAAGTGTGTTAACCAAGGATGAAGTCAACATTTAGAGTTTAAGCTTAAAAAAGTATTTTATGGTCTCTTGAGAGCATAATATGAAGGGTTCTCAATCTAAGGAAGACTTTCAAGTGTTCATTGGCATGTGTGACCTCTACATGGGAACCTAATATATTCATGGTATATGGGGAAGGGCCATATATCAAAGATCTAAGCATTAGTTTCTAAAATGAAGGGATAAGCTTTATGAAGGATTACTAACAATGGAAGATGGTTTAAACCCTCAAAGAACCCTAATAGTGACTCAATATGAAATAAGTTGTTCTAAAGTGCTCATGATAGATTTATATTGATAGTTAAGTGATTGAAGGTTGTATTTAACTCTCCTAGGCACCTCTAAGTGTGATTGGTTTGTCTGGTGTATGAGTAGACCCTATAGGAAAATGCTAGTTTCTCATAGATTTACTATAGAAATTTCCATCATGAACACTCTTTAAAAATTTTGAGACTTTTATTTTGTGTCCATGTTGGTTTATAGACAGGTTATATCCCTTATGGGTGCTAAATTGATCATCCAAGTTGACTAGTTGCTAATAGACCTAATGGTGAAAATAGTGAGAAACCTAAGCAACAATGAGAAGATGTTTAGGGATGTGTTATCATGGAATATGGATTAAAATAAATAAATGGATAAATCATTAAATACTTGTAATACATGTTAATGATGAATATAATTTTTTGATATCATTGTATATGGCAAAAAGTTGCTCACAAGTGGACTTGTCTAGCTCAGTGAGGTCTATGTATTGTGAGCACATGAGATTGGTCTATAAAGCCAATATTACCATTAGAGATTATGATATTTTTATTTAAAGATGTTATTAGGATGTTTTAGTATCATGTTCATGTATTGGAAGTCCTTGAGTGTGTTATTTTATGTGGTATAAGTTCAATTTTCCATGATTGTGTTTTGAGGCTAGTTGGTAGTTCAGAGTGAGCATTTTGCAAAAAAGAGTTTGAGCCCATATACCATAATTTTAAGTGTATAATGAATTTTGTGATGAAAATGAGTCATTATTTTTATGAATATGTGATTCATTTCCATGTTTGTTTATCTAATTGATGTTTTATCTTCAGTAGTTCAAGACAAACTTTTTGGGTATGCACAGGCCTACTTATGAACACTGTTAATAGTGTGCTTAAAGTGGTGGTTGGAGATAAAAAGTGTTATGGAGTGATGAACTCAGAATATGGCTCATTATTGACATGTTATTTCCCTCAATTCATCTTTCTAAGGATATTATCTTATGCAAATCATATATTGTTAGATAGTTATTACATGGAAAGTAGATACTTGTCTTGTTTATATTGAACCAAAGACTAATCCCTTACTTTGTCATCAATGTCTAATAAATAGCATGTTTTAGTAATTTTTGTTGTAAAGAATGATTAAGAAGAAGACACAGGTGATGTATAGTGAAATTTCAATTTTTATCTCATCATGAATGGCATCAGTTTGAAGGATGGCATAGGCTTATTTCTACGGACTCCATAGGCTTGTTTCTAACAACTCTGTAGGCTTGTCCCTATGGACTGACAGGATTATTTCTACGGATTTCGTAGGCTCATTCCTACTAAATTTATAGGGTCAATTCCATGGATTATATAGAGACAAAGCTATAAATGGGGAAGCTAGTGACCACATAAGATGAGAGAGAATCATTCCAACTGGAGTCAAATGAGGAAAATACTTACCAACTATTTTGTAGGATTTTCTTTTGATAAAGTTGTATATATTCAGATCTTAGGACTATTATAGGATAGTATATCTATTTCACCAAAATAATTGGATGTCTTTGAAATCCAATCTCCTATCTTTGGATGAGTGGATCGACCAAGGAATCCTATCTCTTTGCATCCTATTTTGATTTGATTGTATTAGTATAAAATGTAAGACTTTTGTTATTAAAAGAGAATAGATGAAAGATACGTACAACATATTATAGATTTTAGACAGATTGTAATCATTTTAGTTTTATGAATTATCACTTTAGTTTCTAACATTGATTAACCTTTGTTCTTGAGTCTGAGAGGAGAAAGGGCCCACTCTCCTTGGAACTAGGAATTGTGTATGATATTTATGTTATGTTATATTAACTCTTTGTTATAACTAATCAGAATCTTGATAATGTTTGAATTCATTCATAAAACATCAAAACAAATTCATAGTTTAAAAGGCATTTCCTTATTCCAAATTCATTTCCTTTCTAAGCAAAGTGTGTATTATTTTATAGGAAACATGTGAAGCAAATTTCATTTTTAAGTTAAACATCTCCATTTCCATGCAAGAGTAAATAGGAGTGTGATTTTACTTTCAAGAAAAAGAGTGGATTCATTTGATTAAATTGTTACATCTTTTCCTTTTTAGAAAAAGAGTGAATCAAGTAGTTTAAGACACATTTATTTCATTATTAAAAGTTAGAAGAGGACCATTAAACACCCCCACAAGCAGACTTCTAGATCTACCATCCTACACCTTACTGTAGACAGCGTTGGACACCAGCCCTGGTTGATAAGACATCAATTAAACATTGATTAAATGAGGAGTTGAATGACACTCATCATGGAGCCTAGACAAGATTATCAAGGGTCTATTTGAGTGGCATGTGATATGTTATTAATATATTATGTGTTTTAAATTACTCCAAGAAGATCAAAGGGTAATGTGTGTTAATGAAGGCCCAATTGAATTAGGTCTCATTAAAGCCTAAAAGAGGTTTTGGTCTTATATGTTATGACAAACCTATTATAATGTTTTATTAATTTTTATGGAATGATATAAGACCTATTTTATGGAAAATATAAATGGGAAAGTGTGTATGGATGACCAAGAGGTGTATGAGCAAGATCCTAGTATATGAACAAGGCCTAATATGCCTAATTGACTAGTTAGAGAATGAGTGAGTTGAAGTGAAGGATATAGAACTTTGAGGATATAAAGGAGGTATTTTAGACCATAATAAGAGTTCATAGAAACTATCATGAATATATAATATTGTTTATGTATATGAAAATCAAGGTCAAATGACCTATTCTAGCAAAGAAGAGGGCTAATTCAGCGAAGAGGCCTAAAGGGCAGTTTGAGAGGGTTAAGAGTGTGAAGGGCTGAATAAGTGGTCATCATAAATTAGTTAAGAAATAAGGTTTCTCGAAGGTGATCAAGGCAATCAGGTGGCTGATTTGGTGCTGAGTCGTAAGGGGTTGGTGCTTCCTTGAAAGTAGGTGCTTGCTAAAGCCTAGTCAAGTGGGTACTTGACTAGTTGGGGTTGGTGATCTATGTGAAGTTGGTACTTAACTAAATATTAATGTTTGTCTTATAAAACTCTAGTCCATTTGTAGATATCAATGGGTTTTCTTCCCCTTGAGGTTTTCCCACTCAAATAAGTGTTATATGTGTTATGCTCTTGTTTCATGCTCATATAAGTGATTCTTGATGTGTTTCTAGTTCACTATATTGATTTTATAGCTCATGAATGATAAATTAAAATTTTAATTTTTTTTGAAGATTGATTCAGCCCCCTAGCCATTATGATTCCAACATTAAGGTGTGTTACATTCTTAATGATTATTCATAGAGGAATTAGCCTCTTTCCTTAAACTAATGTCATAATAGGGGAGTGAAGAGACATATCCAATACCTCTAAAATTATTTTGACACCATGCATCTTTTCAATGGAGCTATGAGCAAGTTTGGAAGTCTCTCAGGTGGTTGAGTATGCATTTGTGAGATTGATAGAGAAGATCTTATGAGATAAAGGAGTATAAGTATTATCTTGGGGTTAGAGACACCTAAATGAGGTTTGCACCATATCATGTGAGATGATCAAATGGTCTCCTAAGAGGTTTGACTCTTCAAATAATTGTATACTATCTTAAGCCATATATGAGGGTTTGTTCATAGTCTTATTCAACCGAACCTAAAAGGTGTCTTATCACACTTTTACTTCCTCTAAATGTTTCCAATCTTTGTAAAAAATATTACTATGACTCTTAAAGATTAGTTAGGGACCTTTATATCCCAAATTAAAGTTAAAATATCCATATTTTCTTCACCATTTGAGGTCAGACATGTAGGAGTTGATTAAGCCCGAACATTCCTCTTTAAGCCTATAGGTCCTCATCGGAGTCTAATATTTTGTTAAACCCAAGAAAGGAATCAACTAAGGGGTTTTATCCTTTTAAAATGTTATAAATTCACCATGTAACTCATTCTTGTGATATTTAAGGCCTTATTTATCTTATAAACTTCCATGTTTTCTTAAATAAATACACAAGCTTATATGCTTGTTTAGGATTTACATGCCTAATTAAATTTTTACTCACTATCCATCTCTAGTTTTTTTTTCATCTAATGGATTATTTAGATTATCTCAATAATTATCAAGTAGGATATATCACCAAGGTTCTATTTATATTTCCTCCTCTTAATATTTTACTCCATATACCTTAAGGCTTTTTTGTTGTTCATATTGATCATTCTACCTATAGTTGAATAAGTTGAATGACTATGAGCTTAATATGGGGTTTTTATATCATTATTGAGTTTTTTCACTATATTTTTTATATTAATGTATTTCATACATACTACCTATCCATATAAATCTAACTCTCATGCAAGACATTGCATCTTCCCACTCAAGTTTGAAACCAACTGTAGTTACTCAAGCAACATTGTAGGTTTGTTGACCTGTGAGTTGACTTCACCTATTTTTAAGTTACATGGAAGCATGTGTTATATGTTAACCTTTATTTTAGGCATATATACTATCTCATGTCACCTCTCACACCACTATTCAACCCTTATTTTGTCCATAAGCTAGATTCTTGTAGGCAAACTTGTATATGACCATCTAGGCCTCCAACCAGAAAACAACCCACTTTATTACCATAATTCACCTTTATTATCCTTAGATAGTGTTTGGAGATCAATACATGTTATTTATACATTTCACACAAACCTCTTGAACATCATTTCAATCAAAGAGTTATTGCATTTTATGACAAAAAAAACTACAAGTTTACCTTTTATCTTTTTAGGCCTTTTTAACATTACATTTTGGCCATCTTAGAATTTAAGGTTATATTAAATTACCTCATAACTTGATAATTATGTTTTAAATTATATAAAACACTTATAATTCAATTTTTATCACTTTTTGATTCATCTATATGAAGGTAGGCCTACACAATGTCCAAAACCAAGACTATTGCATGTTACTTGGAGAAAGTGGTGTTAGAGTGAACAATGGAGCCATTAGTTAATGTATGATTACATTTAAAATATTTAAAACATGGTTTGAGACCTTCATTCCATTATTTCAACTATTTAAAACCTTGAAACAAATAAGAGACCATGACATCCAACTTACAAACTGAGCAAAAGAAGAGTTTCTTGTCAACTTGAAATCACACATGCCAAGTGAGGCCTATAGAATCATGTGGAATGTTTTTAAAAACCCTTTATAATTTATTCAACTTAATTAATTCTTCCAACTGGCCTCAACTATCATTTTAAAATTGATCTTGTGGGGTTTATAGGTAGTTTTAGCCCACCTTGCATTCTTAATAATTTTTCATAAAGGAGGGGCCACCAATATGATGAATATTTACATTAATTTTAATATAATTAGGACCCCCTCCTATGGTAAAAATATTAGGTCACAATTATCCTTGTGTTGTATAAAATGAACATCTAAAATCTGCCTTTATGAGCTTACCAAGGGAGTGATGGAAGAAAGGAAGAAAATTTTGGAATCTCAAGACGTATAAATTCATTAAAATAATGTATTTGAATTTTAAAAGCTGAATAGACACCTATGAAATTTTTTCACCTAAAATTGGATCTCCTTAGTCCATACAAGTGCTTAAAACTACCCTTTTTAGAGGTGAAATCTCCAAAACTAATATGATCTAACATTATTGACATATATGGTAGTTAGATAGTTATTTGACAAGATTTTATAAGTGTTATGTATGGATATTTCACCTTTTTATCATTAACACATGTAGGATTTGGCTATATAGACTTTTCCTTCAACTTCACTTACCTTAAAGTTTGTAAATCAACTGTTATCTTTCTAAACATGTGTGAAATATTCATGAAAGTTGATGAGGGAATGAGATAAATTTTATATATAAATAAATACCTATGAAAACTTTAGGATCCACCTTATTTACACCATGACATGACTAGACTAGTATAAGACCAAAATAAAACATTACCTTAATCTAGTCAACTTAACCTTAACATATACTAATAAGACTTCAACAAGACCTAATAAGACCTCATAAGGCATGGAACAGTTAGGAACAAGGTTATAAAGACATGAAAATCATGTTATTTTCTATAGGGGTTAACCTTTTGACCCAAGGGTAAAAAATGGTCAACAATTATTTTGGTACAAAATGTAGCTAAACCTTGATGTAACTATTTAAGTGCATATATAAATATTTTTAGAGTGTGCCTATAATTTAAGATCTCAATTAATCCTCTTAATGATTCTTTTTGAAATGATTTTAGGATGCCTTGTATATATTCCTTTAAAATATAATAGAGGGACCTATTGGTTCATAATCTGACACAAAGAAAAATAAATAAGCCAAAAAAAGGCCCACATAAGAGAAAGAAAAGGAAAGGGCACAGATCCTATGAAAACAACAAAGATAAAATATGTCCTATAATTTATATATATATATATATATATATATATATATATATATATATATTTTATGAACCTATGAATACATCCCAAGTGAAAAAAATAGAAATCACATAAACAAAAAAGAGAGGAGAGAGGGGATCCCAATTTTTTTTAAAGATAGAAGAGGGAGAAAATATAACGGGGTCACACACAAGAAATAAAGAGAGAAAACACACAAAATTTTAATAAGTACCTAAAATAATCTAATGGACCATATGTGAAAAAAACTAAAAAAATATAATAATAAGTATTATACCAAAATTAGTTGTCTTCATAATGGATGAACCACTAATGGAGTGAATGGAGAGCACATTGGAAGAAAGTTTGAAAACTGGTGTTAGGAAAGAAAACTCTATGTTTAGATTTGAATAAGTAGAGACTATTAGTCATAATGAGGAACATGAGAAGGAATTGGTTGATGGAAAAAATTAGGACTCACCCAGATCTAAGTGTTTACTTAGGTTCTATGAAGCAGGTTGAAAATGATTCTTTTGACCAGACCTAAAAAGGGGAAAGAATCAATGCCTACTGCAACAATGCCAAGAGAACAAAGAAAAAATCTTGGGTAGATCTACTCAATGCTAAGGCTCTTACATAATATAATGTACTTGATATTGATTTAGTTACTAAACATGGGGGACTCCTAATAATCCTTGATTCTATTTTAGATAGATTTATAAATTCTCTTAAATGAAAATTTGTAGGTTCTAGACCAAATATTTTCATGGTCAGAAGATTGGCCCAACATTGGAAACCAAAACTTAGTATTGATATATCAATGTTATCTAAATGATTTTTCTTAATTTCTTTTTCAACCCATGATGACTATGTGAAAACCCTTTTGGATGGGCCCTAATTTCTTGGTAGTTCAAGGATTTCTTAAAAAAATGGAAACCATGATTTAATTCAGATAAAGAATACATTAATGAGATCCAAATATGGGTCAAAATTCTATGAATGCCTCTTTGATTTTGGGAGGATGAAGTTATGAAGGGTATTTACAAAAGTTTTTGACAAATTTTCACTATTGATTCAATTAATATATTTAAAAAATATTGATTAATGCAAGTTTTTGTGAATCTAAACATGGGATCTATATTCCTACATCAGTCAATATAGAGATTGAAAATACTTCCATGGCATGCCCACCTATAATAAATTAGGGAATAAGGTGAAAACATACCCTGTTAAGGAAAATAACTAAAGGACACGGATAAAAATTGAGAAGCTCATCATAAATCAAGATCAATTAAAAATTGTGAAGACCAAATCTCTTCTGAATAGGAAGGTAGAAATTTAGGTTGAGAAGAATATGAAAAACTCTAACAATGAACTGAAAACAAGTTCTATTCAATGAAAATGATTTTTTGTTGATTATTCCCCAACCCTTATTATTAACCAAGATTAATATTTAATTGAGAATGGAAGAAAGGATATGGAACCATAAAAATATTTGTAGGATAAGTAATATAAAAAATATAGTGTCTAAGAAGATGGTAAATAACTATTATAAAAGGAAAACCTAGACCCATCTCTAATAAAATGAGTGTGAATAATTTATAAAAGGGAGGGAAAAATATTTGTATAAATTCTCCCCTCATCACCAAGCACCATGAAATTACCCATACTACTTGCAGAAAAATACAAGGACAAATATCTTAGGGATAGAAACCAGTTAGACGAAGAAAAATTTCCCTACATTCTTAATGACTAGTGGAAAATCAAAGAAGGATATTTTAAAGAGTTAGAGGAAGGAAAACTCTAATTAAGTGGTAAAAATAATCATGTTTATTCCCCTAGATTCTCTTCTTTATATGTAAGTTAATCTCCTTCATCATGTAAATGACTGAATTTTAATTAGTTGTGTGCAAGAATAATGAGTGTTAAGAAGACAAAAAAATCAATCATGGAATCTAAAAGGGGTACACATTTCTAGAAAGAAATATGGAATATGGAAATAAATAAATAATTTGAAAAGGGAAATCAAAACATTCTAGATTTAAAAGGATATAAAGGTTCAATTGAATCTATAAAGTGAATCCCTATGCTTATTTTTCTTGGAGGATGAAAGTTTCATTTAACTCATATCCTTTGTTATTTTTCTATCCTTAGACTAATGGTTCAATGGGTGGCATGTATATTTTTAACTGGTTGGACTTTTAACTATTATTTGACTACTTTTTTTTTATTATTTTCATGTTTTAGTTTGGTAGTTTGGGCTATAATTAGCCTTGTTATAATTTTGGATCCATATTCTTAACCTTCTTGCCTTATCTTTTATTTTATCTTGTTATGTGTTTTGGGTCCTTTTTAAAACCTGCCCTTGTTTTTGTTTTATAGCTCTGATCTAAAGAATTTTACCCAATTAAAAAAAAAGCATCTACATAATGCCCCTAATTTGATGTTTATATGTGGTGTGAATTATTACATGTGACAAAGTCAAAATAATGATAAATTAAACACTCACTTGTAATAGCCTTATAAAGGAAATATTAAAAATTTGAACAATTCCATGCACACTTTTATGCTCATAAATGTCTGGTATTCTTCTAAAAAATGGCCATTTTGAAACAAGCAATCATTGCTTTATCAAATTAAAGTGAGTATAGTAATAAAACTTGAAAAATGAGCATAGGAGTGATTGCACTTGATGGTATGCAAGCCATGTTGCTATAATTGGTAAACAAAGTCTTCTCATACTCTTTTAATGATTACAACTTTAAGAGTGATTTTTGAAAACTTAATTCTTCTTCTTGATTATAGAAATAGATACAATATGTTTGGTAATATTTAGTGCCTTTATTTTGCTAAATTTCAATCATATTGATCAATATTTTTATAAATTCCACTCATTTTCACTCAATAATAAAAATATTTTACTCAATTCCACTCAAATTTGACAAATTTGGTATATATATGCCCCCATTTTATGGCAAGGGATTGCTATACTTGTTCCTCCAAATTACTCATTTCAAAATAAAGAGTTGCATGTATCTTATGTCATTGATAATATAGCTAAAATTGTTATAATCCTTGAAAAATCACTAAAACATATGCATGTAACCATTTTAAAATATCATAAAGTATAATAAATAGTAAAATACAAAAAAGGAAAGAAAATTCTATGCCCCACTACAATTGGTAAGATAAAATAATGTCATGTCAGTGTCAAATCATAAATAATAGATAACCTAGTGTAATGCTCAACAATTATGCATATCTTCATATAAGAATGAAATCATAAGGGGAAATAAATATTACCTAACATATCAATATGATGGAAAACAAATACATTATCTAATGGTGAGCATCTTATGAATGTGATATAGATAATAAAATCAAGGAGAAAGCCAAGAAGGGAAGGATACAAATACAAGAATTGCTAAATATTGAATGGGTATGATGACCCTAATGGCCCAATGAGTAATATTTATCATATGAATAATATCATGACATCCTCATTAGAACTATATAAAATCATTAATAATATCATGAATGTGGATATCATGTCCCAATAAGAAACATAAGTACAAGAGTAAGATAAAGTGTTGTAATAGGTAATAAACAAGCTAATGTGACACATGACCCCTCAAGGATATGGTGTAATAAAAGCACATAATTTAGGGGGATATATTTTATACTATTAAATATTTGTAATGTGTGTCAAAAAATATAATTTTCATAGGAATCAACATGCATTGGTGTAATGTAGGGTCACTAGCTAGGAAGAAGAAATGATTCCCTAAAATATGCAATAAATGCCTTAGTCATAGGAAAAATGAATTTTGGTGTCTAATAATGTTAATAATACCTCATATGTCCTTCATTATGTGAAATAGGCTAACCAAATATTTAAATTAATTCATAGGCGGTGTTCTTTTTTTTATTATCATAAGAAACATTTAAAATTTTTGGAGTATGTATACCACTCAAATTTATAATTTCAGAAATCATTTATACCTTATAGTTTCATAGATGTTGATTTATATATGATTTATGTTTTTCTAGATGTGGCTCCATATGTGTAAATATGAGCTGCAAGTGCACAAGCGAAGGATATGATGGTACTAAGCCCCATAGTAATGCAATTCCTTTAGATGATGGTAAGTATGTAGTATCATGTTTTTGTCACTTATGTATTATATATTACTTTTATATTTTATATGTTTATGATTATTTTTATTTGTGATATTATAGTGTCAACTATTGGATTATTAATATCGATATAGTTATGAACTTGTTTACTTGGGATATCTAACATGTTGAGAAACTACTTGAGATGACACATATGAGTTAGGTGAATACACCTATTTATTTGACCCCATGGAATGATTGAGGGCATAAAATTTTATATATTATCAGAGAGATGATAATGTTGAGGCCATAGTGAGACATCTCCATGAGCACCCATAACCAATATAAGGAAAAATGGGAACACCTATGGCTCTAGTAAGAGAGGGCACTATGAAGACCCTAGTGGTTGAGATGAGGTGGGTAAATGAGCTTTACACATAATATTTTATGAATATAACCTACTATCAAGTGAGGTCAGACATATAGGTGGGTATAAGTGGTAGAGATAATAATAATGTAAGGACCAAAACATTATACATGGCAAAAATCAATGCTTTGGGTAGATTTAAGGTTAGAGACAGGGATGAGAATGGTGATAGCCTCACAGAAGGAATATTTTGGTCATATGAACCCATTTTTGGACTATGTTTGAGACATTATAGTGGTGTGACTGACTTATATATGATGTTTTTTTTTTTTTTTTTTAAAATTTGTGTTTCTTATGTGTCAATTTATGCATTTGATATCCATGTTTTTAATTTTAATTTTCCAAATTTTTGGTCAAAAGACATGAATCATGTAAATGTACTTATGACAAAAATAGAAAGTAAATGTAGTAATTAAAGTAAAATTTAATGAAAAATAAAATATATCATGTGACATAAACATATTCTAAGAAATAAATTTATCTTACAATAAATGATGTATACATTAAAGCTCATAGTAAGTAAGGAGTAACACTACCCAATGATATGCCTACAAGTGGATTCATTAAAGTATACAATATGTGTAGGAATGTATTCATATATTATTGTAATTGAAGGATATGAGTCCTTTTATAATAAATCCACATCTCCTATACATCGATTATTTTTAACAACTTTATTGGGAGATGGGATGCTAAGTGATGATGTCTTGGGTTATTGTTATTCTCAATTGATATAATAGGTAATATAATTTTGTTTTGTCACCCACTTAAGTTGATTTTAAGATTTAACATTATCCATCATGGGATGTTTTAATTTACTTTCACTTGTTCTATCTATTTAAATTATGTATTTATCACCTTGGAATTTAAAATACATGTGATCATGAGTCACATTAAGTGTCAAATTTATTGATTATAGAAAAGTAACACCTAATATATAATTATATTTAAATAATGTTGGAATTGTTTGAAATGTAATAAGACATGTTTTAGGACCAACATATATATTAAATTGAGTGTATCCCATTCATACATGTTTTAGGACCAACATATATATTAAATTGAGTGTATCCCATTCATACATGTTTTAACAAAGAAGTCTTAGTCAAATATTCAACGCCATATCCAAGTGTATTAAGGAAGGTCATAATACACATGTTAAATTAAGATTTATCATCAACCATAATAATTTTACATTATTATTCCACTATATAAATATTAATGACCAAAGGTTCCACATTTGAAATATAAGTATTTTGAATATCATTGGGAACTATGATTAGATCATTATTTTTTTATGAATGGTTTTATTAGTAGTATCTCTTTTAAAATACCTCTTTCTTAGGAAATTATTTTTTAGGTATCCATTTATTAGTAGATGACATGTTATGTGGAGTAGGTTTCTAAAATTTAAGGGATGTATCAATGTTACTAGGATGTTCAAGAAGTTCTGTTGGGTGAATATTTTGTCATCAACTAACTGATGACAAAATGGAGATATCAGCCACAGCATAAGGGAGATTTACACCACGAGGAGTGTGGCTTTACCAGATCTAGACGAGGTAAATCTCTCCTCTCATCAAGGGGAGGTTCCCTATTAATACTTATGTGCCGGATATATAATTAAGCAGAAAATAACACACGGGGGTGGTATAACATCATCTACCTCTCTTTTTTCAGAGGTAATGTACAAAGAACAAAAAGAGGGAAAATCTTGGCCTTAAGCTAACAACACTCCTCTTCTTTCAGGAATGGTATCAAACAAAGAACAAGAGATCACCTAAAGTAACAAAGTCCACCAGAATGCTTATGCAAGCACAAAGTCTTCTGTACCTTCTTTCACCGATTCGAAACAAGTACAACCGTAGAGTAAAGTGAAGCACAAAGTCTTCACCTGAAACTACCAAAAGATAAAAGAATCTCAAAGGTAAAAGTAGCACAAAGTCTATTTTCTACCCTCAAGAAACACCTTTAGATAATATAAACATGCCCACTGCTTACAAGATCAAATAAACAAGATATTTCTAGGAAAAGACATAAGAGTCATTTCCTAAATCACATAGATAATCTCAACACAAAGTCTGAAACAAACTTGCTTCTCATTTATTTCATCAAAATATGCTTTACAAATTTGAGCACAAAGTCTCAAAAGATGTTTCAATTTCAGTAGTGTTTGCTATTAAATTTTCCAGAGAGAGATTACAAATGAGGTCTCCACTATATATAGGGAGAAAATCCTCAAAAATAGAAAATAATAAGATATAAAATATCCTGGTCAAAGATGACTCATCTTTGACTTTTAGATATTTTCCAAAATATTTACAAGTAATTACATATTACAAAATTGTATGCATTTTGCACAAAATAGAAATGCATAAGGACAGAAAAAAAGAGAAGGGGGAGATGGAGAGTCAATTCTTGCTGCCGGACTTCTTCAGATGAGCATCGTACATGGCGATCGATGCCTGAATTCCTACGTTGTCAGGCATAGCTACATTTTTGGAGACAACTCTCACTCTGATTAGTGCGTCTTTCAATGCTGTGATGGCTTTAGAATGGCTAGTTAACCTGGATTTCAAATTCTCCAAAGTTAACTGAGCATCTAGAATGTTGTCCACTGAAATCATTGAGAAAGACTCTTCTTCAAAATTCTTCTAGATCATCCCTTTGAAACTTTGAATCATTTCCTCCGCCGGAAGGAACTGATGGTCCTTGGAGGTCAAGTTGCATGGCAGCTCTTCTAACTTGTTAAGCAGGTTCAGGTCACTCTTTTCGCTAGCTTCTTTGAAAGCGTTGAGATCATCAACTAAGTCTTTGAGTACCTGAACTCTGAAGACTATTGACTCTTTGATCTCAACATAAGAATCTTTGTTGGGGATGATGCCGATAGTTATCAGGGTGCTCTTTTTGAGATTCTTCATTTCCTTCCACCTGCTAAGATCTTTTTCTAAGCCGTCAATTTTCTGAGAGATAAGGGAGACAAAGTCGTCTACCTGAGTTCTCAATCTCTTCATTTTACCTATTTTTTCTGCAACTTTTGACAGTAAAGAGACTCCCTGATTGTGCATCCTCTCAATATATTCCTCCATGACTTTCCCTTTTAAATAGGTCTTTTCGGCTTTCTGAATGACTGGATCATCCATAGAAAAGGCATCTGGAGTCACTGTTTCAGGGGGAATAGTGAATCTTCTGATTACTGCTATTAATTGCTCAGCCTTGGCTTTGTAAAAATCCTTCATTTCTTTTTCCTTGTCAAACTTTTGGACCATAATGTCCATTGCTGCCTGAAAATTACTCTTTTCCCCTTCGTGAGTAACTTTGCCAAGTTCAACACGAGAGAGGGAATAACTGCTCATTTCAAAACCCTCAAGGGCTACGTCCTGAGGAGGTTTGGCAATTTCTAAAATTTTTTGCCCCGTTTCTTCGACCAACTTGGAGAGGATTTTTGGCCTTTTAGGAGCCTTTGCTTTCACCGGTATTATCTTACCAAAGTTGAATTCATCTGGGGAGATGGCCATTTTCTTTCTTTTAGGTGTGAAAGCAGACATCCATGGCGGGAGAGAAGTACCTATTTCAACAATAGTCACCTCTGTCGGTGTTATTGTAGCAGCTTCCATACTACTGGTGGTGACAGTGGTTATAGTTAGAGTAACTGGTGAAACCATATCAACTACTGGTTCCGGCTCAGGTGTAGGGCTTGGTGGTAGGTTGAAAGGCGGAGATGAAAGACTCAGAATGCACTTGGAAGAGCGGGGAGAACCTACTGAAGGGCCCTGAAGATCACCAAAAACAACCCTAGAAGGGGAAGCAGCTCTGAAAGATGGAACACTGATTGGAGAGATAGGAGAAGCAGGTACTGCGGGAGACTGAGGGGGAGAAAGAGAGGCGTTCTGGGTTGGCTGTGCTTGTCCCAGCGAGATTGGAGACTCAACACTTGGTCTTTCTGAAGGTTGACCCTGTGTCTCCATGGCTTGAGCTGTCTGTGCCTCGGGGCTTGGTTCTTTAGTTCCTTCAGCTGCTGCTTCAGGCTCTTGTGCAGGTTTTAGCTTCTTGGAGACAAAAATGATTCTAGGTTTGCGAGGCTGAGATGGAGAAGGAACGTCTCCTTTGTTCTTTGTTCAGTTCTCTGCCTTCCTCTTCAACTCTGCTTGGTATTCAGCCTCTGATCCTGTGACGAATTCTTTCAGGGTGATCCCTTTGGCTGCTAACCAATCAGAATATATAGGGTGAGAGGAAAGAGGCTCAAATCAGAATATATAGGGTGAAAAACTCACCCTAACAATCCACCGCACGTGGCCATAAATGCCTTATGTAGAAATCGAGACATGTAAGGGTGGTGAAAATCACCACCCTTACATGTAGTCGGTCTCTTGTGCAGGGGCGGTGAAAATCGCTGCCCTTGCAGGAAAAATGTAGGGGCGGCGAAAATCGCCGCCCTTGCAGAAAAACACTAAAAATGCAGGGGCGGTGAAAATCGCTGCCCTTGTAGGGAAAAACAGGAAGAGACCAACTCTTGGGAGGAGGAGAAAAAGAAAAAAGGGAAGGGAAAACTCAACCTTGATGGGAATGTAACTACTCCCCGATCCGACCAAGACGAAAATGAATTAAAGAATTCGTATCGAAAAATGAACTTAGAGAGACAAAAGATGAAACGGACAAGTTTCGTAGGGGGTTACTTCCAGAATGAGCCAAGCTTATTTTGGAAACAACAGCTGGCTCCTGTTGGGGAACTTCCATTTAATCAAAAAGATTAACGAAAGCAGAATCCAATCTCTAAGTGCCTTCCTCCAAGCCATTGGGCTACGGAGTCGAGCGAGAAACGAAAAAGAGAAACATACAAAACACAAGAACTGTACATATGCTACAAATGGACTCATTCGAGCTTCAAGGATTGAAAAGCTTTAGATGCTACCCATTATGAGG
Organism: Torreya grandis; assembly: GCA_037957365.1. Classification (NCBI taxonomy): domain Eukaryota; kingdom Viridiplantae; phylum Streptophyta; class Pinopsida; order Cupressales; family Taxaceae; genus Torreya; species Torreya grandis. Next base: position 4,698,759 of record JARHVA010000561.1, on the reverse strand, counting down.
TAGTGTAAATGGTGTTCCATCTTCATACTCCAACAAAAAGCTGGCCTCGCCACAGAGTTGCCGAATGGTGAACGAACCCCTCCACAGGGAGTCAAATTTGCCGTGCATCCCTTTTGGTTCACGTCGCTTGTCCCATAACAAGACTTGATCTCCGATTTGGAACTCACATGCTTTAGCCTTTTTATCAAAAAGTGCTTTCATGCGGTCCTGATGTTCCTTGATCCGATCTACCACCATAACTCGTTGTTCGTTCAGCTTGGTCAGACACATGATCCGCTTGTCAACTGAGCTTTCGAAGGTTGAGTCTTCGATCGCTCTGGTTAATCTGAGTGCTGGTAGTTCAAGGGTGATGGGAATTTTCGCATTTTGTCCATATAGGAGTTGGAAAGGTGACATACCTATAGCTCTTTTGGGTGTTATCCTATCGGCCCATAAAGCATCATACAAAGCTTTGTGCCATGTTCTCTGATTGTCGTCCACCAACTTCCTGATAATGGTGACCAGGTTTCTGTTGCTTGATTCTGCTTGTCCATTTCCTTGAGGGAAATAATCTAAGGTGTGAGACAAGGTAATCCCATAATGGAAACAAAATTGAGTGATTTCATGCGACGAAAAATAGGCCGCATTATTCGTCACAATTTTTAGTGTAACCCCAAACCTGGAAATGATATTTTCTTTGAGGAAGCTGCATACTACTTCAGATGTAGCATGTTTGGTTGGTATGGCCTCCACCCATTTAGTAAAATAATCCATCACGGTGAGGACATAATCATGTTCGGCACTTGAAGACGGGTTAACTGCGCCAATGAAATCAACACCCCATTGCTGAAATGGTTCTTCGATCACAACTGGCTTGAGGGGCAAAGCAGGCAGCTTAGGCTTTCCAACGAATTGCTGACACAGCTCACACTTATGCACCCATTTGTAAGCATCTTGAAAAAGTGTGGGCCAATAGTACCTTGCTCATAGAATCTTGTGCGCCATCACTGGTGCAAAGAAATGTCCTCCACAGGCTAAATTGTGGAAAGATTCTAAAAGTCTTCCTTGTTGAGTTTTGTCAACACAACGAATAAATGCCCCATCCAGGTTTCTCTTATAAAGACCATTGTCCCAAGGAGCATAACTAACTGCTTTCAATTTAACATTCTATTTTTCTTTAAAAGAAAGATGAGGAGGACACTTGCCATATGTTAGGAAATAAGCAATGTTAGAATACCACTCATCAGTAGTGGTGACAAAGAGAACTGCGGGCCTGCTTTTGACATCTTGTTCTTCACTTTTTAATTCATCTGGAATGTTGTTGGTGATCAATTGGCAGAGACCCCTTCCTCGTACGAGCTTAGTTGGTTTGATGTCCATATCAAATTCTTGAGTTTTGGCAATCCAGTTACCTCTCTTTGTACCAAACTCTTGCTGAGTCAAAATAGATTTTATTGTTGTATCTGGCACGAGAACTTCGGTGTGAAAATTCAGGATATAAAACCTGAAATGCTTGACAGCCTTGACCACGGCGTATGCATGTTTCTCCATAAGGGAATATTTCAATTCGTGATTTTTGAGTGGGTAACTCATGAATGAAATTAGAGATTCTATATTTTCTGAATTGGGCTGAACCAAAATAGCTGATAGTGTATGCTCAGAGGCATAACTATATATCTTGAAACCTTTAGTATAGTCCGGACAGACCAAGACTGGTGCCTGAGCAATTGCTTCTTTAATTTCTTTGAACATTGCTTTGCCCTTGGCAGTCCACCTAAATGTGGCATTGCTCTTCATCATGTTGACAATGTGATGGGTTTTCTCAGCAAATTCCAGAACAAATCTCCTAAGGAAATTCACTTTTCCAAAGAAAGAATGAACTGTAGTCTTGCTGGTAGGCAGAGTAAGTTCCTGGATGGAGCTAACTCTTTCTGAATCAATTCTGATGCCTTCTCGAGACACTATGTGTTCGAAGATTTTCCCTTCAGTTACTTCAAAGATGGATTTCTTTGGGTTTAACGAGATGCCGTTTTGACGGCAGCGCTCCAATACCTTTTGCAAATGGTGAACATGCTCAGAATGCTGTTTTGAAAATACTGTCAGATCGTCTAGGTATACTACAATGAATTTTCCCATTACATCTTTGAAAGCGAGATCCATAACCCTTTGAAAAGTGGTGCCTGTATTTATTAGACTGAACAACATCTTGTGGTAAGCGAAAGTGCCCCGGGGGGTGGTGAATGTTGTCTTGTGTTGATCTGCTTTCCCGACCTCAACTTGATTATAACCCAAAAAACCGTCAAGCATTGATAACATTTCTGAACCTGTTACCATCTGTAAGACTTGATCCATAATGGGAAGGGGATAGTTATCTTTTAAGGACAACTGATTCAAGTTCCTGAAATCTACATAGATTCGAATCTCACCATTTTTCTTTCTGATGGGTACTATGTTAGCAACCTATGTTGAGTGATGGATCGAAAAAATTATCCGAGCATCCAGCATCTTTTGTATCTCAGCTAAAATAGTTCCTGAGATTTTTGGATTATATTGCCTAGATTTTTGTTTGTAAGGCACAGAGTTGGCTTTGAGGGGAATGTCATGATGGATGTCATGTGGCCTAAGAGATTTCAAGTCATCATAAGAATAGGCCAACACATCCCTATATTGACAGAGTAAACTAGCAAGTTCAAACCTTTCTTTGGAAGTACAACATTTCCCAATTTTTACCATCTTAGGATCGTGCTTGGTTCCCAAGTTGACTTGATCAAAATCTTGAGAAGAATGTGAATCTATTCGTTGTTGTTTGACGAACCTGTCATGGTCATCAAACAGCTTCTCTAGGGAAACCAAACCTTTGGGAGTTTTATTCCCCTTGAGCTATAGAAAATATTCACCTGTATTGGCCTAGGTTTCAGGGGTCAGCCCACACTCTGGGGCTTGCTACCTTCAAAACATAGTTGTTTGAAAGCATCCTTTTGCTCCAAGAAGGTGATGATTTGATCATCGTTGTTAAACACTTGCCAGTGGTCAACATTGTCTAGTACACTTGGTTAGAAAACCAACTCGATAGTATACTTATCTCCCTTAAAATCTAGGTGGAGAATCAGGAGGGTGGCAGAGACAGCCAATGCATCTGCTTGATCATTGAATTCCCTTAGAACGATGGAGATATTGAAGGCGTCAAAATTTTTGATCTGATCCCATATCAAATTACGGTAATGGCGTAACCTCTCGTTCTTGGTCTGATAGAGGTTCCTTACCTGACAGACTATCAACTCAGCGTCTCCTTTAGCATGGAGTTTCCTAACACCCTTTTCTTTGGCAGCCTGTAGTCCAAGCAACAGGGATTCATATTTGGCCGTGTTATTAGTATTATTGAATTGCAATTTGTAGGAAAAAGGAGTAATTTCTCCCTGAGGGGATACCAACACAACTCCTGCTCCTGATCCAGTAGAAGAACAACTACCGTCGAACCCCAAAGTCCATAGCTCATCAGGTATTGCTTTTTCAATAAAAACTTTTCCGCTTTGGGGAAAGGGTTGTTTTATGTGTTCATTTTGCTTGGGTATTTCACCCTTCGCATCAGCTGAAGCCAAAACCAAATCATCACCTGTAGGAGTTTCATTTAATGCACCATGGATCTCATCTGTGGATAAGAAATAAGTGTCCATGCCTGATGACTCAAATAAAATCTGAGCTTCAGGTGCTACAGAACGGGTAACTACATACCTGGCTTCTTTTTCAGGAAGCAATTTTTTCATGATGCCTTGAACTAGAATCCTTGCTTCTGATAGGTCCATGCTTAACTCGCCCCCAACATCCTTACAGAAATTCTGCCCAAGCAGGATGCCGTAAGACGCTGGAACATCGGCTACTAGAACCGTCATTTTTATTCACTTTTCTGGAAAAGCCGCAAAGGCATATTAGGCATCTTTTATTTGGCCAAGGAGGGGAACCTATTTGTTTTCCATGGAAAAACACCTCCCAAAAGGTTTGGTCAAAGTTAGGCTGAGAGAGTCTACCACTTTGGCAGGCATAACATTATCTGAAGCCCCGGAGTCTATAATACAATTACTTAGTTTGTAACCATTTATAAGCAGGAAAACATAGAAAGGTTCTATTTTTTTGGGTGTAATAGGAGGAGTCACAACCAGATTATTTAGGGCTGGTTGGTCTTTGGGGAGATCAAGAACAACTTTCAAAGAATCCTGTCCTACAGAGGTAGCTTTATTCTTAACATATTCGGCTAACCTATCGAACTGTTTTAGGTTAGATCTCAAATATTCAACCTCTGTCATTTGAATCTTAGTCTTTCTAGCATGCTCAATTATATCAAATGATTGAAAAGAAGTTGAGATAGAAGAAGAGATTGCATCATCAGAGGCTTTGACAGGTACCCCACTGACTTGAGTAGCAGAAGAGGGGGATATCGGGTGATTGGGAGTACTTACTTTTTTATGAGTTACCTGATCTTTGGATTGCGGGGGTAATGGAGTCCCACATCTGGCTATAGAAACTGCTTGCTAGGGTTCTCCATCTAGTGTCTTTTCTTTGTCAGTTTGTGAAGCTGACTGATTTTGAGATCTGGTAAAAACAACATAAGCTCCCTTCGAATCTTCTCCTTTATCCCCGGCTTCATTTTGATAATCCAGGAAACCAATATTGGAGTCGCCAGCTAGTTCCTCACCCTGTTCATCAAAAAGGTTAGTATCTTCTTGGGGGTCTAGCTGTGGTTGAAAAGAGTTGTCGCGCTCTGCTTCTAGGTATCTGACCGCTGAATTGGCAGGCACTGCTTTGATGGCTAATCTTCTAGAAGGGGGAGGTAGACAGTTTGATTGTCCTTGGGTCTGGACAGCATTACCTTGATATTGCTGATTCTGGAATGTCCTCCTGGGTGCATCTCGATAGGTAGGAGCGGACGTCCCTTGGGCAATTTGCCTTTTCAAAGCTATCAGTTCATTTGCTAATTTTTGCACCATAGGATTTGTAGTGCCTGTAGAAGAGCTTTCTACCGATGAAGGGAATTTATTTTTACTAGACTCTTTCCTGATCTTGCCTGCCAGGATAAGGTCATCTTCAATCTCAGTAGCCAAACCTTGAGCCAAGGCTAGGTCCATAGGGCCAGCTCGCCTTAACAGGAAACTTACTTCAGGAAGCTGCGAGTTGATGAAAAAACACTTGAGATTTTCTGGCGTGGGCTGGGCCATGGTTGGAATTCGATTTCTCAATTTGTTGAATTTAGCTATGAAATCCCTCATGGGCTCCTGGGATTCTTTCTTTAATTGTGTCAGCTGAGCTAACAAAGCATGTGCATCTTCAGCGAGCTTAAATCTAGCTTCAAATATGGACTTTAGCGTATCCTAGCTTGTCACTGACCCAGCCTACAGGTGATAAAACCAATTCGCGGCAGCTCCTTGTAAAGTTTCCACAAAGAGTCTTACTGCCACATCTTCAAATTCGACCCCAATTACGCCACATGCTATGGAGAAAGCAACAATATGCTCATTGGGATGAACCTTTCCATCACCAAAAAACTTAGGAAATTTTTTTCTAGAACTACGAGGTAGTTCATGCAGGGGTGGGGTCAAGTTAAGAGGGCCGAAGGAGTTACCCCATGGGCCTTGAGCCATTATGATAAGAGGATTAAAAGGTGGGATAACAAACCTTGGTGGAGTGTTTATAGGTAGGCGGCGATTAATAGTAGGAAAATGAGTTCTACTTTGTGTTGGTGACCTGACAAGGCTAGAAGGAAAACTCCTAGACCGTCGAAGAGAAGCTGATGGAGGAAACAGATCAAAATTACTCTGTTGTGCCAACTCGAACACAGGGTCAACAACGCCTTTAGATCTCTGACTCCTAGTATAGCATGGAGTTGCCAAATTTTTAAAACAAAAATGGGACTAAAAAAACTTCAAGTTGAAGCTTGAGGCTTCAAAATGCGTGTTCTTCCCAGTAGCTCTGGTTTTGTAGACCAGATAATGTAACAAAGATGGAGGGAGATGGTAAGGCTACAATGATAATGGGTAAGACATGAAATAGAGTTGCCAAATTATATAATGGATAAGGGTAGGGACTACTTCAATCTGAAACTTGAGGTTTCAGACTGCACATTCGATCCCCAGCGGAGTTGCCAAAAACTGTTGGGTGAATATTTTGTCGTCAACTAACTGATGACAAAATGGGGATATCAGCCACATCATAAGGGAGATTTACACCACGAGGAGTGTGGCTTTACCAGATCTAGATGAGGTAAATCTCTCCTCTCATCAAGGGGAGGTTCCCTATTAATACTTACGTGCCGGATATATAATTAAGCAGAAAATAACACACAGGGGTGGTATAACAGCATCTACCTCTCTTTTTTCAGAGGTAATGTACAAAGAACAAAAAGAGGGAAAATCCTGGCCTTAAGCTAACAACACTCCTCTTCTTTTAGGAATGGTATCAAACAAAGAACAAGAGATCACCTAAAGTAACAAAGTCCATCAGAACGCTTACGCAAGCACAAAGTCTTCCGTAGCTTTTTTCACCGATTCAAAACAAGTACAACCGTAGAGTAAAGTGAAGCACAAAGTCTTCCCCTGAAACTACCAAAAGATAAAAGAATCTCAAAGGTAAAAGTAGCACAAAGTCTATTTTCTACCCTCAAGAAACACCTTTAGATAATATAAACACGCCCACTGCTTACAAGATCAAATAAACAAGATATTTCTAGGAAAAGACATAAGAGCCATTTCCTAAATCACACAGATAATCTCAACACAAAGTCTGAAACAAACCTGCTTCTCATTTATTTCATCAAAATATGATTTACAAATTTGAACACAAAGTCTCAAAAGTTGTTTCAATTTCAGTAGTGTTTGCTATTAAATTTTCCAGAGAGAGATTACAAATGAGGTCTCCACTATATACAGGGAGAAAATCCTCAAAAATAGAAAATAATAAGATATAAAATATCCTGGTCAAAGATGACTCATCTTTGACTTTTAGATATTTTCCAAAATATTTACAAGTAATTACATATTACAAAATTGTATGCATTCTGCACAAAATAGAAATGCATAAGGACAGAAAAAGAGAGAAGGGGGAGATGGAGAGTCAATTCTTGCTGCCGGACTTCTTCAGATGAGCATCGTACATGGTGATTGATGCCTGAATTCCTACGTTGTCGGGCGTAACTACATTTTTGGAGACAACTCTCACTCTGATTAGTATGTCTATCAATGCTGTGATGGCTTTAGAATGGCCAGTTAACCTAGATTTTAAATTCTCCAAAGTTAACTGAGCATCTAGAATGCTGTCCACTGAAATCATTGAGAAAGACGCTTCTTCAAAATCCTTCTGGATCATCTCTTTGAAACTTTAAATCATTTCCTCTGCCGGAAGGAACTGATGGTCCTTGGAGGTCAAGTTGCATGGCAGCTCTTCTAACTTGTTAAGCAGGTTCAGGTCACTCTTTTCACTAGCTTCTTTGAAAGCGTTGAGATCATCAACTAAGTCTTTGAGTACCTGAATTCTGAAGACTATTGACTCTTTGATCTCAACATAGGAATCTTTGTTGGGGATGACGCCGATAGTTATCAGGGTGCTCTTTTTGAGATTCTTCATTTTCTTCCACCTGCTAAGATCTTTTTCTAAACCATCAATTTCCTGAGAGATAAGGGAGACAAAGTCGTCTACCTGAGTTCTCAATCTCTTCATTTTACCTATTTTTTCTGCAACTTTTGACAGTAAAGAGACTCCCTGATTGTGCATCCTCTCAATATATTCCTCCACGACTTTCCCTTTTAAATAGGTCTTTTCGGCTTTCTGAATGACTGGATCATCCACAAAAAAGGCCTCTGGAGTCGTTGTTTCAGGGGGAATAGTGAATCTTCTGATTATTACTGTTAATTGCTCAGCCTTGGCTTTGTAAAAATCCTTCATTTCTTTTTCCTTGTCAAACTTTTGGACCATAATGTCCATTGCTGCCTGAAGATCACTCTTTGCCCCTTTGTGAGTAACTTTGCCAAGTTCAACATGAGAGAGAGAATAACTACTCATTTCAAAACCCTCAAGTGCTGCATCCTGAGGAAGTTTGGCAATTTCTAAAAAATTTTGCCCCTTTTCTTCGACCAACCTGGAGAGGATTTTTGGCCTTTTAGGAGCCTTTGCTTTTGCTGGTATTATCTTACCAAAGTCAAATTCATCTGGGGAGATGGCCATTTTCTTTCTTTTAGGTGTGAAAGCAGACATCCATGGTGGGAGAGAAGTACTTGTTGCAACAATAGTCGCCTCTGCCAGTGTTATTGTAGCAGCTTCCATACTACTGGTGGTGACAGTGGTTGTAGTTGGAGTAACCGGTGAAACTGTATCAACTACTAGTTTCAGCTCAGGTGCAGGGCTTGGTGGCAGGTTGAAAGACGGAGATGAAAGACTCAGAATGGACCCAAAAGAGTGGGGAGAACCTGCTGAAGGGCCTTGAGGATCACCAAAAATAACCCTGGAAGGGGAAGCTGCTCCGAAAGATGGAACACTGATTGGAGAGATAGGAGAAGCAGGTACCATGAGAGACTGAGGGGGAGAAAGAGAGGTGCTCTGGGTCGGCTATGCTTGTCCTAGCGAGATCAGAGACTCAACACTTGGTCTTTCTGAAGGTTGACCCTGTGTCTCCATGGGTTGAGCTGTCTATGCCTCAGGGCTTGGTTCTTTAGTTCCTTCAGCTGCTGCTTCAGGCTCTTGTGCAGGTTTAGGCTTCTTGGAGACAAAAATGATTCTAGGTTTGCGAGGCTGAGATGGAGAAGGAACCTCTCCTTTGTTCTTTGTTTGGTTCTCTGCCTTCTTCTTCAACTCTACTTAGTATTCAGCCTCTGATCCTGTGATGAATTCTTTTAGAATGATCCCTTTGACTGCTAACCAATCATTAGTGTTAGCCAATATTGGTTTGAATCTTTTCCTCAGAGAAGTCAGTTCCTTTTGAGACCAGTTAATCAGAGGGAGAGGGGAATCAGTGACCTTTTTCACCAGATATTTGCTGTTTATGATATTCCCATCATCAATTAAACCTGAAGGGATATCTACGAGCCTGAGGTACTCTATCTATTCAAGTGTAAGACGGCAATAGTCCATTTTCCTTATCTCATCAGCCGTCCTCATGTCTACCCATATATCTTCAATCATGGGCTTGTGGAACTAGGTTTTCCTTCATATCGTCTCTCTAACTCCTCTGTAGTCAAATTTCTCCCGTCTTTTGAATGGTTTGATGGTAACCATTTGCATTTTTGTTTCCATGACCTTGGCTTTAGTTGATGTAGCAACTGAAAATCTGCCAATCTGGACATGGAACTTGAAACTGGGTCTCTTGAGCTCCATCTGCTTTGTGTATGACAGACATTTGTTGGCAAAGCTCCATTAGGACCAACCTATCCGAAGGGAATTTTGGGAGCATGTAAGGGTATCCTTAGTAAAAACCCACCCAAAGATAGCAAAAGGTAGGAAACTGGAGGAACATGCACCCAAAACTATTCACTACCGCCCATGCCTCGTCTGATATTCTCTTTTGCTCCAGCTGAGGGTCGAAGAGACACAAAAATATGGTGAAGAATGCATCATTTACTCGCCTGAAATGATGTGTTGACCCTTGAAGCGTCAGCTGTGGATAGTACGAGTAGACCGGGGTGGTCCTTCTATCCCCCTCTATTGTCAAACCTGGGAAAGATCGCATGGCAGCAGCTATATAGACTAGGTATGAGGTAATATAAAATTTAAAAGAGGTCTGTACCCTGGTCAGTTGCTCGTGGATAAAATTGCTGATCTGTTCCCCCTAAAAGATGGTTTGTTTGCCTTGAAGGATGATCTTAATGAAAAGATACATCCATTCATGAAATAGTGAAGAGGATGGGAGGCCCCGTACTCTGCTGAGGAGGGTGATTAAGTCGCCAAACTCCTCGATGAAATCGCTTCTGGAGAAGCTTTTCGGCCATCTAGATAGATTGGTACTCGAGGTTTTGAGCCATTTATAGTTCATGACCTTCTTTGCCCTTTTGGGGTCTTTGTTGTACTCCTTCTGTGCGTCCTCTAAATCGATTTGGGTCACTTCGGTGGCCAGAGGACACAAGAAAGCTTTGTCGATAAAATCAGGGTCCAACCGAATTATCATGTTGCCATTGGCGTCTGAGACCGATCTGGTCTCTTTGTTGTAAAAGTGCACACACTGGAGGACAAACTCTGCATGATGCGCTACTACTGGAAAGGTGACCACCAGGTGGATGTTGCTCTCAACAATTCTTTTTATCCCAGTGCTGGGATTGGTTGCCTTAGTTCGCCCTAGAAATTTAGCCATGTCCACGTGGCCGATCTCTATATCTCGAATGTCATCAACATTCGAGGTGATTGATGTGAGTGGGAAGACACCCTGGTATTTGTATTTCATTGTCTTCGCCTTCGAGGGAGATGCTTCCGTCATAAGGGATGATCTTGATTAGACGGGAGCAGGTGTACAGGAGCTCGCTGAAGGTGCCGCTGCCATTGATAAAAAAGAGAGTGAGCGAGAGAGAGAGAGCGCAATTTAAGTGATATGGGTTACTAAATGTCACTTAAATAGGCCAGGTCAAGCAAAGGGACGGAAAATAAGGAAGAAAAAGTGTGAAAAGGATAACTCAGAAGAAAATCTGGGAGATAGCCGAAAAAAAGAAAGAAAAATGCAGGGGCAGCGAAAATCGCCGCCCTTGCATAATTGGACAAAAATGTAAGGGCGGCAAAAATTGCCGCCCTTGCAAGAAAAATGCAAGGGCGGTGAAAATCGCTGCCCTTGCGGGAAGGATGCAAGGGCAGCAAAAATTGCCGCCCTTGCGGGGGCTTGCAAAGTGCAAAGGCAGCAATTTTTACCGCCTCTGCACAAAGGTTGCAAAAACCAGAGGCGGCAAAAAATGCCGCCAGTGCGTTGGGCAAGGGAGGATGTGGAAGGGTGGCAAATTTTGCTGCTTTTGCACGGGGGTCAAAAAGATGTGGGTGGCAAAAATGCCGTCCGCATTAGGCCGCGGCGAAAAAAACCGTGGGCAGAGGGAGGGAGAAGGAAAACTAACTAAAAACTAAGTTAGAAAAAGAAGAAGAAAAAGAAATAAAATTGAAAGACAAACCCTACCTAGAAAACGTGCGCGCCACGAAGTTGGATCCGCGATTTGATGCGTCGAAATGTCACTTAGGGCGCTCAAGTGCAAGAGATAGGAGGAGGAGAGGAAGCAGTGAGAGGAAAGAGGCTCAAATCAGAATATATAGGGTGAAAAACTCACCCCAACAACCCGCCACGTGCAGCCATAAATGCCTTGCATAGAAATCGAGACATGCAAGGGCGGCAAAAATTGTCGCCCTTACATGTAGTCTGTCTCTTGTGCAGGGGCGACGAAAATCACCGCCCTTGCAGGAAAAATGCAGGGGCGGCGAAAATCGCCGCCCTTACAGAAAAACACTGAAAATGCAGGGGCGATGAAAATCGCCGCCCTTGCAGGGAAAAATAGGAAGAGACGAACTCTTGGGAGGAGGAGAAAAAGGAAAAAGGGAAGGGAAAACTCGGCCTTGACGGGAATGTAACCACTCCCCGATCCGACCAAGACGAAAATGAATTAAAGAATTCGTATCAAAAAATGAACTTAGAGAGACAAAAGATGAAACAGACAAGTTTCGTAAGGGGTTGCTTCCAGAATGAGCCAAGCTTATTTTGGAAACAACAAGTTCAACATATATTAGTCAAACATCCTGAGTTCTATGATAGGCACAATAATATCTATATTTGTATGGGCATGGAACATGAGATGTGTCACACTCTATAATAATAGGAAATAAAATAAATTTAAATCAAGCATCATTCTCAATATGGAAATTTTAATATGTTATAGCTTAAGAAGTTATCATGATCCACTAAGGGAAAACATAAAACTTGTAGGAGGTGTTACATTAATTTTATCCAAAGGTGAAAGTGTGTTCTTTTTAGGCTATTTGATTTTAGGTGGAGAAGTATAAATATGAGTGTGATTATTATAATTAAGCTTTTGAGACTGTTCAAGCTCATTTTATAATGTTATGGCCTTATAGAAAGGATATTTAAAATATTCAAAAGTATGATAAAGTAAATTATTTTTGAGAGGATAGATAAGGCCTCTATAAAAAATGTATTATTTATCTAAGTCCATTGACCAATATATCAAACGGTGCATACTAAAATTAAATCAAAAATATAATAATAAATAAGTTTGGATTTGTCTTGGTGAATAGATGTGATACATTCAAATATACCACATGGTTTATTATTATTGATGTATCTTGATAAAATATTTCCTCCAACTCAAGGTTAATATATAGATAACCACTAAGAAGTTTGTGGAACCAACCCAAAATCATGATCTATTAAGTTTATAGAGAATGTTTTAAGAAATATAATATCATGGATATTATATTTATAAAATTAATAAATGGAGTACTTAAGATGAAAATAAGGATCACCACACCCATCAAATAATGAATATGTAGGAATTATAAAATCACATAGTAAAGGTGAGTAAAAGATCTTACACACCATGGGTTATCCATATACAACATTAAAATAAACCCAATAAGTATATGTAATATATTATATAGATTTATATTTAAATTTGATTTATAATTCACTTATTGCATGCATCATAAGACCAATATCTTGGGAAGGCACATTAGGACTCTTAAGAGGTTCACCCAAGACTTAAATCAAATCATTTGATAGTAAACACAATCACACTATTATAAATGGGTTGGGAAGAGACACAATGGTCAAAACATCTAAAATTTGAATGAAGACAAGAAAAATACATTGGGGTTATATATGAGAAGGATGATCATTAGCTAATTCTTTACTAATATTCACAATTTCAAAAAAAGAAGAAATATTTTAAAATTTTGAAAAATACATTGATAACTTTTTTTCTATCACTAGAATCAAAATTTACATAATTTAAATTATACATAATTTCATTCAAAAAAGATATAACTAAAATATATTTTGCTAATATAAACCATGATTATAGTTAATCAATGACACAAACTATGATCAAATAAAAGGAGAGAAAACCTAAGGATTAAATGAGGGAATGAAACCCTAATATTAAAATTAAAATTGAATGAAAAATAAAAAAACATAAGGGGCATGAGGATAAGAAACCATAGGTTGGCTATAGGATTATGGTTTCAACATAATGTTTTAGGTATTTTACACATAATGACAAAAATAACTATGCAGAACAAGCTAAAGGGGATGCATAAGGGGTGTCATTAAATATAAAGTCCAAAACAACACTTAGATCTACCAAATGGCCATAAATAATAAAAATGGAGGTGAAATAGTAAGTTGGTGTAATTCCCTTAAGAGTTGGAGTCTAAAAATTTGTAATGAATATGAATAAGATAAAGGGTACGTATAACATGTCTTATATTTACTATAACCCTTGATAATTTCTAAAAACATCAGGATTTGTCATTGTGAAGGGCTATAAGGCGATAGTCATCAAGAAAGAAAGTTTCTAAGTGATTTTTTTCTCTCTCCCTCTGCATCAGTCATCCATAATGAATTAATTATCACATTTCCTTGATAAGATCCATAGATATCAAATACATTACTAAATCATAAATTCACAAAGTTCAATTATTGACACACTTTTAAACTTCCATTGAATATATATAAAACATAATTTATTAAAAATATAATAAAACCACCTTTTCAATGCATCAAACGACATCATAATTGGAGTAATGGAATAAAATATATGGATGAAAATAATAATCTCAATCTATTTTCTACAAAATGTAGGAATTTTAGGGTCTATCTAAAAATGGAATTTTTCTAGAAACAAGTGTGTTAATTGATTTGGTTCCGTGATGAGACACACACACACACACACACACACACACACACACACACACACACACACACATACACATACACACACACATATATACATACACACACACATATACATATACATATACATATATACATATACATATACATATACATATACATATATATACATATATATATATATACATACATATATATATACACACACACACACACATACATATATGTACATATATACATATACATATACATACATACATATATATATATATATATATATATATATATATATATATATATATATATATGTATATATATACATACATACATATATGTATATATATATATATATGTATATATATATATATGTATATATATACATATATACATACATATATGTATACACACACACACATACATGTGTGTGTGTGTGTGTGTATGTATATATATATATATATATATATATATATATATATATATATGTATGTATACATATATACATATATATATACATAGATACATATATACATATATATATATATACATACATATATATATACATATATACATATATATATATATACATACATATATATACATATATACATATATATATATACATACACACACACACACATATATATATATATATATACATACATATATACATATATATATACATAGATACATATATACATATATATATATACATACATACATATATACATATATATATATATATATATATATATATACATACATATATATATATATATACATACACACACACACACACACACACACACACACACACACACCCATTAATTTCTTAAAACTCCCTACAAAGTTTCATGAACCAACTCTTAAGGTAGATGCAATAACTCTACTTGACCTTTCTCTAATAGGCCTCAATTACGTCACTTTGCCTTCAAAACTAAGTTTTTGATCCATAACTCTCCACACATGCAAATAATTTTTAAAATTGTTTGATTCAAATTAAGGTCGTAAAAAAAAATCTATAGGTAATTTCTTACAACTCCCTACAAATTTTCATGAACCAACTCCTACGGTAGATGCAGTAACTCTACTTGACCTTTCTCTAATAGGCCTCAATTAGGTCACTTTGCCTTCAAAACTAAGTTTTTGATCCAGAACTCTCCACACATGCAAATAATTTTTATAATTGTTTGATTCACTTTAAGGTCATCAAAAAAAAGCTATAGGTCAAATTTTAGGGTCTGAAACAAAGTGGAACTATGCAAACCAAGAAATGGCCAAAAACCCTAGACTAGGTTTCCACACAAACCAAGAGGTACACATTTAATTTTTTCAAATAAAAAAGAGGGTTTAAAAGCATAAAATATTTTTTATAATTTACATTAAAAATTAATACAAACTTTTAAACTGAAATATCAATCAAATTACTCATAAACGAACTCATAAATCTCTATTTGCATCTTGGCTTTACACAAAAAAAAACAAAGTACTAGATAATGAGTTTTCAAGTGTGGGGTTGGGTGAGAATTTATAATTAAAAATATTTTATAAATATTCAAACAGGTATTTAACACTTACTAAAAGATTTCTCACATAATTTGATTCATGAAATGCTTGAAATCGATCAATGAAACCTTCCTCAAGATTGGACATTTGACTCTGTCAATAAATAGAGTTCTTAGGAACTGAGTTTCTATCTCTTTCACCTATAAATACATGAAAGGTTCACAACACAATAAATAATAAATAATAAATAAATATTACTAAATTTTTTACCAATAATCTGAAACATCTTCACATTATACTTGAAAAGTTTTTTTCATTCATAAATACTCATATTCTTCTCATGCATACACAAAATTATTCACTGATATCCTTCTTGATCCAACATGAGTCTTATTTTATATTTATTATATATAAATAAATTATTCATACATGGAATAATTATACATTCAAACCTTTTAATTCTTTATATGATCCTATAAATATTCTAAATACTTCTTGACTGTCTCCCACATACGGCTTATGGAACATTATGCATTCTTGAATGCTACAAGAAGTTTGAACATAGGAAATAAGAAAAAAAAGGTGGAAAAACTCCAAAATATTTTAAAATAAATTTAATACACATATAATGATAAAGATAAATAATTATAACCTAACAAAATCAAGCTACATACCTCAAAACCAAAGATAAACATTTTTTTTTTAATTCGGCAGGAAAATGTCTAGAAGGCTTAAATTCAAATTTTAAGACCAACTAAGATCTATAAATTAAAACTAAATTATATGAGATACTAATAAGATCATTATAAGAATTAAAAAAAATTGAAAAAAACTAGTTTTTTTCATTTAGAGTGATGCTCTTGCATCATACTCCCTGGGAACAAGAAATTGACTCATGAACTCCTATTCATGAGGTATTCAAAAGTACCTCCATGCTTAATAGTGTTTACTATTGTATTAAAAGTGGAATAATATATATGATAATGTTTAAAATTTACCAAATAATAATATTACCATTTTATCCTATTATTTTTATATCATTTTTGTCGAAGATAAGTTCAAGTTCTTTTTTTGCTTCTGGTAGTTGATCTACCCACTGTTGGACTGCTATGTCTTGAATTCTAGCTAGTCGATCCTACATATCTCATTATTTGTATGGATACAAGTCAAATAAATTTAATATGTGAGAGATACCTATGCCATTAGGAAATTTTATTTGATAATCATTATTGGAAATCTTTCTTACGACCTTGCATGGACTAACCTTCTTCATCTTCAGCTTATTGTACTCACATTTGGGAAATATTTTCTTCCTCAAGTGATCCAATAACATATCTATAATTTGGAAATTTATCTCTCCTTTCTTCAAATTATGATGTTTTTTTTACTTATCCACACTTATCTCTAATTATTTCTTCACTTGCTCATGCACCTTTTACATGGCATTGACAAACTCTTCTCCCTCAGTACTTATTCATTGTATGTAAAATCTACTTGAGGAAATACTAATTCCCATTATTTTGGGTTATCATTTGTCAAACATCTTATCAAGTTACACAAAATTATTTTGACAACCTTAGTTTGTCCATCTATTTGAGGGTGGCAAGTTGAACTGAAGTTCAAATTGGTTCCTAGCTTCTTCTAAAAGGTTATCCAAAAGTGTCCTACAAACTTTGTATCTCTATCTAAAATAATGCTCAATGGTATACCATGTACTCTAAATACATCCTTTAATAATAAATTGGCCATATGAGTATCATCCTTGGTGGTCTTTCAAAGTATGAAATGGGCCATCTTGAAAAATTTGTCCACAACAACAAAGATAGAATCATGCCCTCTTTGAGTTCTTGTTAACCCCATAAAAAATCCATGCTAATGGATCCCAAAGGCCTATTTAGTACTGGTAAGTATTGGTATAGGCCTACATTAGTACTCTTCCCCTTTGCATATTGATAAACTTGGCATCTTTCCACAGTTTTTATCACATCTAATTACATCCTAGGCCAATAGTAGTGATTATTAAGTTGAGTTAAGGTCTTATCAAGACCAAAGTGACCATCCAAACTTCTAAAATGTTTCTCCTTGATCAATTTATCTCTCATCGAGCTTATTAGCATACATAATTGAACTCTTTTGAATAATAAACCATATTGAAGCATTTACTATATCCAAGGTTCCTCGTTTCTTGTAGCAGGCTACTTGAAAGATTCACATACATCTTGAAAATATAAATCAATTTTATATAACTCCTTAAGTTACTCTATTCCTCCATTCTCAATCTAAATTTAACTAAAAAGCAAAGTTATCCTACTTAGAGAATATGTTACTTTTTTTTATTGTCCTTTCTTATGCTTGATGATAAATGTGAAGTTATGCAAGAAATATACCCACTTCATGTGCCTTTGATTGAGATTTTATTGGCTGGGATGAAATGAAGAGTATAGTTATCCATGAAGATAAAAAAATCCTTTGGCATTAAGTAGTGTCTCTACTTCTTCAAGGCTTGGAACATGACATATAACTCAATATAATAGGCTAAATACCCTTTATTGGTCTTATTTAACTTCTCACTAAAGTAAGTTATAGGTCTACACTCTTGATTTAAAAAAACTCTAATAGCCACTCCACTTACATCAAACTCAATTTTAAATACCTTGTTAAAATTAAAGAGTGCCAAAAACAGTTGTTATATTATTATTTTCTTCAAAAACTCAAAAAAAATCTTAGCTATATCAATCCATACAAACTTATTTTTATCTCATCTAATAGTATCAACAATGGGTGCATAAATCCCACTAAAGTTTTTGATAAATTTCCTATAGAATCTAACTAAACCATGAAAACTACTTACCTCATAGGATTTCCTTGGAGTTGGCCACTCAATTATGTCCTTCACCTTGTCTTTATCTATCTTAAAGACACCTTGTGAGATCACAAAACCAAGATAAACAAACTTTGTCTTCATGAACAAATTTTTTTTGAGGTTAATCAATAACCTCTTCTCATGCAACCTTTGCTTAACCATCCTCAAATACTGAATATGATCCTCTTTGTTAGGGATTTAAATCAAAATGTCATATATATACACAATCACAAAATTACCAATGAAGGGATTCAATACCTCATTCACGAGTCTCATGAATGTGCTTGGGTCATTAGTAAGACCAAATGTCATGAAAGCGATTCATATAATCCCTCATTTTTCTTGAAGTCAGTCTTCCATTCATCTCCTCCTCTTACTCTTAGTTGGTGATTACAACTCTTAATATATATCTTGGAAAAAAAGTTAGAACTACTCAAACAATTTAATAAGTCCTCACTTATTGGAAAGGTAAATTTGTACCTTATGGTTATCTTGTTAATTTCTCTTGAATATGTACACATATTTCTATCTCCTTTCTTGGAAACTAGTACAACTAGTATTACACATGGGCTAAAAATTTCCTTGATCAATCCCTTGTCCAAGAGGTCTTATATTTACTTATTTATTTCTACATTCTCTTGTGGAGTCATTTTGTATGTAGCTTTATTAGGCAAACTAGCACATAGTACAAAATCAATGTGACGACTGATGATTCTAATAGGTCGCAACTTATTGGGTAGTTCATCCACCACTATATCAACATACTATTTCAATATATATATATATATATTGAAATAGTATGTTGATATAGTGGTGGATGAACTACCCAATAAGTTGCGACCTATTAGAATCATCAGTCGTCACATTGATTTTAGGTCGCAACTTATTGGGTAGTTCATCCACCACTATATCAACATACTATATATATATATATATATATATATATATATATATATATATATATATATATATATATATATATATATATATATATATATATATATATAACCTCTTGAGGTAATTCATTCAAATGAGTGGCTATTACAATAGTCCTTAGTTTGATCACAAATATAAATCCCAATTCTTCTTCTTTCATAGTGTACAAGAACTCTTTTTCACTTACCATCATAACACTTTCATTGGTTCTTTATTTAGGATCTTCTTCTTTGAGAGGCAACAATATATGGATAATTCCATCCTTTTTCACAGTATATACATTTTTTATACTATCATGTGTAGTTTTATTATCATATTTCCAAGGCCTCCCTAGAAGCACATGGAACATGTCCATTGGCATTATGTCAAATAATAATTTATCCTTATATCCTTTAATCTAAAAGTCTACCCAACATTTCTCATTTACAATAAATTATTGCCCTTTTTGCATTCATGAGACTTTGTATGGATTTGGGTGTGGTATCATTTTCAAGGCAAGTTTCTCTACCATCTCAATTGTAACTATATTATTTATGCTACTAGAATCAATGACTAACTTACAACACTTACCTTGAAATTTACATGTTGTCTTGAATATAGTCTTCCATTGGGTAGGATCCTTCTCTTTAGGTGGTTTGATCAACACTCTTCTCATTAACAAAGATTCACCCACTTATAATTCATCAACATGAGATACATAATCCATACTCTCTTCCTCTCTTTGAACTATATTATTTCTAGTTTCAATTCTTGATCCACTAGATTGGGTATTCTATGGACATTCCCAAAACATATGACCAATAAACTTATTGCATTTAAACACTTAACAATGAATACACTTAAGCCTATACCTCATAGTGTGTATCCACCTCTAAAGTATGGTATTTTTCATCTAAATCCACCTCTTGAATTGGATGCATGTTATTAAGTTGTACTAAGTTCTAAAATGGTTCTTTGTGATGTTCTTCCTCCTTTCTGACCTCTACCTCTATAATTTCTACCCTTGTTTTCTATGTTTATCTTTTATTCAACTTGTCTACAACTTTCAAATAATATTGGTAACACTCTTCAAGTGTTTTTGGACTTACTAAACTAAGTTCACCTTGAATGTTTTATCTCATCCCATTGAGATGCCTAGCTATATTATCCATATCTTCTTCCACATGGCCTGATTTGATGGTCAAATTATAAAATTCTTTGATATATTCCTTAACACCCATCTTCTTTTGCTTTAAATTATACAATTAATTGAACATGTTAGTGTGATAATCACTAGGAAATAATTTTTTCTTCAATTTAGATACCATCCTATCCCAAGATTTGACCTTCATCTTACATTTACTTCTTCTTTCATCCTACACATAGTCCCACCAAAGAGCTGCATGTCCTTTTAGCTTGGTGCAAGTAAACGTCACTTTGTTCTCATCTGGTACACTCTCATAGTCAAAATACTTGTCCAATTATGTAATATAATCAATAAAATATTTTCAATCAAAGTTGAATACATATGTGGAAAGTTATAACTTGGGTTTATACCCCTATCCCATGGCTACCCTCAGTATCTTATCTATTCCTTCCCCATCTTGCTCTACTTCTTCTTCTTCCTCTTCTAATGCCCATGGTTTTTATTCTTCCATGTCACTAACATCCCCTATTAAAAATAATCTTCTTTGATTTTACTCTACTACTATCAAACTTGCATTAAAAATCACTCTTAAGTTTATTAACTCCTCTAGGATTGCATCTCCCATTTGGATACTTGTTATTCCACCTCCTTTTGGGTTCCTCCTAGGTGGCATTCTGGCATCTTCACTAAAAATCACCAAAAAACAAGTAATTAACTATTATAATCTATAATTTCAACCTTATTTAAGCCTCTTTCAATTACCAAAACTAATATAATACCAATATTATGTAGAGGGATAGAAAAAAACAATCAATTAGTAACTTTCTTTCTTGATGACTATCTCCTTATAGCCCTTCATAATGACAAATACTAATGTTTTTAGAAAATTCAATGGTTATATTAAATATAAGACCTATTATAAGTACATTTTATCCTCTCTTTTTTTATTTACAAATTTTTACACTTCAAATCTCAAGGTAAGTACACTAACTTACTAATGTACCTCATAATTGAACCTCTTCTTGTAGCCCTCCTAAGACATTTTTTCAAGTGATTTGAAAAATGCAAAAAGGTTAAAAACAAAAAAAATATATTTTTAGATACCCATTAGTTTATTACAAATCCTTACCAATTTTCATGAACCAAACTCCTAAATTAGATGCATTAACTCTACTTGACCTTTCTCCAATTAGACCTCAATTAGGTCTCTTTGCCTTCAAAACTAAGTTTTTTCTCCATAAATCTCCACATGTACCAATAATATATGGAAGTGTTTGATTCACCTTAAGGTAATTAAAACCAAGGTATAGGTCAAATTTTAGGGTCTAAAATAAAGTGTAATTATGCAAACCAAGAAATGGCCAAAAACCCTAGACTAGGTTTCCAGACAAGCTGAGAGGTACAAATTTGATGTTTTTAAATACAAAACAGGGTTTAAAAGTCTCAAATATTTTTTATAAGGTTTTTAAAAACTTAATACAACATTTTAAACTGAAATATCAATCAACTTACTCACAAATTGACTTATAAATTTCCATTTGCATCTTAGTTGTACAAAAAAAATAGAGCAATGGGCTATGAGTTTTCATGTGTTGGATTGGGTGAGAGTTTAGATTTAAAAATATATTATTAAAAATATAAAACACTTAATGAAAACTTTATCACACTTTTTAGTTCATAATTTTTTTGAAATCAATTAATGAAACCTTCCTCAAGATTAGACACTTGATTGTGTCAATAAATATAGTTCTTAGGAACTAAGTTTCTCTTTCTTTCACCTGTACATAAATGATAGATTTCAAACCAAACTAAAGAATCAATAAACATTACTAAAAAAAATTATCAATAATATAAAATGTCTTCACAGTATCCTTCAAAAGTTTTTTCATTCATAAACACTCATATTCTGCTCATGTATACACAAAATTCTTCACTAACAGCCTTCTTGATGCAACTTGAGTCTTCTTTTATATTTATTGGATATAAAGACCTTATTAATACTTGTAATAATGATCCATTATAAAATTTTCATTCTTTATATTATCCTATAAATACTCTAACTACTTCTTGATTGTCTCCCACTTATGGCTTATGCATGAGCATTATGCATTCTTTAATGCTATAAGAAGTTTGAACATAGGAAATAAGACCAAAAAGGTGACCAAACTCTAAAATATATTTAAATACATTTAATACATATATAATAACCAATAAAAATCATTATAACCTTAAAAAATAAAGTTAAATACCTTAAAACCAAAGAAATACATTCAAAAATTTGAATTTGGCATTTTGATGGGAAAATGCTTAGAAGACTCAAATTCAAATTTTAAGACCGAATAAGACCTATAAATGGATCCTACATGATCTTAGAGACTAATAAGATCATTATAATACTCAAAATAATTTAAATAAACCAATTTTTTTCATTTGGAGTGATGATCCTACATCATATACACTAGTTCGAGGTAGGACTTATCACCAACATTCAATGGCGCTATGACTCATGCATTGGAATTATGTAAAAGAGATAAAAAAATAATAAATATTGCATAGATGAATGAGCTCATGTGTTGGACATGTTCACTTGGGATATTTATATAATTTACAAGGATTCCTTGCCATAAGAATTTAATATGAGCTTATTATCAATGATTTTGGTATTTACTTCCTTGGGATCATGTAATTTAACCTTGTATCTAGGCCTTTGGTTTGTGTTTATTTATTTAATGTTTGTATTCATTAGGTGGGTGGAAGGCTTATCATATTTGGATAGAATGTCTATATAATACCAACACTAAGTTTTTTTAGGAGATACAGAAAGAGAGAGACAAGATCAAACATTTTGAATATGATTTCCATTTTTCTTAATTAGTTTTTACTCATGTTAGTTGATTGTAGACACATAAATTAACATTTATTTTAAAAAAATGTACTTGTGACCACTCCTTATATATACTTATCTCATGTTTAATCCCATGGTATTTGACCAATCTTCCTTTACTTCTGTGTAGATGAATTATTTTTAAAAATAACTAACAATCATAGATGTCTCTATTTATTATTCTAAATGGCTCAAACTTATTCTATAAATGATCCAAACTTATAACTTAGATGTATTTTCTCCTCAAACAAGGTCATTACTTTAGAACAATCTTGATCACTAATACTATCTAATTCTACTAGTCATGTCCTACCAAATAATGGCTAGTTTCTCATATTCAAATTCACCCAACAGGTTATTTAGCACATTTTTCAGGTCCCATTCGAAATCATTATAAAATGATCACTATAAATCCATATTTTCAAGCCATTTGTTCACTAGAGTTTCATATGATTGAAAATAACTAGAATATCTAATGACACATTGAAATAAAAACACATATTTATTCAAATTTAGAGTCTACACAACCTTAATAGCCTTGAGATAATTCTAAATACATCTCTAAGATTACATGGTCATTTTTGAAGCACTTAATCACACCAAGATTTCACCAACCTTTAATATTACACCAATGTTTTAAAAACACCACCATAGCATGGAATAACTATATGAAATTTAACCCCCTTGGAAGTATTAGTATGTAGGCAATGCTCAACATAGGGGGTGTTGAGGTTAAGCAAAAGTTCAAACCCTAAGCCCTTTTTTCCATTTATTTATTTTTTCATCATGACCTATTTTGAAAGGGTTTTAAGTGAAGAATAAGGTACACAATGGATTCCATAGTGAATCACAATGATCTGATCACACATAGATAATCAAAAAATGAAGGTGCATAGGTCTAAACTAACACATGCTACAAAAACCTTACTAGAAATCAACTTGCCCTAAGGACATCAACAAAAACTACCCTTGTTTGATTCCAATGGTCTTGCCCAAGATTAAATTATATCCCTATTCTTGATTTATAACATCATCATATAGTCATAGTCAATTTCATAATTGCATTTACAATCCTACACATGATTTTTATCTAAATTGTATTTATTTAGGACTTACCCAAGATTTTTAGAATATTTCTAAATTTATCAAGTTCCAAATCAGTTTGTGATTTTTTTCATATATTCAACATTCTAATTTTATGTAACAGTTTGTCATTAGGATTAAAACCCTCTTAATTCATAAAATTGATAAAACATTTTAGTTAACCCTTATATTTATTGAATATTGTAAGACCCTAACCATTCATGTTGCTAGGTTTTTTTCCTTATTTTTGTTATTTCTAATTATTGTTTTAGGGTTTTTAGATTTGGTAAATTCTTTGATAGAAATAATAATGCATGTTTCTATTTCACATTTTAATCAATCTAATAAATTTGTTTCTACCTATGTTAGAATACGTATTAGATCAAGAGATCCTAAAGTTGAGCATTTACATATTTTAGTTCATAACACCATAATGGAAGAATCACTAATGTCACAAGTTCCTTATGTATATTAACTTCACATATTCATGCATGCTTTTTGTGTTTGATTTCTTTCTACATGTATTATGTGTGTATTCAAGTTGTTTGGATTGTGGATATTTGAACATGTCCTTTTTTGGATCTAAGCCTTCATTTCTTATTTATATGCATGTGAGTGACATTTGAACATCCATTTTATGTGGCTCTTTGGATTTATCTTGCATGATTTATGTGCTTTTCATTTATTCTTTATGTGTGTGCATCATATATTTGACACTTATTTATTTAGTTACTTAGTTTTTGATGTCATGATGGATATCATGCATCTTCCTAGTTTTTTAATGCCATGATGGATACCATGCATCATCCTCAAATTTTTATATTTAGTTTCACATACTTAGTTTATGATCATTGTTCACAGTGTTTCTCATTATCACCATCTATCTAGATATGACACTATGTATATGTGGTTCTACATGCATCTTGTGTTACTATATTTCTTAGCTACTTGTGATGATCCTATGATCTCTAATGTTATCATTATTACTCCATATTTCAATCTTATAACATCATTCACATAACTTTCTTATTTATAGCTAAGTTAATGCACATGATTCATAACTCATCTCAAAGGAGGGGTCACACATAATGTCATATCTTAGATACTAAGCTAAAATAGTACACTACACATATATGAAAATATATGTTTTACTTAGTTGATCATATGCCATAACCATAAATAATATAGAAAGTAGTTTCAAATAATATTGATCCATTCAAATAATGGCATAGACCAACTACATCCAAAATAACCTGCCATCATCCTAATAGTCAAAAAACAAAAAATTATAGTTTTTTAGAATCATAAGTAGCTACATAAAGTTTTCAATAGGTATACATAATCATTTTAGATGAATACTCAGGTTTGACTCAAATTATGCTTAGAATGGGTGTATAATGTATGACATGTGTTATAGAGTTTGTAATTTTTTATTTATTTTTTTGAAATCCACATGATATTACTTAGTTTTAGAATCCATATACATCTAAATATAAGATTAGAGGCATGTACATGGAAAATTACCACATACTTTCTTAGTTTTGCACTAGTTTTTGTAAAAGGAATGAAAATTCACGTAATTATCTATGTTGTATATACCAAACTCAAATTATGTTATTTTACACTATTTTTTTCAAATTATGTTATTTCATATGTAGTGGTTAATTCACTTTTTTGCACTAATTTTTTTACCATTATGATCCATTGGAATTCATACAAGGATTCAAGGTTACTCTACTAATTTGGGTATGCAATGATGGAATTAATCATACCTTGATTTATTAATCACACTCTTTTATCAATGAGAATTGGGGCATGCACAATCCAATCCAAATGTTTTAATGAATAAGAAATATCCAAGGGTCATACCCTCTAGAAAACACAATGTTTTAGGTACCCAATCACATTTATTCCTTCCTTATTATTTGATCTATAAGTTCATTGTATTTAATTTTAGATTTTCATCATAAGGAATAATTATATACATGTTTCATTATAGGTTTTCTTGAAACACATTTCAATGTGTGGCTTACATTCAAAAATATTATTTGTAGGTAATTTCAAGTATCAATTTTTTATTTTTACTCTAGTACTTTTGATTTAATGCATTACTAGAATAACACGGGGTAAAATTTAGACACATAAATTAACATTTATTTCTAAAAAAAATTCACTTGTGACCGATCCTTATACACAACTAACTCATGTCTAATATCATAGTCCTTGATCACTCTTTTTTCATTTCCATGTGGATGAATCATTCCTATAAGTAACTAATGATCACATAATGTCTCTATTTCTCATTCCAAATAGCTTAAGCCTATTATCTGAATAATCCACACTTCTAGCTTAGATGTCTTTGCTCCTCAAACAAGGTTGCTTCTTCTGGACAATCATGTTCATCAGTAGTGTCCAATTCTATCATTCACATCCTCTTAACAAATAATGGATAGTTTCTCAAGGTCAAATTCATCCAATGAGTCATCCTTCATATTTCAAAAGTCCCATCCAAAGAAATTATAAAATGATCACTATAAATACATATTTTTAGTCCATTTTTTAACTAGAGTCTCATATGAATGAAATCCCTAAAATATCTAATTACACACTGAGATGAAAGCACTTATTTTTACCAATTTAGAGTCCACATATCCCCAATAGTCCTAAGCTAAGTCTAAATACATCTCCAAGGTCACATATAATGGGTGAAGCACTTAATCACACCAAAATTTCACTAGCATTTAACATTACACCAATTTTTCACACACACCATTGTAACATGGGATAACTACATGAAATTTTCTCCCTCTTCAAATATTTTTATGTAGGCAATGCTCAACACAAGGGGTGTTGAGGTCAAGCACAACTTAAACCACTAACCCATTTCTTCCATTTATTCCATTTTTACTCATGACCTATTGAGCCATGATTTCAAGTGAAGAAGAATACATAGAATGAATTATATATTTAATCATGCCAATCCAATCATATACATAAAATAAACAAACAAAGGTGCACAAGTCCAAACTTTTATAGATTGTAAAAACCCTACCAAATACCAATACACCCTAACAACAACATCACATGTTAATACTATTTGATTATATTGAACTTATCAAAGATTCAAGTGAATCCTTGTTACTAATTCACAACATCACCATCCATTCATATAATTAGTTTTATAGTTGTGTTAATAGTCCCACACATCTAATTTCTAGCCAAGTTGCATTGTTTGTACTTTCCATTTTTCACATATTTCTAAATTTCACAGGTTCCAAATATATTTATGTCATTTATTGCATATATATAACATTATAATTTTATACAAAAATTTGTTGAGTTAGGATTAAAACCCTTTCAATTCAAAAACTTGATAGAACATTGCTCTTAAAAAATGGTATATGTTGTTATGAGTATATTTATATAATTCAATTGAGTGTGATGAATAATAGAAAAAAATTTATGAAATA
Source organism: Torreya grandis (assembly GCA_037957365.1). Lineage (NCBI taxonomy): Eukaryota > Viridiplantae > Streptophyta > Pinopsida > Cupressales > Taxaceae > Torreya > Torreya grandis. The sequence goes on along the minus strand of JARHVA010000561.1, from coordinate 4,671,048 downwards.
TATTTTGAATTGAAAGGTTTTGAATATTGATGTCCATTATATACACATAAGTATCATGATTTTATTCATATTTATTAATAATTTACTTATCCTCAGACTTCAACATCATCTTTTATTTATGAATGCATGTATTCTAGTCAAGTAGAATATTGATTTCATGGGATTTATCTAGTCAAAAAAATTAGATTTATCATCATAAAATACACATGCACCTTTATTTTCTCTATACCATTATCTTTTGTCATTTTAAAGATTTTTTCAAGTTAGGATTAAAACTAAGGCTGAAATTTGTAATATGATTTTTTAAGTTAAATATTTTGATTGTAAATAATATTCATTGATGATTTGAAAATGAGATGATGATTTATCAGCTATAATTATTTTTTAAATATGAATTTGTTGATTCCTTGGGAAATTTATACAAGAATTCATCTTTTTTTGTTGCTTAGTTTCACTAACATGCCCCTTGATCAAAATAATAAACATAACAGCCACTAGGTTATCTTAGCATACCAAGATATGATTACATAGATTTTGGGGATAATTCATCTCCTTTCAAGAGAGGTAGGGAATATTTACACCATATTTGAGTTGGCGTGTCAAACAACACATCAACAAATTAGAACTAGAAGGAGGGATAGATTTTCATCTTTAGAATTTTAGAGGCATTGTCCAAATTGAGCTATTAAAAGTATAAAACTATGAAATAGAAGAATTATCATAAGGTCAAAATATATTGAGGGTGAATTTTAATTTTTATACCTCAAAAAACATATAAAAACTAGATATAACAAAGGAAAATCCAAATCTAAATATATAAATTCAGCCAATAGTTCAACTAAAGTTATTGTTCCTTTTGTCAATCATTTTGATATAATTATAAATCCACCAATGGTTTTTGCTTGGATAGAAGGAGATAGTTGTCCTATAGATATTCTAGGAGTTCCACATGATTTACCAAAGAATCTTAAGAATGTTTTTCCAAGATATGTATATGGTGGGATTTGAACTGAAGATGAACATATACAAGCTTTCAAAGATGCCAAAATAATAAGTCAAACCCAACATGAAGATGTGGTTTTCTGGTTTTACCCTAAAACTTCAGAAGAAATAAATTATGGTTGGTATGTTAGCTTGCTAGATGCATCCATTACATGCTGGAATGATTTTGATACTTTATTTGTTAATCATTTTAGAGTGCCTATTGATTATGTGATCTTGTATCATCATTTTTTAGCCACCCATATAGAACCAAATGAGCTCATGAATATATATTACACTCATTTTAAAAAATTGTACAAGAGGTTGAGATACACACACACACATAAATAGAACCTAATTCTATTCAAACTTATCTAAGAGCTTTAGATCCAATGAGATCTATGTTTATTTAAACAACTCCAAAAAACACTTACATCTTTGTATTTATAATATAATGAAGCCATAAAGGTTGAAAAAAAATGATGCCATAAGGATATGGTACTAGTACATTGCCTTCATTATGAAAACCAAATGCATAAAATAAAATTCCAATGGTTAATCAAGCACAATGCAAAACAACCCACTAATGAACTCAATTCCATGTGCCACATATTCATCCCACAACCAAGTTTATAATCTAACACCTTTGAATTGAATCCCTCTGAATTAGATCATTAATTCAAACAAAATTTTACCCCAAGAGTTTAATAAATAAAATTTCTCTTATAGTTTTAATAAAAATTATGTTCACATAATGCAAGTGGTCATGCTAGTGTAACTAACAATCAACAACTTGACTCAACATTTTTAAATAATAAAATACCTGCCAATGTTATTTTAATTTCCAAAGAACATTCATAATAAATTGATATGAATAACACTCAGAATATAAAATTTTAATTTCTAATGAACTAATTGTTGATGGAATACTAGGCTTAATAATGTAGGTGTGCCCAATGCTCTTGATAACACAAATCTAACCAATAACAATGTTGGAAACTTAGTAAATTTAGTAGATTTGGAATTATCCACTTAGTGTAGATTACATAATATAGATGCACATGCTAGAACTAATTATTATAAATTTAAATTGGTTTATAAAAAATCAAAAGGAAATAGAGAATCTAGAGATAGTACCTACACCCAAAAATAATGTAAATCAAAATGATAGGAATCTAGACACTGCCTTAGTTTTAGATACTTATGAATTTCCAAGAGTAAGTGATAATGAACTAAAAATAAAATTTGGATGAAGTTTATAATATCAACAATATCAAATGGGAAACCATTACATATTGAGGAGTAAAATTAAAATAAATTTGATAAACTCTACTCCTACAAACAACACTCAAGTTCCACTTAATGAAAATTCCATCAATAAATCACTTCCATATAAAGGACATATCATATACTCACAACTAATTAACAATGTTCCATCTTGATAAACAAATAAACCTTTAGAGAAAAATAGATTTGGATACAACATTATTGAAGATTCAAATAAGACCAAAGCTAATATATCATTGTTTTATTTTCTCCAAATGATAGATAAAAAAGAGTTGTTATTAAGAAATTTATCTAATCGAAAAGGAAAAAAGACTAATAAAGCATATGCTCATGTAGCCATTTATATGGAAATTTTTGAAACTCCTCAATTTCTTCTAATAATTTGAATTTTTGGAGAAAACTTACACAATTATGTGATGGAAAAAACTAATAAAGCATATGCTCATGTAGCCATTTATATGGAAAATTTTGAAACTCCTCAATTTCTTCTAATAATTTGAATTTTTGGAGAAAACTTACACAATTATGTGATGGATTCAGTGACTTAGGTAACATGATTCCATTCTCAATATGTTATAAGTTAGGATTGACTCTTGCTAAATCAAATGAGAAAGTGGTTCAACTGGATAAGTCCCAAAAAAATTATCGGTCCTTTTCCTTGAAGATCCTAACAATAGGATCTTAGATGTATAAAATTCAGCTTGTCCCCTTGTCCCCCACCAATTAGGAGAAAAGGATCCCTAGACTGTCCTTGTGAAGGTGGGGTAAATTTTAGTGGTTATTCTTCATTAATTCATGATTTTTTTAGTTTTATAAATTGGCCTTTAGCTATTTTTTGGGTGATGAACAATGTGGATTCGCCTAAATTATCTAGGTGTAAGTTAGTTTTCCAGGTTCGTTCACCTACTATTTAAAATAAATTTCATGCATATAAATATAATTCACCACTCTGTCAAAAGTCAATATGAGATTATTCACCATTATATGTAATATATAGTCATTTTATGATCGAATTTCCAAGGCATATTGACATAGATACCACCTAGAGGAGTTTGTGTCACTCTCCAACATAGTTTTTACTTACCCATAACATTATCACCCTTTAGATAGAACATATGTCATTTGGAAGCATAGTTATTATTTGATAGTGCAACTATCATAGGATAACTATGATGTCATGTGATATCTATGTTGTCAAGTGACACCTATGTTGTTGAGTGGCATAAATTTTATCAAGCTAAATGTTGTCGAACAATAATAATGTTGTTGATTGTCAACACCCCTTTCAAGAAATAACATAGCTATCGAATGAAAATAAACCTATCATTTTAAATTATGGTTATCATGTGATGAAATTCCTATCATTTAACAATTAAGGCCTATCATCCAATAAAAATGCTACCATTTATCTATGAGTTTTTTATATAGTCACATGTCATCATACCTTCTATGGAAAGTTATGTTTCACATGTCTATTTTCCTACAAGCCTAAATATAATCTATTAACATTATACAAAATTTTAAAACACATACTTATAAATTCATTAAAAAAAACACAAGTTCATTTCTGTATGGGTCACTAAAATTTACCCTATGTGAAGGGTTAGGATCATTTTCCACTTCACCCCTAATATCCTTACCCAATTCTTCATACCTCCATTAGGTGTGTCACAATATACAAAGTACTCTACCCAACTAGAAGAATCTCCTCTATTTTTGGCCTCTCTCAAGGTCACAAATTAACATGTCATTAGTGAATCTAAATTCTAGTAGACATATATAAAAGTGATTGTCCACTCTCTTAGGGCCTCTAGAAATCAAAAAGTGTATTGGTCTACATTAAAATAGGTGAATAGCTTGCATAGAAACCTAATTTATGTGGTGGTAATCCTTACCTATGTGATCCTAAGGATTCATTCCCTATCCATCACATCCAACTCCTTGGTTGTCATCTATCCCAGAATCTTGGAGAACTATTTCTTCTCCCTTGATTAGATCCACCACATGTATCTACCCTAAAAATAAAATTTAAACATTCCTAATCACTATCTTAGCCTTAAATATTTCCTAAAATTAGATTTTTCCCCTTTGTGATTCAATAACCACCTTGTGTATGTGAAAATTATGCAACTACTACCTTGTCACCTGATGGTTTATGATTCATCTAAGGCAATTACATAACCACTAAAAATTTATGATAAAAATATAACCACCATTATGCATTACATGATAGTTATGGAGCCATTATGTCAGAAACATAAATGCTAGACTATGAAGATTAATGGTTTCATCTTGATACCAGTAGTTATGATAGTTGACAACCATTTCCAAATAAGCCTCACAAAATCCCAAATTTTAATTAGATTTAAAAATTATACATTTTTATAGACTACCCAACCCCATAATCATATTCAATAAATTTACTTCTAATATTAAAATATCTAAATGTATTTTTGATTATTTTTCAAAATTATGGGAAAAACATAAAAACAATAAAACTAACCTGTCCTTAACCCAATCCTCTAGATATTGGTTGTTTGAAATGTTCTCCTCATAATTATCAATTTGGATAATTTTTCACTCAAATTCATCACAAAAATATATAGCTCAAATATCACAAATAGAAAATGCACAAATGAACTCCATTTTTATAAAGATTTCAAATATATAGTTTCTCCAATTAATCCTTATGTTTCAAAAACTTATTATTTTAGAAATTTTATTTTAAACTTGCATTTCTCTTATTTGAGATGTATTTTATGCCTTACTAACATATAATTCACCACAAGCTAAAAATATTAAAGTTTGTTTTTTGTATCACTATTGTAAGGTATGTTGTTACCTATCACAGATTTATAGGTTAACATTACTTAACCCTGAATTCAGTCCCTTGATGGTATGAATAAAGTATTTTTTTCACACTTGCATACATGGTAATCGCATTTGCCCATAATTTGATTGGTTAGCATATTTTTTGATTTTTCATAAAATTGCACTTGATTCTCTTTTTTTGTTCATAGGTACAAAGGCATCTCGGTTAGCTTGGTTTTGCTAAACATGTAAGGTAAGTCTTATATCCATATTTTTCCCTTTATTGCATCATTACTAATTAAAACACCCTTTATAATTAATGCTGAGATATCTCCTTCAGGGGGTAGTATATACACACCCAAAAATTACACAGTGTAACATTTACAAAAAAAAATAATGATGATGTAAATACTTATGTATAACTAAGATTAGGCCTAATTTTGTCTTTTATGCCCATTTTGGACCTTTCTAAACCTATACATTTTATTTTCTATAGTATTTTTCCTTAAATTTTAAAGTCGTTGACTTCATGACAAAACCATCGTTCTCAATGATAAAACCACCACTTAGTATGGAAAACTACCACTTTTGTACTATTTAAATTGTGACACTTTCATATACTACCATAATGAAAACATCTTTGACATGATGATTACATTATTAGACCCAACTGTTTCATTATACTATCCAACAGTTCCATCTTTTGCACCTACACAAGGTAACAATTTTGATACCATTTGTGCTTTATTAAAATTAACATTTGTGACTTTAAATTTCACTTGTTTTGCATGCTTTTAGTTCTATTTTCTATTTTTTCTCTTATTTGTACCATCTAGATTACCCAAGTCAATCCTATTCTTATTTTTATCAATCCTTATCTCTTCTAAAATTAGCTCTCAATCAATCTCATTTAACTACCACATGCATACATATTTACTCCTTAAAATGATAAGATTTTCTTTGAGTTTTGGGATTTTAAAGTTGCATTAGAGATTAGAGATTTCAAGTTTTACAGATCCATAGCCTTTTGATTTAGTTTTTGAAAATCTTGGATTCAATTTGTGAGCATCTTCGAGTCATTATACATAACTTTGGAGAAGAGAGTTCATTGGATTGACAAAAAGTTTATTGTTATTCACATATCAATCTAGACAAAATATAGTTCTTCTATTTTCTATAATTGTGTTATTATTGTTTTCATTTTTTAATCTTCTTATTGGAGATTTCCCTAAGGTCAATATTGATAAATAAATGAGATAACAACATGAGGATCCTACACAAACACTTTTTCCCCTTCACTTGGTCTCACCATTGATCAAGTTGGAGTATTTATTTTTAGTTTTTTTTATTAGATTAAATTATTTTTAGTTTATTTTATCTAGTAGATACATTCATATTCATAAAATTGATATAAAAATGAAAATAAAATTATCTCTCTCTCTTCTCTCACATAAAAAAAATATTTTTAAATTCTCTACTTTGCAACTTCATATCAAAACTCCAAAGAATGTATTTTTGCATCCAAAATTAGGGTGGATTAGTTAAATTAAAATAGTAAGTACAACCAGTCAAAAATAATTTTATTTTTTAATTTTCATGAATCACAAGTATATACTCACACATGCAGCCCAAAACTTAGAAAGCCTAGACAAACAAAACTTGCATATTAGACCTAGCTTCTTTCCCTTAGATAGTGAATAAATGATATTTTAGATCAGAAAACTTAGAAAAAATATAATTTTATACTTTCATACATTTTATTATATATCATTTAGTTTCATCTATAATCATTTAAAGACTTTAAAACTAGCTTTCTAGCTTGCATACGTGAATTAATTTATGAATACTTAGAAGTTGTGTTTTTTAGGTTTTTGATTTGATTCTTATTTTCACATTATAAAATTTTATTCTATAATAATTTCACTAATTTAAATTAAATTGATACAAAATTAAAAATTCATTTATTACAAATAATTTAATTTTAAACAAGTAGTATAGTTTATTTATTTATAAATATATTAACACAACACCAACTTCAATCAAACAAAAGCCTTGTTAAGATGAGTACAAGCCAAAAAACTACTTCAAAACATAAAAAATATAAATTAAATCTTTCAAAACACTTTATAGATAATATATATGCTTAAATAAGCAACATAATTCAACTCTATATTTTATCTTAAATGATAGTTCTAGAGTGATCATTCCTCATTAGAGTAGGTATCTTCCCTAGAGTTAAATCTATCATTCTTGATAGTAATGTTTAAAATGACGTAAACATTGAGATTAGATTATAAGTTTTTTGTTACACTCTTATTACACATATAATCATTGACCAACTCAACATTATTGATGAACAAGAACATGTGGAGGCATAACCCATAATTGTACCCATCCATATGTGAGGTTGCCAGTACAATGATATCCAAGTCTATAACTCCACTTTTTTCCATCCACCTTAGGAATAATCTCATTTTTAATTTTCTTTGCATATGATATGGATTGGAATTAGTTATCCTAAAATATTTGATAAATTTTGTAGAGTCATCCAACCCAATTATGCTCTATTCCTCGTACCTAGCATAACATAAAAAATTCAATATATTATCCTCACTCATACTAAAGGGCCTTATATTTTGGTCTTGTCCCAAATCACTAATATCGATGAGTAATGTGATGCCTTTGAGATATTATCATATTTACACAAGCTTCCCCTGCAAACCATCATCCAAAAACTTATTCATTAACCTTAGCCCAATCCACATAATCCATTGATCTACTTATCCAATAATCCATTATGTTAGTTGTTTCGGTCGGGCCTCAAGAATTTGAGTTCAAAGGTTAGTGTTTCACTTTACACATGAATACTACTCATATCTTACATATTTCTACATATATATGGTATTGATACATATAGACAACATAAGCTAGTATTTTCTTATTCTATGCTCCATTGATGTTCTATTTTTACATGATAGACTAGATTATGCTTTTTTATTGTGTGCAACCTTGGCCTTGTTTGATGTGAAATTTTTATGTCACATATATGAAAAATATTTATATCTCTTATATGTGACCCTTTAAATTGTTTGATACATCATACTTATTTCCCTTACATGTGGCCCTTTTCTTGTTTGATGTGATATTTTCATGTCCCTTGTATGTGGCCCTATGAATTATGTGTGACAATAACACTTGAGCTTGTTGAGATTTTTGAGCTTGCTGAAATTGAGTGGTTTCATGGTCAAAATCATGAATTTTTACTATGTATTCTTATTTATTTATCCTTCTATTACATGTTTCATTAATACATTTATCTAGACATGACACTTATTTGCCCTACATTACATATGTTACATACATGCCTTGATTGCCATATACATTGATATGATAACATAATCTCCACATGTTCACATATATATGCATGATGAATATTTATACAAGACATGATACAATCAAATTTTCTTTTAATATGATTGAATTATAGAGTACATTGCAGATCTAAAAAAAGGGGCATTATAGTGGGCTTCTCATAGGGACATAAGCCTCCATCACCAAAAAAATAGATAATAATATAAATTTTAGAGATCTAGAATGGATAAATTATTATATGGTTTAGTTTCATGACAAATATTATCACATAAATAAAAATTATGGGGGAATACACCATACATATGCACTCACTTTGTATAGACTTGAGTAAAAATTCATATATAATCAAGAGCATACACATGGGCATATGCACATAATTTAAAATAAAAATAATTATAGGTTTAAAAACATAAAATTGAGTTTTATATTATTAGATTCAACATATAAATGCATAACATTCTATATCAATTGTTATAGATTCAGGGGTCATGATACTAGTTCATGTGCATATACACACTTTTAGATTCATGAGGCATGCTTTTTGTTTAAGCATCTACATGAAAAAATAGTTTATAATTTAATGACAAATGATTTTCATTACATTTCACACTTATCAAATGTGCATTCAAGATGAGGGAATGAACACTATTAATTCTCTTTTGATCATGCATTTATTCTACACTGACTAAAATTGAGTGAAACTATATAATAAAACTCATAGTCATGATTGGGGTATGAACACTTTTCATCCCCTTTGAATCATGAATTTTATTTTACATGGATAAAAATTGAGTGAAATTGGGTGAATCCATTTGCAATGGGTGATTCAATTTATCTTAGCAAACCCACCATGTGGTTCTCTCTTTATTTCTTACATAGTTATTTGTGTTAGATCATTATGTAATTATCACCACATTCATGAGGGTTGGGACATATTTTATTCACAACACAATGGCATACATAATTACATATATTTGGGACACAATCACCCCAAATTACCATGTAATTCACTAAGGAAACACAAGTTTCTCCAATGCTTTAATAAGGAAGCATCATATCCAACAAGTTGTTGGGAAACATGGTTTTAACCAAAATATATGTATACTCCTTCCTTGCTCTTTAAAATAGAAAAAATGGTTTCATATTAAAATTGACAATATATGGACATTTATTACTATATGTTAGTTTTAAGTTTTGATATTGAGTGAATGACACAATTGGGTCTTCATACCATAGGCAAAGTGTGTTGAACACACTCAGTTACATATTTTAATTTTACTCTAGCAACTCCATTACCAGATTAAAATGTATGCATTTGTGGATACTAAAATACGGTATTAAACATTTGAAAATCACAATATTGACATACATGTTATCACTCTAAATTTCACCTTTGAGGAGGTTGTTTAATCCTCCTCACTTAGGTGATATCATGGAGACACATCTAGGTTGTGGGTGGCTTAATCAGTGAGGTGAATCTATAGATAGGGCTAGTTCCCTTGATATTTCACCTCATAACTACAAATTAATCCTACTACTTTCTATGAAAAGGGTAAGAGATAACTAAAAAAACATAAGGAGGTGATGCACCAATATTTTTTTATCACTACCACACATTTCTAGATCCACAATGAGCATATAATTGACCTATTCATACACTACTCCTAATATACTACTCTTACATTAGTATTTCAATATGAAGGTGGTAGATGATGATTAAGCTATGATGGATGATTTTCAAGAGGTTTAAAGACACCAATGGAATATTACCTCACTTAACATTAAAAAAACTACTTAAACACTTCATATGGCCTATAAGAATGAGTTCAAACTATATATAGGTGAGAGAATGAGACAAAATGTCAATGAGAACTAAATCAACATTATACAAGATCAGTCATTCATGCACAAAAACTAGAATACATTCATAAGATAAGGTAAAATTAGCTTGTCTATTATTTTGATGGCTTACAAAAGGAGTAGGGATTGTCCATACTCAAGCAGAGGATGCATTAAAATGCCAAAATCAGCCATATATATAGGAGAAATAAGGAGTGAGATAAATAAAAGAGGAGTCAAGAACCAATGATGGATGACAAGTACTCATGCAATAATTTACAAATAAGAAAACCTATCAAAGGATAGTTATGAAGTCTCTCCTCAACATGTGTGCACTTCATTTGATGATGATCCTCTCAAGATGGCCTAGGAGTTTTGTCTTGCTTTATGATTAATCCTTGAGCTCTTGAAACTACCCCTTAGGAGTGATTAGGAAGTGAAAATTCATCTTATTGGGGTACAACTGCTTGTATTTATCTTGAAAACTTGTTTAAGGCCTATAGCTAATCACCTTTCCACCTCTATTCTATAATTTCATTCATAACTCTCACATTTTCTCTCTTTAAAGTTCATTCCTTGTATCCCTATTTTGACATAAAGATCCAAGGTTTGAAATATTCAAATAACTTACAGGTAAAATAAAAGCATATTTGAGTACCCTTTATTCTAATTCAACTTCACCCAAAATTTAATAGGTCAAATCCCAATGTAAACCTACTAACCCAACACACGTCTTTCATAATTAGGCTTAAAGAAAGCCTATAGTAATAGAGGCCATACAGTACCATACAATACTTCTCCAAATTCACCAAAATAATGTATGGTACATTAAATAAGGTTAGATGGAAAAGTTTCATGTAATTCTAAGGGATAGAACTTGAGTTATGTAAAATTCAAGTTTTTAAACCCTAGGTTGGAAAGACACTGATTTGGGTAGGCCAAAAGTAAAAAAATATGGATAGGGAGAGTTTTGGGCAACTTCAAAACCTTATGATCCCTGTATGAGGTCTTATAAAACTTACCTCAACTCATCCAATAGTTGTTTTACTTTGAACACTCTCTGTACCTCTTCAACATGTCAAGTTTTATAAAATTTTGTATGCATTTAAGACTATCAAGTGGGATTTAGGTGTTTTTTGTTATTTTCAACCATTATCTAATCATCTTCAACATATTCCATGTTCATTCATTAATCTCACACACCCTACTTGGTCATCTAAACTTCAATCTCAATATCAATATTACATATTTTAAATATTCACATCACTTATAGGAAAAATAAAGGCATATTTAAGTACCCTTTATTACAATTCATCTTCACCCAACATTTCATGGATCAAATCCTAATGCAAACCTACTAACCCAACACACATCTTTCAAAATTAGGCCTAAAGTAAGCCTATAGTAGTAGAGACTATACAATACCATACATTAATTTTTCAAGTCCATAAAAATAATTTAGGGCACATCAAATAAGGTTAGATGGAAAAGTTTCATGCAATTATAAGGGTTAGAACTTGAGTTATGCAAAATTCAAGTTTTTAAGCCCTAGGTTGGAAAGACACCAGCCTGAGTAGGCCAAAAGTGAAAAAAAATGGTAGGGAGAGTTTTAGGCAATTTAAAAAACTTATGATACCTTGGTGAGGTCTTATATAACTTACCTCAACTCATCCAATAGTTTTTTTCCTTTGAACACTCTTTGTACCTCTTCAACATGCCAAGTTTTCCAAAATTTTGTGTGTCTTTAAGACTATCAAGTGGGATTTATGTTTTCTTTGTTATTTTAAACCATTATATATTCATATTCAACATATTAAATATTCATTAATTAATATAAAACACTCTAATTGGCCATCCAAACTTCAATCTCAATACTAATATTTCATATTATCTTAAATTTTTGAAAACAGACTTGTAGCTCTCCATTAGGCATGTCCCTTGCTTAGGATTGAAAATGCTTATTATTGAGTGACATCTTATTTTATTTGGAGTTATAAAAACTATAACTATATATTCAAGGTATTATCACTCTTTAATCCACCTTCAAACCCTATGATCAAGTTAAAACATGCTCTTTTTCTTCATGTTTATGCAAAATTGCCCCTTGGTTGTAGGTGCACACAATCTTGCCTATTTTGAGTATACATATGGTCCTTCTCATGTTTTTTGAATATTAAATTCTTGGGATTACTATAATATAGTTTTATTTAGTGTTTTAATAACTCTATTCAGATATAATCATCCCATAAAATGATTGTAAGGCCTTCAAATAAGAATTCTAGTATGTATCTTGACTTTTAGTGTGAAACCTTAATTACTTTCTTAAGGGGGATTATACTAGCCTTAAAACTGATATATTGGATTCTAATTACTATACACATATTATTTAGTTTTATAATACTTATCATAACCTTATTATTCATGTTCAAAACCCATAGTTTTAATCCTCCTTCATATTCATGCAAAATTGGTTCTTGGTTGTAGGTGCTCTTTATTGGGTGGTTGACTACCTGTAACATTGACAATGTTATTATTTTAACAATAATATCAGTAAATATACACATTTTAAGACCCTATACCAAGGTTATACAGACCCTAAAATATATTTAATACATCAACTCTACCTCAACTTGCATACTTTCCTCAAGTTTTATGTGTAGGCTTGTCTGTGAGCATGTTGGGTTTAAGGCCTATATAAGCCTTATTAGGCCAAATTCACAATTATATATCTTATAAGTCTATTTGATAATTTTTTTAACTTTAGGTGATACCTTTACTTGTCTCACATCCTCCTTCACATGCCTTGGATAGTGGTATGACATGTTTACAACCTAAATTATCTCTTTCATGTTATCCATTATTCACTTTGTAAGGTGCCTGAAGGAGTTATAGATGATCATTTGTTCTTAAGATACATAAATGAATTTTAGGAATATTTTATGGTTCTCATCACATCTTCATATCCTTTAACACTTTGTCAATAATATAAGGTCATTTGGTCTTAAGATCTAATAAATGACCCTGAACTCACATTTGAACCCTTTACTTGGACTTGTAGAAGACTTGAGGAGGATAGAGGAATATTTTTAGGGGTTATTTACAATGTTTTTATTCTAAACACAATTTATTCCATGTTTAATAATGTCATAGATTCAAAAACCCTACATGCCACCCTAAAATAAATAACAAATATAGAGCTTTTTACTATATTGGTTGCTCACACATGCCAAATGATGGTGGAATATGATGTGAGAGGACTATTAAGACCCTTGAGGATATCAAAAAACCATTAATTTTCATCCATAACCTAAAAAATTATTGAGATAAGAATAACCTTGCCTGAGGGGTTTTAGGAGGGTTTTGGGCTGCTTATTTTGTTGATGATTGTTCATAAAGTATATCCATTAAAAACAATAAATAATTAATATAATTTAAATTAAATAAGGTCCCATATATACCCACAAGAGAACTAGATATATCTCTCTTTCCTCTTCATGAAAAGAACACTTGAAAATGGCCTTCACTAGCTTGTAAGGAGCTTGATGGAGGAGATGAAATTTTTTTTATGTAATTTGGACCTACCAATGCTGCCAAAATATTTATTTGAACTTTAAAACATCAAAGGGACCTGAAACCATCCATTTATGACCCAAAATGACCATCTCCATGTTAAAAAATTGCTTTATAAGCCCTAACCAAGTGTATTTCTAAGGTGTATTTCACTTTCATAACCTTTAGAAGGTCCCACTAGTTATTACATGGTGAAACTGACTTGGATGAACATGTGTAAGGAATAAAAAACCTTGGAATTACCTGGAAAAACATTATATACCTCAAAATGCACTTGATCCTTCTAATTTGTAAAGGCAACCATTACCTTAATTTTTCCAAAACTACCCTAACCATTGCTAAACATGAAATAACAATGTTTCCATCTTTACATATATTGTCTCTAGAATATGTCATCCACCATAAGACATTATGTCACATTGGAGGTCAATAAACCAATACTTCACCATGGATCAACATACCTTAACCTTTGTAAAGTTACCTTAAACTTTGCTAAGATACCTTAATTTATGCAAATATCTAAACAAGACATTCATGGAGGGGATTGATGATTAGACTGGGGGATTTTATTCACTCTTTTAGACCTTGAAATAGACCTTAATATGACCAACCACTTTATAATACACCTTTCTATAATGGGGCATGACCTATAAGTTAAGACAAAATCTATCAAAAAGTCATGAACAGAGTTAAAGAAGGCTTGTTAACAAAGTTTGGAATTATATTCACTCATGGTGGCCAATTTTGGCTAACATCTTTGCAACCTCCTAATATTTCATGCTTGTGATGCATATATACTAGTTACCTTCTTGCCTCCATTGGGATATGGAGTTATCTTAGCATAACATATATTGAAATAGACCTTGAGAACTGAACTACACACCTCTTGAGAAGGATGAAATAGCTAACTACCTCTACCAACACACAACAACAAGAAACAAACACACCAACAAGACAACCAAAACCAAAAAGGCACACACTATGGTAAGAATCACTTAGGGAATACAAAATAAGAAACTACTATATACAACTAACCTTTAGGGTCTAATCCTCCTAGATCAAAAGGAAAAATTATTAAGTCCTCTTCATGTGGTGAACAAGAATGATGTACAAGTTGTTTTTCAAACTTTGTTCTTGATTTATCTGCTTCTTTCTTTAACACCACTATTTTTGGATTTATTTCAAGTGGATCAACAACAATAAACTTGTCTCCAATAAATAAAAATTCATCTTGAAATGCATAACTTACCTCATGGTACTCTTTGTCAAAGAGAGAGACCTGTAATGTGATCACACTTTGATTTATGGGGGCAAAAAAAATCTTAGCTTCTATTGGATCTTTAATCTCCATATCTTGCTCACCTTGAAGAGTATCATTTTCATCATAGTTTACTACATAATGAAATTGAACCTCTTGGTTATGGCTTGTAGGATATGTTAGCTTGCTAGGAGCTTTGCATTCCTTAACAATAACTTCATCTTGTCCTTATAGAGGTGTTAACATACCAAACTCTTCAAATTCCTTAAACATGTCCAAATAAGAATACCACATTTTGTCAAGTTCTTTTTGAACTTATTCATGAGATTCAACAAGACTAACAACCATGATGTTCTCTTCAATATAATTCTTAGTCATGTATTCACCATGTTCATTAGCCAAGACAATCATCTTAGAATTCTCCTCATGGGCTATAGGTTTACTATCCAAACTTGAGTAGAAATTTTCTAGTTCCTCATAAAATGAAACTTATTCTTGATCACTTGAAAGCATGCCAACATCAATCACACTCTTACCATTCTATTTAGGTATAAAATACTTTTCAAGCACTTCAAACTCTTAAATGCAAACATGACATAATTTCAAGTTTGATTCTTCAAACTCTATATTTTGATCATGAGGATCAACAAGGTTAATGACCAAGGAGTATTCATTAAGGTCTCTCTCATGCTCATTTGTAACTTGATTCACTATTATATGATCATATTTTATTTCATCAAGACTCAATCCATGAAAACTACATTGGTCTTATTATTCCTCCATGAATAATAGAAGCTAATATACCCATTCAAGGTCTAATTCATCATGATTTTCTTATTCCAAACCTTATTTTTATTTTTCAAGTCTCAAACCATCATGATTACCTTCTTGAGCTTCATTTCCCACTATGATTTCATGTTCATTAGCAGTTGTAACCTCTTCTTGATCATTCAATGTTGCCATTCCAAGATTATTAATCTATTTAAGCAAATCAAAGTAAAATTATTACCAAACATAATCAAGCTCATTAGGAGTCTTTGTGCATTCGAAAATGAGTTCATTTGAGTTGCTTTCAGGACTACCATCTAATAGAGAAGTTGTTTTGACCTCATTCATACTTTCATCAACTTCTTCCATCTTATTTTATTTTTCTTCCATGAAGCATGGGAGTGTATCATGTTATTTTAATGTTGTTATTCCATCATTATCTCCTTATTAAAACTCAAAACCATACTAATTTGAATGATTTTTAGGATCATTTATGACATCTTGAGGGGTTTATAGCTATTGGATAGAAGGTATAAACTTATCCTCATCTTTGAAAGTTGATTTGCTTTATTCTCCACCAAGGGGGATGCCAATGATGATTTATTAATCATAATGAATCACCACATATTCATCATGAATTTATTGAGATCCACTTATAATTGACTGATTTTGATTTTCAAAGACAACCATCTCATCGTCCTTTCTTGACAAGCTCTCTTTTGTAACTGAATGTTCATCTTCTGCCCTCAATACAATAGGTTCTTTTTCATAAAAGGAGGGGGTGTGAGGGCAAGAGAATTCATTGGATTGTTTTAAATTTGATAGAGTGTCCTTCCAACTTAGGATTTTTGGAGGGCTAATTTTATTGTAGTATATTTAGAGAAATGGAGAAGGGACTTGTGTTAAGGATGTTGCATTATTCTCTTTTCACTCCTCAATTACCCTACCAAACTTTTATTTTCTTGAAATTCATGGATAGATGCAACTTTAAGGATAGGTGATGAACTTGAGGGAATTGGGAGCTCTCTTGACTTAACCTCCATATACTTCTCATTTTCTTGAATTTGGATAGGCATGAGAGAAGGTTTTTTTTTCAAGGGTTTGCATGATATAATTAGGGATAATAGTCCAAGAGGGTTTCCATGATGGAATGGTTTGAGACTCTTGAGGAAGAGTGAGTGAAGATGATATAGGAATAGGATTTTCTTGATGGCATAATGCAAGTTAGAGTAAGTTAAGATTAGGAGAAGGTTTATGTGAATTAAGAGAAACTATATAAAGTTGATTGTTTTGCATTTTTAATCTCTCTTTGAGTACTAATCTATTATCCATGCATTGAATCAACCCTCTTATTTATATCGCATCATATATTGCTATATTTTGATTTTTTATCTCAATATATGTCCACCTATACTTAGTCAAATGTACTAAATCCCTCATCACTTGAATTTTTTAATTTTGAATAGAAGGGTTATAGATAATTAGAAGAAGCTCCTTTTATTTATCAAGTCCACTCATTTGCATTTCAATGTCTATAAGGGTTTGTTTGAAGTCTAAGAATGCTAGAGTAGGATCAATATAAATTTGAAAAGGTTTATTAGAGGGACAAGTAGGCTAAAAAAGAGGTTGAGTTAGAGTGGGAGAAAGCATATACATCTGATGATAACATAGGTGAGGTTGACATGATATTATTTGAGTGCTACTTGGGGTGAAGCCATGAATGCTATCAATCTGATATGAAGAATGTGAAGGAATAGATTATGCATTTTGACCAAATTAGTGATGATAATACATACCAATTTTTTTTATTTCATGCACTTAGACTGCTTATACCAACTTTGGTTCAATTGGAGTCACATTGATGCTCGTGTTCATGTTTCCAAATGTTGATGTATTAAAGAGAAACATCAATAAATCTTTAATAGATGAAATCCTAGACCCACCTGGCATGTCAAAAATTTCATCACTATAAATTTCACCCTTGAGGAGGTTGTTCAAGCCTCCTCACTTAGGTGATATCATAGAGACACCTCTAGGCTATGGGTGGCCTAGTCAATGAGGTGAAACTCTAGATAGTGTTAACTCCCTTGATGCTTCACCTTGAAACTAAAAACTAAGACTACTAATTACTGGGAAAAGGGTAAGATATAACCAAAAATAACCTAAATAAAGAGGTGATTCCCGAATTTTTTTTAATCAATATTACACATTTGTAGATGCATAATGAGCATAGAGTTGACCTATCCATACAGTACTCCTAATCCACTACTCTTACATCAGTATTTCAATATGAAGGTGGTAGATGATGATTAAGCTAAGAGAGATGATTTTCAATAGGTTTAAAGATTCCAATGTAATATTTCCTCACTTAACCTTCACTAGACTACTTAAACACTTTATATGACCTACAATAATGAGTTAAACTATATATATGTGAGAGAATGATACAACATGTCAATGAGAATTGAATCAACATTAGAAAAGATCAATCATTCATGAAAAAAAAATAAAACACATTCATAATATAAGGTAAAACTATCTTGTCTATTGTTTTTATGGATTACAAAAGGATTAGGGATTTTCCATACTCAAGTGAAGGATGCATTACAATGCCAAAATCGAGCATACATATAGGAGAAATAAGGAGTGAGAAAAAGAAAAGAGGAGTTAATAATTAATGATGGATACCAATAAATCATGAAACAATTTAAAATAATAAAACCTATTAAAATAAATTTATGAATTCTATCCTCAACATGTGTGCACTTAATTTTAAGATGATCCTCTCAAGATGGCATAGGAGTTTTGTCTTGTTTGATGATTTATCCTTGAGCTCTTGAAACTATCCCTTAGGATTTATTAGGAAGTGACAAGTCATATTCTTAGGGTATAAATACTTGTATTTATCTTGGAAACTTATTTAATGCCTATAACCAATCATCTTTCCACCTCTGTTTTGTGATTTCATTCATAACTCTCACATTTGCTCTCTTTGAAGCTTATTCCTTGTAGCCCTATTTTGACACAAAGATATAAGGTTTGTAATATTCATAGAAATTATAGGTAAAATAAATGTATATTTAATTACCCTTTATCACATTTCATATTCATCCAAAATTTCATGGCTCATATCATAATGCATACTTACTAACACAACACCCATCTTTCATAATTAGGCCTAAATCAAGCCTATAGTACTAGAAACTATACAATACCATTCCAAATCCATGAAAATAATGTAGGGTACATAAAATAAAGTAATATGGAAAATTTTTATGTAATTTTAAGGGTTATATTATGCAAAATGCAAGTTTTTAAGCCCTCGGTTGGAAAGACAGAGGCCTAAGTAAGCTGAGAGTGAAAAAAAATAGATAAAGAGAGTTTTATCCAAATTAAAAACATTATAAGACATTTTTGAGGTATAAACAACTTACCTTAACTATCTAATAGTTTTTTTCCCCTTGAATACTCCCTTTACCTCTTCAACATGCCAAGTTTTCAAAAAATTTGTGTGCATTTAGGACTATCAAGTGGGTTGTAGGTGTTCTTTGTTCTTTTAAACCATTGTATGATCATTTTAAACATATTAAATGTTAATTAATTAATATCACACACCATAATTTCCCATCTAAAATTCAATATCAATACCAATATCTCATATTCTCTTGAATTTTTAGAAACAAACTTGTAGCTCTCCATTAGGCCTATCTCTTGCTTAGGATTGAAAATGACTCTTCCTGAGTGATATATTATTTTATTTGGAGTATAAAAACTATTAATATATATTAAAGGAATTATCACACTTTAATCCACCTTCAAATCCTATTATCAAGCTAAAACATACTCTTTTTCTTCATGTTTATGCTAAATTATCGCTTGGCTATAGGTGCACACAGTTTTGCCTATTCTGAGCATGCATATGGGTAGTATCATCTTATTTGAATATTAAATACTTTTAATTATTATATTATAGTTTTATTAAGTGTTTTAAATTTTTTATTTAGCTATAATCATTCCCTAAAATGATTTTAAGGCTTTCAAATAAGAATTTTGGCCTGTACCTTGCCTTTTATTGTGAAACCCCAATTACTTTCTTGTTTACTAGCTTATACCACCCTTGAAACTGATATAATAGATTAAAATTACTATATAAATATTCTTATATGTTTTAAAAATTATCATAACCTCATTATTAATGTTCAAAAGCCATAGTTGTAATCCTTTCCTTCATATTCATACAAAATTGCTTCTTGGTTGTAGGTGCTCTTTATTAGGTGGTTGACTGCCTATA
The DNA here is from genome assembly GCA_037957365.1 of Torreya grandis. NCBI lineage: Eukaryota > Viridiplantae > Streptophyta > Pinopsida > Cupressales > Taxaceae > Torreya > Torreya grandis. Next base: position 4,650,871 of record JARHVA010000561.1, on the reverse strand, counting down.
ACCTTGATAATGTTATTATTTTAATAAGAATATAAGTAAATATACACATTTTAGTACCATATAAAAATATACTACATACCTTTCAAGAGCTTTAATACCTAAACTCTACCTCAACTTGTATACTTTTTTCAAGTTTTATGTGTAGTCCTATGTGTGAGCTTACTAGGTTTAAGGCCTATTTAAGCCTTATTAGGATTAATTAAAAATTTAATATATTATAAGTATATTTTATCATATTTGTAACTATAGGTGATACCTTTACTTGTATTACATCCTCCTTCACATGCCCTGGATAGTTGTATGACTTGTTGACAACCTAAACTATCTCTTTCATGTTATGCATTATTCACTTTGTCAGGTGTTTGAAGGAGATGTAGTTGATAATTTGGTCTTAGGATATTTAAATGAATTAAATTAATATGTTAGGGTTCTCATCACATCTTAATATCCTCTAATACCTTGTCAACAATAGAAATAATGAGAAATTTTCACCTCTATGCCTACAACATGTACAAGCCACTTGTAAATGACCTTGAACTCATGCTTTAACCATTTAATTGGACTTATAGGATAATTTAGGAGGATATAGGAATATTTTTATGGGTTATTTACAATTTTTTAATTACAAACATAATTTATTCCATGCTTAAGAATGTCACAACTTCAAAAACCCTACCTACCACCCTAAAAAAATAACAAACACGACAATTTTTGCTATATTGGTTGCTCACACATGCAAAATGATGGTAGAATATGAAGTGAGAGGACTATTCAAACCATTTAGGATATAAAAAAAACATTCATTTTCATCTATTAATCTAAAAACTCACTGAGACAAGAAAAACCCTACCTGTGGGGTTTAGGAGGGTTTTGTGCTGCTTATTTTGTTAATAATTGTTCATAAATCATTCCTATTCAAATTGATAAATAATGATTAAAATTTAAATGGAATAAGGGCCCATATTTATCCTAAATATCACTATATATAACTCTTATTCCTTTTCATGAAATAAACACTTGAAAATGTCCTTCACTAGGTTGCAAGGAGCTTGATAGAGGAGATGAAATATCTTCATCTTATTTTGGCCTTCCAATGCTAAAAAAATGTGATTTGACCTTGAAAAAATCATAGGGAACTAAAACCATCAATTTTTTAAATGAAATGATCATCTCCATGTAAAAAATTTGCTTTATAATCCCTTAAAAAGTGTATTTCTATGTTATATTTCACTTTCTTGAACTGTAAAAGGTCCCATCAATTATTGCATGTTGAAACTGACCTGGATTAACATGTGTAGGGAAAAAAAACCTTGTCATAAAATGGAAACACATTAGAGACCTCAAAATGCACTTGATCCTTCTAATTTTCAAATTCAATCATCACCTTAATTTATCCAAAACTACCCTAACCTTTACTAAACATGAAATTACAATGTTTCCATCTTACCATATCTTGTCTCTATAAGCTCTCATCCACTATAATACATTATGTCACCATAGAGGTCAATGCACCAATAATTCACCATGGATCGACATGTATTAACTTTCTAAAGTAACCTTAAACTTTGTTAAGATACCTTAATTTATCCTAACATCTAAATAAGACCTTCATAAAGGGGATTGATGTCAAGACTGAGGGTTTTGATTCACTCTTCTAGACCTTGCAAGAGATCTTAAGATGACCAAAAACTTGAAAATACACCTTCTTATAATAGGGAATGACCTATAAGTTATGAAAAAACCTATCAAAAAGTCATTAAAATAGTTAAAGAAGGCTTGTAAACAAAGTTTTGAATTGTAGTCACTCATGGTGTCCAATTTTGTCTAATAATACATTTACCATGCATGAATTGAGCATGAAAAATATCATACCTACATGCAGTCTCATGAGTTTAACCCTTTTATTTCATTTTTACAAAACTATAAAAACCTCACTATTTGTTTCAAATATTCTCAATATCCTACATAAACTTCTCTACACATTCACTTTAGTTTTCCTATACATAGGTAGTTATTTTCAAGTTCAATCAGTATCACCACTCGATATTGGCTTGATATGGTTGGTACTAACCCTCTCCATCAAAATATATTTTTTAAAATCATTTCCTTCCTTAGGATTTTCCTAATTCCATAACATTTATATGGCATGATAAATTACCCAATTAGACTCATATATATAAAAATCAAGGTTTTACTTAATAGGGGACGTTTGGTACACATCTCTAAACTATTGCACATTGAAAAAATCAACCATATTCCTCCCAAATTGTAAATATATCACTATGATAATTCAAAAGGTAAGTTTTAATTATACAACATAAAATTCAAATCAAGTATTTTTAAGTATCAAATAAAAACCATTAGTTGCATACATGTAGCAAAGGATCACATTTGTAAAATCACAATAGATGGGAGAACTACATGTGGCTTATTTTACCTACTAAGACTATTAGATACATAAGAATTTTTCAATCATAAAAAAAGTGTTATTTGGGTTACTTTAACCCATTAAAATTTCCCAAATTTTTAGGTTCTATCCCTCATAAGCACACATAGTATTTTTTGGTGAAGGAAGCTGACTTTTAGAATTACATGCATCATCAAGGCTTGACATCTGATGTAGGATCATCATTAAGATAAATGTAAAGTGTGGTTTGACAAGTTAATTAATGATTAATTAGGTACTATATAATCTTATTAGGTTGGGATTATGTGTTTTAAGCCTTGTCCAAGATTCACCTATCATTTCTAGATTAATTATGTCTTTCTAGTTTTCCTGGAAAAATGGGAAATTCAGAATTTTAAATTTGTTTTGAAGGGTTTAGTAAGTCTTGGAATGTTTTAAGGGTGTCAATGATTTATTAAAGTATATTTGGGGTCTAATTAATGTTGTAATTATTTTTCAAACTTATCTCAGTTGTAAATGTATTCTATACGTATTACACCATGATAATGTATGTATAACATTGGAGAAAGGCCAAGATAAACATGTTCAAAGATAAGTCCAAGGAGGTTGAGAGATTATTGTATATAGAAAAAAATAATACCAAGTTTATAAAATAATTTAATATATGATATAATTAAAACCAAGAGAAGATGAGGTTAAATAAATGCATAAAAATTAGACAAAAACTCAGTTAGAGGTTTGATGGTGAAGTCTATCTTGAGTTATAGAGGTCTGTAAATAAGTTTTGAAGATACATGAATAAATGTAGGAACTTATAGTGATTTTTTTTTAGATAAAAAATATTTTAATGTGTAATTTTTTTTAATTAATTTATTATTATTTATTATCATTTCATGCTTATAAGATGGTTCTAAAGGTGACAAAGGTCTGTAAACATGGTAATTCATGGCACAGCCTAATAAAAGGAAAATTTTCTACTATTTTTAGAAGTGTTAAGGTTGAAAGTCACTTTTATAAGTAAGATAAGAATTTATAGAACACAATCCAAAAAAAAATTCCTTGATATCCCTTACAATATGTATTTTCATTGGAAATAAGTTCTTGGGTCTGTATACTATGCAAAAACCCTAGATCAAGGTTTTAGAAACTAAAAACCTTATAAAAAGAAAAGAAACCATCCAAATAACATAAAACTTGAAATGAGAGTTTTTTAGTATGTATTGAAGGTAATTAAAGTTTTTTGAGGATATTTTAATATCTATAGAGAGAGTTGTGAATTTTCTTTGACTACAGGTATGAGATTTAGGCTAAAAACCCTATTTTATGTGTTTATAAACAAAAACCTAGATAAGATAAGGTTATTCAATTTATTTTTTAGTGATAGCATGAAAATAAGAGTTATATAACCATTTGGTAATGTTAACATTCTAAATTTTTATTTAAGACTCCAATTGAGTGAAGTTATAGGCTTATTTATAAGGGCTAGAAGAGTCTATGCATGTGTTTCTTATAAAAAAAGCATAATTAGAGTTTGAAATCATGTTATTGGGTTATAAAATCCAAAGAGTATCTAATAACCTATAAAATAATATATGAGTAATAGATTTAGTGGAAAATGTCTCATAAAAAAAGGTACAAATCTACTGAAAAAAGCTGTGAGTCTAGTGATGGGTAAGAAAAACCTAATTGTAAGGAGACTAAAATAAAATAATAATTGAAAGGTAATAATACTATTTTTTAAAGAATAATGAGTTAAGATATTAAGCAAAAATTATAGAGACAATGTGATAGACCTGGTAAGGATCTAGAAAGGCTAGATCTAGTAAGATTATTTAATGTTATTTACAACAATTAGATAAGATAAAAGGAGACAATGATGTCATGAGATAAAAAGCATTATGAGAAGGTAAAAATATTTTTAAAATATCAAAATGTGTGATTTTATGTAAAATATTAATTATAAAAAACTCTAAGCCAGTCTGAAAAGGATATAAGCCTAGTGTGTGAATGAGGTAGACCTAGTTGAGTAGACCTAGAAGAGGTCTACTTAAATCATAATGGTATCAGAGCCTAGAATATCTTTGGGAATAAGATAAAGAATTTTGTGGAATAGTTATTCTTGATTTGTAAAGATAAAGGACAAGAAAAATCTCATTGAAGCTCACAAAGTTCTAGGGTGAGATAGACTTGGATGAATAGTCAATAGACCAAGGTGAAAAAAGACTTGGATGAGCCTGAAAGAAGTTTGAATATGTGCCAAAAGACTAGGTGAAACCTAGGGTAAGGTACAAATAAGGTGAAATCAAGGTAAAATAGACTTGTTATGACATATTGAGGCCTCAGATAGAGAATAAAACATCCTAAAGAGAAGATATATAAGAGAAAAAAATATTAAGAAAGGAAAAAGATAACAAGATGCAAGGGTATAATGAGAGAGGGTGACATAAAAAAAATGAAGACATAATGATGAAAAGGATGGACATTAAAAAAGATATAAATGATTTTAAAGAAAAGATGGAAATGGTGAAGTTAATAATGGAGGATAAAAAATAATAAGAAAGCTTAGGATTTGGCATAAAGATAAGAAATAGAGTAAAATGGCCTATAGTGCTACTTATAGAAAGAAAAAAGATAGAATATCATAAATTCAAGAGAGGAATAATTGAAAATAGGCATAATAAAGAAAATAAGCATGAGAAGCAGTCCTTGGAATAAGATCAAAAGGTGTTTATTTGTGAACTAAATGAAGGATCTATGTTGGGTGAAGAAGAGATGGATGAAATATAAAATAAGAGTCTCATAGAAGACCTAAGAAGTCTAGTCTAACATGAAAAGAGAATACCAACCTTACAGGCATAGATAAGGGGAAATGAGCCACTAATTTTTCAAACTAACTTCTTATATGAATGTGTGATTGTAGGTGAAAATAATGCTGGTGAAAAAGCACAAGAAATTGTCATAAAATAAAAAGAGGCAGAATTATTTCTTGAAGTCAAAAGTGAGAGAATTTACACAAATGTCATTGCGGGTCATGGACCTTAAGTAGAAAAGGAAGACAAACAAAAGGATAAACTCAAAATTTATCAAAATAAAGAGGATAGTATCTAATAAGTAAGCCTTATAATAGGTTCAATGGAGATAAAAATTAGGTTCAAATATGGAGAGAGAAATATTTCAAAGGAAAAGAATATATTTTCCACAGGAACACCTAAATAAGAGGAATTGATCAGTCATAAAAGGGCATAAAAATAAAAATAAGCAATGAATTACATGTGAGGAGATAATTGTGATGGTGATAGTAAGATTAGTCTAATAAATTAGTCCCTTACACTTATAAGGGAGAAAAAAATCATGAGTATATGTAGAATAAATGGTAAGGACAAGCTGTGTATAGGAACATGTAAGAAGATGAAAAAAAAAGTATGGGCAGACAAGAGTCCAAGAGAAGAGAATAATAAAATAAGAGTTGTAAAAGATGAAGAGTATTACATTGAAGATCAACTCCAAGAGAATAAAAAATAAAAGGTGACATATTTTAGTCCAACATCAAGGCCAAAGGATATATAAGACATGGTTGAATAAGCCATGGATGAAAATAAGTCACTACAACAAGAAAAAATAAGGAGGGATAATGAAGCCAATAATGAAGAGCCTAAAAGGATGACATGTATATCCATAAATTCTTGTGAGAAACTTAAGAAGAGAATGGAAAAGAAAGAAGATGTGGAGGATTATAAAATCCTTGAAGAGACCATTGAGTTTCCTACATATGATTTTATTTGTGCTAAGAAGGTTGTATTTGTAGGTATGGAGATACATAGCCAAGAAATACTCAATTAATGCATGGAGAAGGAAATAGTTAAGGTATAAGAGCTCAAGGTAAAATTAGGAAAAGGGGATAAAATTTAGACTCCTCACAAATAAGGCAATTTAGAGGAAAATGTAGGTTTAAAGAAGCACCATATCAGCCCAAGAATAGGTCAAAGATAAGATAAATTCAAAGCAATAGTGGATGAACAATCAAGTCACATGAATATCAAGCCAAAAATCAAGAGGTCACAAGAATAAAATCCAAGAAATCAAAGATAAGATGAGTCTATTCATTGGTTGGTAGTCATATTTTGTATGGTGTCATAGTGTTATTCACTATTACAAGTCCATAAAAATCACATGATAGACACATTCAAAGGAATAGATCAATATGAATCCTATGCATTTGTTATTGAAAAGTAAAATTAGGATTCATACTTGAAAAAAAGAATTCAGTGGTAGATTTTGTTAAAATAAAAATAGAGGAAACAACAATGAAGGATAGAGATCATAAAGAGCCACTAAAGAGTGTGAACCTAATGAAGATGGAAGGTGAACTATGATGTAGAGAATAACAAGGTAATTTTAGGTGTTAGTGTCTTTAAGAGATTAATTACAAGTTTTTTTTTTATGGGTGTTATAGGTATTATAGGTACCATTGTAATTCCTTAGGTTATGTGTTTGAACTAATTTTGGAGTTTCCTGCCAAAATGCAGGATTTGAAAATTTGAATTTACAACTAAGCTTCTAAGTGATATTTTGGGTTTTATGAGATATATAAAGGTTGTTAAAAATTTTAATGGGTCCTAGTTGATCATATAAGTATGTGTAAATGTGTCTTAACATACCATTCATAGTCAAGATCAATTTGATCCAAGAAACACAAATTGTAACTGTCACCTACATGGAGTTATCAAGAAAAGGTAGTTGTCTTGCATGTTTGGCATAATAAGAAGGTGATAAATGCATGTATATGAGGTATTAAAATGGTAGGATAGTATTATTAGGTATTTAATATATTATAGGATGGAATTAGAGTGGATAAAAAGTAAGAAAAGATCAAGTTGTGAAGAAACTTTGCCTATTTTGTAGAATTCTATATCAGACTAGTTTGTGATGATATATGAATAAAGGAATGCTTTTAGAATGAAATTTTGATTTATCCATGATGTTTGATATGTGAAAAATTTTATGGGGTTGTTTTCTCTTGATTATAAGTATACTTTTGTTTTAATCTACATGGTTGAGTCACAATACTCAATTTAAAGAAGAAATTCAAGGCTCTATTTTAACACAGTCATAGGAAAAGGAAGTTAGATGAATATATTGAATTTAATTAATTAATTTTAATGGTGAGAGTGTGGTATAGAGTATATAATTGGCATGTATAGTCATTTTTTAATTCTTAGAGCACATAATTTGATCAATATTTTAGTCAGTCTTCACATAATCAATAAGGAACCTCCCAAAAAAATTTATGCATTTGGAATATTTTTATGATTATTCAAGGATTAATAACATTTGGGAAAATTTTAAGATATTGAGATAGAAATTATCTAGTATGGAAGGATTTAAAGTGGTATAAAACTCAAATTAACCCATTTTTGGAATTCTTGGTCTTGTATAGGCCTATCAAGATTAGACCTAGGGTTTTCAAATGGAGACTCAAATAAATTTTTTTACCACCTATAAAATTTCATGAAAATTTGTGATTCACTATGTTTTTATGTACTTTATAATATTCAATAGGTTTTAGAGTGGTACAAGACTATAAAATATAGTATCTAGATCTATGTGTTTGTAATAGGCCTAAAGAGACCTAATGGTGAAGGAGGTGTGGTGGGTTAGTAGGGTTACACTGAGAATTGAGACTTGAATTTTTTTTTGAAGTATTAAAAGGATAAAGGGAACATATAAATGTGTTTTTTTGGTCTATAAACCTGACATATTATCTGTACCTATTGGATTTATACCAAAAGAGAGATACAAGGACTAGACCTTAAGGAGAAAGAGATAGGTTTGTTTAAGAGTTCTACCTTGGATATTATGGATGATGATTAGATGTGTTAGATATATATAAATGACTAGATTAATGGCCATAGGATCCCCAATTTATAAAAAAGAATGAAGGGATCATGTAAGAAGCCTTCAAGCCTATGAATCTACATGAGAATGAGCTAGTTTGAACTAAGAATGGAGGATGAAGTAGTGAAAGTGGATTATGAGATGATGATAGTGATTTAAAATAGAGAAGATAATGTAGAGGATGATAAAAGGTGATAGGTCATCAAGAGAGAGAGATAGAGAAGATTATATGCAAGAAAAGAGGCTTAGGAGCCAAGTGGAGATAAGAGTGTTTAAGTATGATAAGAAATAAGAAATATACCTACATGAAGTAAGTAAATAAAATTCAGAGAAGACATTTAAGTTAGTAAATCAGAGCCAAGATGATGGATGAGGTATGTGTAGGCATCAACTCTACATCAAACTACGAAGACAACTAGTCAAGACAATGTAAGAGTAGACTAGGAAAAAGGATAAATAAATAAGAGAGATAATGAATGGAAAAAGAAGATGCATAAGTAAAGGAGTAGAAAATAAAGATAAGAAGATAAGAATAATTGGAAGAAAAGAAAAAATATCTATTTGATTTAGAACTCAATTATTTCCCACTTGGGGAGTATGATGAAGGAGCATCATTAAGATAAATGTGAAGTGTGGTTTTATGAGTAAATAATTGATTAAGTATGTCATTTATAGGATTATAAAGTTGTGATTAGGTATTTGAATCCTTGTATAGGCTTCACCTATAATTTATAGATTATTTAGATGTCTTTCTAGTTTTCCCACCAAAATGGGAAATTCAAAAAATTTATTTTATTTTGAAGGGTTTAGTACGTCTTGGCATATTGTAATGATATTGATCCTTTAGTAAAGGATAATTAAGGTATAGTTACATGTTGTAATTATTTTTCAACTTTGTCTCAGTTGTAAATGTCTTCAATATGTATTAAACCATGATAAGGTGTGTATAACATTGGGGCAAGGCCAAGATAACATGTTCTAAGATAAGTCCAAGGAGGTTGAGAGATTATCATGCATAAAATAGAACAATACCATGTTTATAACATTAGTTAATATTTAATATACTTCAAACCAATAAATGAGGGTAAAAAATGCATAAAAAGGAGACAAGAAATTAGTTAGAGGTCTGATGGTAAAGTTTGTCTTGAGTTGGAGAGGTTTATAAGTTTTAAAGATACATGAATAAAGATGGGACTTTATAGTGTTTTTTAAATATTTTGACTCTTTGAATTTGTAATATCTTATTTTTATTGTTTATTACTATCATTTCATGCTTTTAAGATGGCTCTAAAAGTGAAAGAGGTTTATAAACAAGGTAATTCATGACACTGTCTAATAAAGGAAAGTTTTCTACATAATTTTAGAAGTGTTAAGGATAAAATTCAATTGTGTGAGTAGGATAAACATGTAATTAACACAATCCAATAAAAAATATTCCTTGACATCCCTTAAAATCTATTTTTTCATTAGAAATAAGCTCTTAGAACTATATACTATGTAGAAACCCTAGATAAAGGTTTTAGAAGCTAAAAAAATTATAAAAATAAAACAAATAGTATAAATAATATAAAACTTAAAAGGAGGGTGTGTTATAATTTCTTGAAGGTAATGAAATTTGTTTGAAGATATTTGATTATCTATAGAGAGATTTGTTGAAGTTTTAATGACTGCAGGTCTGAGAATTAGGCTAAAACTTCTATATATGTGTTCATAACTAGAAACCTAGATAAGATAAGGTTGTTGAATTTATTTTTGAGAAATAACATGCCAATAGGAGTTATAAAATTGTTTTGAAGCATTAATATCCTAAATTTTGATCGAAGGGTCTAATTGAGTGAAGTTGTAGGCCTATTTATAAAGGCTAGAAGAGTTTGTGTGTGTTTTTCTTGTAAAACATCATAGGTAGAATTTGAAATTATGTTTTTGGGTTATAAAAAACCCAAGAGTATTTAATAATATTTAAAACCATATAGGATTAATATAGTTATTGGTAAAGTTATAATTAAAAAAGGTACATGCCTATTGGAAAAAGTTACAAGTCTAGTGGTGGGTAAGATAGACCTGATTGCAAGGAAACTAAAATAAAATAAGAATTAAAAGGTTATAATAATATTTTTTAAATACTACTTAGTTAATATATTAAGTAAAAATTATATAGATAGTGTGATAGACCTAGTAATGATCTTGAAAGGCTAGGTCAGTAAGATTGTTTAATGTTGTTTACAACAATCAAATAAGATAAAGGGAGATATTGATGTAATGAGATAGAAATCATTTATGAGAAGGTAAAAACATTTTTAAAATATCAAAATATGTTATTTTGTGTAAAATATCCATTACATAATTCTAGAGGCTAGTGTAAAAAGGCTATAATCCTAGTCTATGAATAAGGTAGACCTAGTTGAGTAGACCTAAAAGAGGTCTACTTACATCAACATCAGAGATAAAAATATTTAAAATACATACAAAGGTGACCATATGGTCACACATCCTATTTTATATAAAAACTAGCATGTTTTAGTATCACCAATTGATATAGACCCATATTTGATAGAACCAACACTACATAGATAGAAACATAGTTATTGGACCAAAAAAATTAATGCCTACTTAATTATATTTTACACTTATAATATATAGTCATAGTAAAATAGTTAAACAAAAAAGATAAGTAGTCATCCCCTTTTTATAATTATTTTATTTATCATATGCCACTTGTCAAATCATTGCAACTAATTTCATTATTTTACATTCAAATGTATACTTGAATGACATATTTATCAATCTAAATTCTCCTACAATTTTATATCTTATTAGGGTTTATAAAACCAAATTAGGGTAAAATAGATACATGACCTCCACTTAATAATCCCATTGATGGGATCCTAGATTATCATAGACACAAGTTTTTATACATAGCTTATTATTATTTTCTTTTTTGATCACACTCTCTTAATTGTAATGATTGGTTCCTTCATTATTATATATGGACACGTACATATGATTTTGATTTGATAATTATTCGAACCCTTGAATTTAATTTCATCATTGTGTTTCACTGGCCCTTACATTTTTTTGTTTACCTTGATATGGACATTCACACTAGCCATCCTATGATCACATATGTATATACATCTTACAACAATCTAATCTTAGTTTCTATCTTTTGATATATGTTACACCTCAAATCAACATATTCCTTTCCAAATTCTCTATATTGATTATCTATGTTTTATTTTCATGGCACACATTGAACTTACATGATAATATATATTATTTTTCCACACATTTTATGATATTTGCACATTGAATACTGATGACTAGAGATGTATACCTATTATGAGTTATTTCACATACTCCTTTGAGACTTAAATTTACCATATAGTGAAAGCAAATCATTTGAATTACTTAGACTACCTTGCTAATACATTTAGTGCACACTATGAATTTATCATATAGTGGAATTATATCACTTTACTTACTTAGACTACCTTGCTACTAAATTTGGTACACACTATGCATTGAAATATGGTATTGAATGCCCATACCCATTATATTATTATATTTTCACATTATTGATTCATTTAAAGAATGATTGTTTCTATAAACATTTAAATGAGTAAAAAAATCAAATATCTCAATAAATTTTAAAAACATTAAATTTTTTAAAAATACAAAATTGATACCTATACATGGATTGCTTTAATGATACACATAGCTGCTTAATGAAAATTTTCATATACATGGTGAGTCAAATATCCATTTTATATGCACATGATTATCATGTTATACATTATTTAAATTCATGGCATATAGTTTACACATGATACAGTAATATACAATTGCATGACATTTGTCACACCCATAAATAACCTTTCCACTTTTAGGGCATGCCCATGCTATGGGCACATGTGTACACATTTAATGTTATGTATTTTTATGATAGTATATTGATGGTATTTATCTACTTAGAATATTTATTCATGGCATACTCTCAATCATACCTGTTACAATGATTTTTCTTATGGATATTGTACTTTCCATACTAAATGGTGACATTAACTGATTACACAAGCTAAAATTACTTCCTCCATGCTTAGTCAATGTTTATGATTCTAATATTACTTGATCATTTTTTTGTTATATATTTCATGTTATATTTTATATAGGTAGATTTATTATGTCGTTTTGAATCATGTGTCAGTTATATTAGAGGATCCTCTAGTCCATGTCATGTCCATACCGAGTTAGTGTCAAGTCATGTCTTGTATTTTTGTGTGTTGTGTGCCTATGATTCATGTGATTATGAGTTATTCAATATGATATTATATAAATGTACATTTTTAAATACATTTTTATGGTATAAACTATTTGTTACTATATGTATGGTGTTATGATTTATATCATGCTTTTTTTTTTTTTGGGTGCATTTCCAAGATTTATATCATACATCCAATGAAATTCAAATTACTATGTGCTTCACTAAGATATCTAACTTCATATAATAAATATTTTCAAAATAATTATCATGACTATTTATAAAACTAACAAACAAATTAATTTTCATTGCATTACATGTTGATACATGTTTATAGTGTTCAAAATATTTCAATGAGGACATATTTTATAATATTATTTACATGCATTTTTATATATAACACAAAGCACATAAATATTTATTTTGAGATGAGTGATACACAATATTCACCCATCATATTAAAAAAAGGCACACAATGGGCTCATTAAGATATTTAGGCCATGTCAAATAGAGCACTTCAAATTATGAGATAGATTATATGATTAGATGGGTCAATCTAAGCATATTTTGATATATTCTACATTATTTTGAAGAATTATTGAGACATTATATGCTATTTTGGGATAAAGTTTGAAATTATATGTTATTTTTAAGAATAAATGGATCATATGAGGAATGAATGTTGTTCATGTAAAACATTTTTTGTATTTTATTCATTAAGGATTGGTTCGGGAATAATAGTAATTATGTGAGAACTTTGGATCTATATCCATATGCAAAGTTAGATATATTTACGTATGAACCTAATTTTAGGGTTATAAAAAATGGTATTTTTTTACACAAGCTAGTGTGGTTGAGGTTCTATGTTTCTCAACTTATAACATTTCATTCTCAAGATAGGTAGTTGGGGTATTTATACTCCTCAAATCATAGTTTTAGAGGTTACATTTCCATGGGTTAAGATCACCACATGGTTTTTTCCAATCAAGTTCAATAAATGACAACTTGGTTCACATATCATCAGAAATATTCATTCCTTAGATTTTCAAAATCAAAATGTTCAATGATTCATATTTATTTTTGTGAAGAGACATTGATATATACATGTTTCTTGTAGGGTTCATGTAGAGAAAATGATACACTTTGGGCTATACATATAAACACCAAGAATGGTTATCAAATTACCAAGTTTACTTAATTTCTCATTTTAATTTAGAATTTACAATATGAGATCAAAAATGGGGAAATTGTAGACACCTAATTTTGCTCTTGACACTTTTAAAATATTTTTTTTGAAACACTTTGAAATGATTAAAAATTGCACACATATATGACTCTTGATCACACTTTCCATCTATCCATTTACCCATCTTCTATCTTAGCCACCTCTATTAACTAGATACATCTTTTAAGCATTAATTGAGTCAATACAAGAAACCTTTAGAATCTTAGACAAACCATCTCCATATTTTAGATTCTTATTTTTCACTTACATGATAGTACCAATAAACCTAGATAGTATTATAAATCGTAGGTGTCTTCATCTACTAAAAGTTTTGAAGATCCTTAAAAAACTATTTTTAAAATATAAAATCTCTATTAGGTTGGCCTAGACACATTTCATGGGTTAGTTATAGAATGATTTAATAAAAAGTCTTTTAGAAATAAAAATAAATCATAAGGTCATTATTCACTTGAGCATCACTTGAAAATAACCTAGCAAGTTCTTGGAACATTATCAAAAGGCATACAACATCTCAAATGTTTAAGGATAATCCCTAAAGTATTCCATAAAATGAAATCACCTAGAAATCACCTAAAAATCTCTTTAAATATTAAAAAAGGCATACATCTTCTCAAATATTTAATGATAATCCCTAGAGTGGTCCATATAATGAAATATGTATATAAAAATTCAAAGTCTCATGGTTCTAAGTTTCAAAGTTCAAAATATATCTTTAGATTGTAGTTTTTTCAAGATGTTGCATGTGTGTGTGCGCATGCGAATGCATGCATGCACGCACTCACGCATGCATGCACGCACTCACGCACTCACGCATGCATGCACGCACTCACGCATGCATGCATGAACTCACACACGCACATACACACACACACACGCATGCACACACGCATGCATGCACACACACACACACACACACACACACACACACACACACACACACACACACACACACACACACACACACACACACACACACACACACACACACACACACACACACACACACACACAAGTGGGAGAACTATGTGGGCTTTCAACCTTATTTAGAGTATTAGAATGTAGGTATGCTCATCCATTTAGTAGGGATATTTTGGTTTCAATCCAACCCAAAATATCAACCCTTTTTAAGGATATTTTATGTTTAGTCAAACATAATTATAGTTTGGATGAAAGAGATAAAACATAGTAATTTTATAAAAAGATCATAGAGGTGAACACATGCAAAATCACATTGCAAATAGAGATGTGGGGCTCCTAGAATTTTTATACCCCCATTTTGCATAGGGAAACTAGTGATAATATTTGATGATGTTTTTTGACTTTTTTGATAGCATCTAAGCATGTTTTTATACACTATTTCTAAAATTAGTATTTGATGGAGCACAGACAAGGAATTTATAGATTTAGTGATGGCTTTTACAAATAACAGGTTGGAATAATTAGCTAAGTAAATTACCCATCTCTTACTTTGTACTTTATAATTCAAGAAATTACAATTCAAACAATCTATTTCAAATCAAATTATCATGTTTAATTGCCATATTTTCCATAGTCTTAATTAGCTCATAATTTCCATATTTTATATCTCTTTGGTATAAAATATGTAAAATAAAGGGTAAAAATTGGTCCATAATATATTTGGAAGGTAAATATTCCAACTCAAAATAGATGAAATCCTCATTATATTTTAACTTTTTAATAATAAAATTAAAGTGTGCTATTGGTATTATATGGTAGACTAACATCATGTAAAGTATCATAAATTATGTCTTAATAAATATTATACTTTGTGATAAATTTTTTGGTGTAGGTATACTTAAGTTGATCAATAATATGATAACATTTTTATTCATGCACTTTAGTTATAGGATCTTGATGAAGATTAGGAGGGTTATTTTGTTTTACCTCACCTTGAAGATGAAATGAAAAAGGAGAAAAAAAATTACATGCTTTACCCCTTTGGGTTGTTATGACATGTATATCATAATGAGATACCATATAATGAATCACACATGATATATAATTAAAATTAACTAAATAAAATCAATCAATTGCAAATGTATCA